>VXAV01005509.1:1129-21322 GCA_013399715.1 Alectura lathami | reverse complement strand
TCGAGCTGTATGTTTTATTAATTTCTAAGTGATAGCTGTAGGATTAGTGTGATGGAGAACTGGCACACACCCACTGCCCTCTCTTTCACATACATGCAACACAGGCTGCTATATCTTGTTTCATTCAGTTCCTTGCTGAAATTTTGAATTTTTGTTAGCAATTGTGAAATAACAAGAACCAAAGCATAAAGGAAATTTGATCTTGATTGTCTTGTGCTATCATCATTTCTATCATATACTTTAGGTTTGTTTTTGCGATTCTAACTAGAAAATTGTTCTATATTCTTCATGGCATTTTACAAAGACTAATAAAGTGGGCGTGCCATTAAGGTATGATGCCAAATTAGAGTGATTTTTTTAATTTTACATCTGATTGCACATTTCAAAAATTAGTATCTTACTTGGTTGAATCTGCCAAAAATAAAGTGTAAAACCCCCTAGTTATTCCTGCCACTCAGCCATTCAAGTTGGCAATATGATATCAGATATTTGAACACCTTTCTGAAAACTGAATGTGCTTTCTCCTGTCAATGTTAATTCTGCCTATCTCACCCTGCTTTGCACAAAGCAAGAGTATACTTACATTACAGTCTCTCTTTCACATTCATTGCCTGAAGGAATCCTGAAAACTCTCCTGCAATGTCCCGTGGATTTATTTGATTGTACCACCAGAAAATAACATTTGCTGCAAGCCTTCAATAGAGCAACTTCTGCAAAGTGATCTCAGGATCAGCCTGTCTGATTCAGTCAGGACTGGTTTAGTTAGGGTAAGGCTCCTATCTGCATCCCACTGAGTTCAGATGCGGATGCTGGATAACTACGATTAGTTCTAGCTACTCATGGGAGGGTTGCGTTAATCATATCTCTGCTACTTCTGGTCATTAGCTATCAGTACATAAATATCTTCATCTTTTTTAGCATCATGTATTTTTAGGCTAAACAAGGCTCTCTGACAGACCACTTCAATTTTCCATAGTTCATGACTTGTATATTTTAGTAGAACTAACATTAGGAATGTTAGAATTAGAGCTATGGCTGCTGTGCATTTAAAAATATTGAGCTAGTTTCACGTTTCTGCAGTAGCCAAGTCAGTCTGATTGACTGGTTATGGAAGACATATGTATTACATAGGACAAAAGTATATGAAACAGCAGCATTTGTTCCAAATGACTGCTGCTTGTTCATCTGCACATCCCCCATTGACAAAAAGGGATTCCTCTCAGCAACAACCCTACCCCCTGAGTAGTTTGGAACTCCAAGTCCTCCTGCCAGTTGTCAAGTAGACTGCCCCTTGGAGAACACAGTGACTTCCCCAGGACAGACTACTATTATAGGTGATATTAATTTAGTCATGCTGCCTGACAGGTTGCAAAGAATTCAGTAAAAACTGGTAGAAGGGTACAGAACTCACAGAGATTTAATTTTTCTTTCTTCTTTTTGTATATATTGGTTGAATGAAAGAGTTTAAGCTCAGGCTTAGATGCTGATGTCACTCTCTGACCATCAGGAGGCGTACTCTTCCAATGTAGTCTGGTTTCTCTCATCACACATAAACATCTGGAGGATGCTACAAATTTTGGTGTCCTTTCAGAAGGATGTTTAAAATCTGCCGTCTTCCTTCTCCTCAAAACTGCAATGCAAGACTCAGACAGGATGGGCTAGAAAACAAAGGAAAGTTCAAATGCTGGTATGATCAGAATTAAAAAGAATTAAAAAAAGAAAATACACAAAACAATTTGTACACTGCTACCATCTAGTGAATTAAAAGAAAATAAAATCTTCTTCTGCAGTAGGATGAACCGTATCTACATGCGTGAACCTTCACCACTGAAGTCACTGGGATTTTTGTCATTGACTTTACTTGGAAGAAACCTTAATGAATCAAGCCATTTGAAACATCAGGCATTTGAACTTCAAATGCAATTAGAGAAAGTATCAAAGACTGTTACATATATTTGTGATCTAGATAATTGCCATAATTTGTCCAGGATAACATTGAACCAAAGGAATCATTAGCAATTATTGCTTTAAGGCAGTGTAAATGGGTTCAACAGGATGAAAAGGCACATTTTAAGACTGGAACAAAAGGAAGCTTTTTCATGAATATTGCGTTTTCTGTTTTAAGTGAATTTAAACCTTAGGAAAGAGATTACAACAGCAGCTTCGGAAACCTCAGCTCTGCGTTTATGCAAAGAATTTCTAGACAGTGTTCGGCCAGCTTGTCTTCTTGTTCTTATTGGTATTTCCCCAAAGCAGAAAGGAAGAAGTCACTCCCATTCAGTCTTTAGTTCTTAATTAGACTGGCACGTGCCAACTGATCTCACAAGCCTGTCACGCTGAAATGTCAGTGCTAATATCCAGCGCTTCTAACATCCGCATTGATTTTGACACTTCCTCTTGCGGAGTCAGCATTTTACTTACCCTAAAGGCATACTTGCATTTATCATGTGAATAAAGGTACAAAGTGTTGTGATTAAATGCACCATTGTTGCAGTCCTTCCCCATCCTGTGCCAGGAGAAATTCCTTCCAAATTGATCTGCAGGTTAGGTATGAATCCAGATGACTTCTGCCAGTGCTCAGGAGTGACTCCGAGCAAGGTATGTGACAGTGCTAAATGCAACGATGGCACACAGAAAGGAGTGGCAGAAGAAGGTTTTTCAGCAGTTCTGAAAATCAAGGCATCAGTTTCACTGAGATTCCTCTTACCTACCTGTAAGCATAGCTAAGAAGAATGCAAGGACTTCAATTACCTAATAGCAATACAAATGCAGTTTTATGCTATCATGCTTTAATCACTTTCACAGTATTTATCATCATTAGTCTCGTATTATAGTTCAGCAAAGACCTTAACTGTATTCGTAACTCAGAGAACCAGCGTGTTACCCTTTATTTCTCAGGCCTAAAATCAGACACGTTATTTGACGCTGAGCCTAACCTCACAACAGCCCTACCATTCCCAAATTCTGCTGTGTTCTTCTGGAGCTTGGATATGTTCAGAGGAGGATCTTTGTAATCATGAAGAAATCCTGGTCTGTTTCCTCTCTCTCTTTTTGTTGCCAGTTGAAATTTCTTATGTTAAAACTGGTTGCAAAGCAGGTCTGTAAAACCTTCCACAAAGCAGTTTGCTAACAGAAAATACTCTTCTAGTGCTAATTAAATCTCCAGTAAATTTGATATTTTATAAGAACTACAATTTATATACCATAAAAATTATTCATTAGAGGAAGAAAACAGCTTTAAAATTTTGTCAATGATACTTAGGTTTTGAAAAGAGGTTCTTTAAAAGTCAGTATTATTAGAGAACCTAACATTGAATGCCAGATTAAACCTTTGGTTTTTTTCCTGATTTCTTTGTACTGTAGATTTCCATAATGTAGGGGTCTCTTTTAAAACCTAATTTTGGTATCTTAAAATCTTCTGGGAAATCAGTTGGTACAGTCCTCCTCGTTCAGTCCTCCAAACTTCCTTAAAAATACCATTTTAAAGGTCTGTTTTAAGCATGTTAAATACGCCCTCGCAGTGGCTGAGACAACATCCACGGCAGCACTGAACTGCTGCCTGCTTCTTCCCAAGCCTCCTGGAGTGGCTCCCCCAGATTCATTTTAACTTGTACTTCGTGTTGCTACATAAAGCATTATTTTCTCTTTCTTCAGGGCAAATGGATGAGATCTGTATAGCAAGTGATTTTGAAATGCATCTTAACTTCCAGATCAGCCTTTGAGAAATTAATTTCCACTTAGTTTTTGGAGTTGTTCCAACTCATCCTCATGAGTGAAATATGGGCATCAGAAGGTGGAACAGAAAATACAAAGCTAATGATCTGGTTCATGTTAGTTAGTTCTCTCTTAATCCTTTGAAAGATTGCATTTCCCGTCTCTGGAATTTCCTCTCACTGATGGTTTTAAAAGAAACAAGACAATATTTGCCATACATTATGTATCAAGATTAACTCAAGAAGCAAAGATGATCTATTCGCCATCCCTATAAGCCTCTCATGATTAGGTGTACCCGCTTTCAAGGACAGGACCGTTTTATGTTTAAGAATAAAAACTCCCAATGAAATTTAAACTGTTTCTCAGAGTAAAGCTGGAAAGGACAAAGTGACCTGATCTTCTCCTCTTACCCACCCGTCATGTTCACTTGTCTCGGAGTCATGAGCACAAAGTGCTACAGACCTGAGGTCCCTTTGCTCCGGAAAGATGGACACAGCTCCTTCCCACAGCAGGGACCACATTTTATTTCCTGTACTTTGAGCTTCTCAAGCACTGTAGAATTTTCATCTGTTTGGTTGGTTTTTGTTGTTTTCTTTTTTTTTTTTCTTTTATTTTTTTTTGCAAACCTGCATTCCCTTTAGCTGAGCCATCTACAATGATTTTGCTGGGAGATCCCTCAGGAAGGGGCAGGACTCTGTGCTCATTTTCAGCAGTGTTGGGCAGATGTTGCATTAGGACACAGTGCTGCACAATGGGTTGGCAGCTGATCTTGTGCGTAGCCACATCTTGGGAGCTCTGCCTTTCTGCGTTAGTGGAATTAAGAGTAGGTGATACAAGATCTGTTAGGAAGTTGAAAACCCTGTGGTGTGGTTCAGTGGCCCACAACTTAGGTCAAGCCTGCAGAAGGCTTCCCAGTAGTGCATCAGCGTTTCCCCTGAAAGATGGGGACCCACCAGCCACTTAGAGGAGCTTGTCCCAAGAGCTGAGAATCTTTCTCCTGCCCACAGGCTGCTGCCTTTAGGGAGGGAGTAGCCACATCTTGAAGGGAGGGGTTAGACCTTTTGAGCATCTAGGTCCAGCTGTGATATAACATTATTGTACTAATGGACATTAGTAGCAGTACTGACATGCAAAGATAATGAGCAATGTTTGTTCGATCTTGAAATGAGCAGTAGATTCACAGTTAGCAAGACTTTCTGTTTACTTACGATATGGGGGAGAATTTGAATTAAACCATCCCAGATATCATATTTTTCCTCTTATATTTACAGTACTAGGAAACGTTTTAAAAAATTCATCCTCTTAAAGAAATAGCATCCTATCACAGTTAGATAAGGGTAAATTTGAAGAGACAGTTTATTTAATTTTGTTCCAATAGAATTGCAAGCATTTCATTTTTTTCTACTATTATTTCAAATGCTAGGCTGCAAAATTAAGTGTAGCTTCCAATACTGGCACTTGGAAGCTGTAAAGAAAAGAAAATGTATTTGTTCATTTCTAAACAGTAAGGAAGATTTGGGTTTTAAAATGGATGAAAGTTTCTTGAGAACAGCTAATTTCAGTCTTTATTACAGGAGATCAAGCTTTATTGTGGGGAGACTTTCATCATTTCTCTCAGAAAAGGTAGCTTGTGTTCATGCTTTCAGATTTCTCATCTTTCTTCTCCCCCTTTTCCCCCCCATTAGATTATACAGCTGATGGGGCTCTTAGTCCATAAAATAAGACATTAAAGCAGAGAGCCAATGTTTGTCCTACTTTCTTCACTTCTCTGCATTCAATTCCACGCTTAATAGCAGGGAAGACAAAAGAAGGAGACATTTTCAATACCCAGACCCTAATAATATCCCTCTGGGATTACCTGCAGCTCAATACATCATTCAAAAGCAAAGATTAAATGTAATATTCACGTTAATATTATTTCACAATCCACAAACATAAATCCTCATTTGTTATTTGTGAGCTTATCACACACACCTCTTAAGGAGCAAAATACTGCAGCATGTGCAGAAAATGGTAACACAAAGTAAACAGCAGAGGAGATGCAGACAACTTTATAGCTCATTTAAGGTAAAGATATTGCAGGTGTGTTTGCAAACAGAGTAGAAGTGTTCCTGCTTGGCTGTGATGATACACCATGCAGTAGCATTCATTATCTCCGTAGTCATAACTTAGCCAGATCCCGGTCCTTAAGTGCCCACATCCTAAGTGTTGCCTTTTTGTGGTAGGTACTTGTAGAAATGATTTTTCTGTAGGGGATCTGTGGTGCTGGAGGGCACCAGCACCTTGCACCCCTTCGTTTGAGTTGGCAAACCCAAGTCATGCCCTGAAGGAGGTAACAGACCTCCTTTTTCAAGGAAGCTGAGAGCTAACTGTGCCTTATGGCACACCACCTCTTAGCGTATTTCTGCTTTCTACATAGAAATAAGCTGCCGACATTGAGCACTGTGGGTGTCCTGGGCTTGTACCATGCTGCTTTCTGCACACAAAGCAATGCACAGAAACATTGCAATGAGCAGAGGCTGCAAGAATCACTTACAGGCAAGAGTGGGTAGGCCCTCATCCTAACTCCAGAGGCCAATGCAAATTGAGAACCAGTTTTATTTCACAGGTGATCTCCTTCAGGCACTAAGTCATCACTTCAGTGCCCTGAGTCTGACCACTCTGAATCTGAGCTCTGAATCACCCAAAGCAAAGCAGGTGGTGCTACATGTGTGACACCCAGACTGCTTTTGCTCTGGAGCCGTGCAGATGTGAACTACTGCGCATGAACAGATAGAGTCCTTCTTTGGGCGGTTACTGTAGAAAAAGAAACTTTTACCAATGTTCCTCTCTTATTTCCCAATAAATAGCAGCATCTCCCCTAGAAACTATATCGATCTGGAGTTGTTCAAATAACTACTATTAAAGAAGTAGATGAACTCTCCCCTGATAGACCTGTCAGACTCCCTGCTGATGAGAGTCTTCCATGCAATCCATATCCACAATTGCTTTGGAAGTAGAGGACTGACTCCCTCCCTTTTTCACCTCCAGCTATATCCCTGTAGCTTTTTTGTTTCCCTATGTCTGTTCTTTTTTAAGCTGATACTTGTTTTCAGAAACTGCTCAAGTTGTGACAGAAACTTCTGAGCTATCCCAGTAATTGGCCTGCCTGTGATGGAGGGAGAGGCTGAGAATGACAGTGCAAGGGAAGAGAATTTTGAAAAAATCGTGTCCTGGGAAACTTTTATCATACATAAGAGTTGCGTTCCCTGAGTTTCCGCGCATGTGTACTGCTCTGTACGAGTGTTTGCTCTCAGCTCGATGTTCTCTCACGTATTTATAGATACAGGTTCTGACTTCATATAATAACCCCAATGCATAGATCTTTTGTATCTCTACAACTAGTACAAGCCATTTTCTCCAGCTCAGAGGAAAAGATATTAAATACCAGCTTATTTAGTGGGAGTGTTACAGCTTCACTGATGAAGACTCGGACACTGAAGAGGTGATCCTAGCAATCAGAATATTAGTATTTCACTGGAACCACCAATGTACCTAACATTCATTGTGCTCTTTTATTGTATATGGTTTAAGACAAAAAATAGCATAGGCCATATCCTCAGCTGTCACAAGTTGTACTGATTTCACCGGAACAACACGGCTTATGGAGCACAGGCTCTGGTCTGCAGTGTAGCTGTCCTCAGTGAAGGCAATTTGTCCTTTGCATACCTCCAAAAAATAATTAATTGAAAGCTGTTTGGTAACTTTCTCAACAGGTGGGCAGCACAGTCCACTGCCTAATTTCCTGATGCTCAAGGAGTGGCCTGACTGAGCCAGCAGAGTTCTTAATACTTCACCACCTTGACATCCAGGGAGAAAATCAGGCATCTAGTTTGTAAATGTGTTTTTGTTTTCTTAACCATTTAATGAAAGGGGCAGAAAAACAGTGCTGCTTCTGCTCTCTTTTTGTTGTTACAATAGGGCTGAAGGAGCACCTCCTGAGCAGGCCTCAGGTGCTAGCCATCTGCTGGCAAGCTCCCTACTTAAACTCTTAAACTATTAGCAATGTTTCTGGCATGGGCATTTCCCTAAGTGTATTTCCCTATTCATCTTCCAGATAATTTCATTTATCTGCCTGAGTGAGTGCCTTGGTTTTGGCTGGTATGGAGTCAACATTCTTCCTGGTAGCTGGTGTGGTGCTGTGTTTTGGATTTAAGGTGAGAATAATGATGGTATTTCAGTTGTTCCTGAGCAGTGCTTACAGGCAGAAAAGATCTCCCCAGCTGCTCACACTGCCCTGCGAGCAAGGATCTGGGGGGTGCACAAGGAGTTTGCCAGGGACTGCCGCTGCTCGGGGGCTGCTGGGCGTCCATCAGTGGGTGGTGAGCAACTGCACTGTGCATCTCTTGTTCTGTATATTGAATTTTCTGTGGGAATTTCAGTGCCCATCAGGGACAGGTAAAGACAGTGATTTTTGGTAAATTCAGCTTGGCCCTAGCTCTGTAATTTTTCTGATGATGGCCGTCACATATGTTATGTATAACTGAGTGTACTTGCGTGTGCATGTGTATATAATACATAACTTTTTAGTCTGACAGTATTGATTGAAATCCTTTCAGTTTGATGAATGAGTGCATTATGCAATGAACAGTGAAACTAGCCTTGATGAGTCATTGGCAGGATCTTCCCAACTTTTTAAAGGCATCTTCTCCCATGGGCTAGAAGTCAGAAATGTCCTCCCAGCATGTCTGCTCAAGCTGAGTTTTTGACTATGACAAGACAAGCCCAGATATTACTTCAAGCCTGTCAATTCCTCCCACCTCTTCAAATCCCTGTACACATACCCTAATATACACATGGAGGATCAAGGGATGGAAAGTCTCTCAGGGTTCATTTGGAATTGCAATGCAGCTCTTTCATGTTAATTTTCCTTTTCTTTTTTCTTCACCTCAATTCACTCTGACGTCTTGCCACAATATTGTCAGTCTCAGAGAAAACAACAAGCCAAAGCAGATGTGCTGAACACATGGTCACCAACAGGAGCGGTTCCCAAGAAAAGTTAGCATGTGAAATCATTCCAAAAGAGGGATGTCTTATCCAGAAAATAATCTGCATCTGCTCCTGTTGTTTGGTGAATTGAAAATAAAAAAACCTCCATTTCTAAGCTTAGAGTTTAAATTTATCCGATGCTCTGAAGTTAGAAGGGTCATGACAGGCCCCTCTGATACACCATAATTAATTTCTCTTTTGTTGAATGAGGGCTTACAACTTTTCTAGTGTTTTTTATAAACAGGAGAATGTTGCAAAGACCCCTTATACTTTGCTGTAACAGAGGTTATGATGGGCAACTCCCAATGTCTGCAGAATAAGAAATCAGATAGATATATTCTTTGAAAGAAATGTGTGTTTTTGCCATGGGGAAAAAAATATATATATGTTCATATATGCTACTTTGCTAGTAATGTTTTCCTGATCATTTTCTTTGTTGTATTGAATTTAGCTGAATCTCGACTTGGGCTGTGAACTCCTCTAAAGGCAAAGGATAAAATAGCAATTGCACATTTTTGCTACTTCTTTTCCCTTTGAGATCTGTAGTTACTGAAGTGGGACGACATGAAGGAACCTCTCTGAAGAGTGAGGCACATCTGGCAAGCTCTAAATATAACCTCAGTATTCCAAGGAGACAGCACAGAGGCAAGATACTTGGGTCTGCTGAAGAAAGATGAGCAGGCATCTTTCTAGCTGAATCCTAGCTAAAATTTTAGCTGAAGTTTTTTGTTGGTTAAGACCATTAGCTGTTTCCTTTGATAGAGGTCATCACTTCTCATTTGTACTGTTTTCTGTAGTGGCAACTTCATTGTAGAAGTCTGTTTCTGGAGATCGTTGAGTTCTGCAATACAAATGAAGCAGGCACCACAAAGCAAAACCACAGCAGTTGAAAGGATGTAATAGAGAAATCTATGTGTGTGTTTGGGAGCAGGAGTGGCCATCAGACTCAGGTACTCAAAATGTGCAGCCTGTGAATTTATGAGGACCCGTCCAACTTCAGCACCCCAAGAGACCCCCGCTATTGCTATGATTTGATTTCCCACACATTCAGATTGAGTGTACACCACCTGTTAACGTACAGAACAAAACACTTCCACCAAGAGCATTTGGTAAATAAATGGCTTGGAAAACATTATTAAGCTCAAAAACAACATTTTACCATGTTTGATTTGCCACCAGATGCTGTGGGACCTGAAGAGATAGAAAAAAATAAAAAAAGTCAAACAGCGGCAATGAGAATACAGGGAAAAGGCAAGTTTTGTTTTGAAATTATGGTCAGAAATGAATGCAAGGCTCTTATTCTACCCTGAACTATGTTACAGTGTACAATAAACCCAGCCTGTTCATTCACAGAGCGAAAGAACCCCTGCCAGTCTTTGCCACATAGCTTATGAAGAATATTGTGCCTCATTGAAACAGCAAAGAATATATTAATGTGAAACTGTTTATTGTAGTGCGCTGCCCCCCATGCTGGGACAGGCTGATGTACAGATAAGAGGCAAAGAGGCAGTCTCTCCTTTTGAAGACAGCTAATAAGCCTTCAGAGCTTGTTTCTTGATGGGAAGATGGATGTCACTAAGAGCAGCTGATGTAATGATGCAGGCAAAACTTTCATCTTTTTTGCTCCATTTTCCTTCTCAAGTTGAGGATGAAGAACTGTTAGTATAAACAAGCAATAACATTCCTCTTAGTAATGTGAGTTTAGCAAGCACATATAACGCTTTCAGAGTCCCTTGCTTTAACTAATAAACATTTGCAGGTTCACTGTGAGAGTAACAAGTGCACGGGACTCTGGGAAAATTTAATTAGAAATGTCAGTGGCATGCCACAGACCATGGTTAGAAATGAGCAATGACCACTGAAAAAAGACAACAAGAGCTTTTTGAGGCCAGCTGTCTTCCCAGATCACATTGCTTGGCACCGTTTCACCCCAAGCTGGGCACACAGTGAGCTCAACAACCCCATCTCCCTTCAGTTAAGACCTTGGGGAAGGTCAGTGTGCGTGGTCCAGCCATCCCGCTGGAGGCTGGGAAGAGGCAGTGCTTTGTGGCCTCTGTGCACTTCCAGAAAAGGGGTCTGCCTTCCCAAGTATGGCAGTGCTAGCATCTGAGACAGCTCAGCATTACTATCTCTGAGCTCTTTGATAATTCTTAATCTAGGCCCAGTCTCCAAATTCACGCATAGCTCTAAACATGTGGAGCAGATTGAGCTAAATACACCCAAGCCCTTCAAGCTGAAATATACACAAAGATGTTACTTTTTAAGCTGAAACATTTCTCTTACTACTGCCCTCGGTGCTGTTACCTGGTGGTACTAGAGAAGTCGGCCAAAGAAGGCTGCCCAGCAGCACGTTTCACAGCTCAGCTGGCTGGGGGCATCAGGACGAGTTACTAGTTACATTTTATTCTCTTGTGATACCCTCCCTCTCTTTTTCTTGTACTTGAACTGAGCTTTATTTCAAATCAAATTGATGGGGGAGATAAGACCTCCTGCAAACACACGACAGCAAAGTGAATGTGTGAAACAGATCCATGCTACAAAGAACCTCGCTGCAGTCCTTGCTGTTTTCCAGGCCCTAGTGTTCTGCGCTCAGCATCATGGTCCCCAAGGCAGATGATGTTAAGAAATTCTATTTCTTGAACTGCCCATGTTTTAAAGTCACCTAGTGACTCGGGAAGGAGAGGTTTTTTTTCTTTTGCTTTAAAGTGAGTGCAAGATGAGGTTATATGACTAGTTGGAATCTATGCAGGCTCTTAATGATGCATGAAATGAAATATTGCTGTCCAGTGCACAGTGACTAGTCAGTGTTCTGCTTTATGATAGATACATCCCGCGCTGATCTGACAGGGGAGCAACGCCTGCACACCAGCTGCAAGCTCGGCCCCGCACCCCGCTCTGCACTTTGTGTCAAATGGGTTGTGATCTGCTGCTGCTGCACACTCTTCTCTAGGCTAATAGAGCTGGCAGCCAGTTAAGTTGCTTTAGCCAAGAGGCAAATAGAAAGCATATTCCATGTCATGGTTCTTGCTTTGGGGAAAAAAAATCATCGACTTTATGGAATTTCTTAACAACTACATATTTTTATCTGGGACCTATGCAGCCTGGTCTTGGAGTCTTTGTACATGGCACTCCGGCTTTTTGCCCTTTTAATACCTGTGGAAACATTGCCAGTTGAAGCTGGATACAGACAGATTAAAGTGCTGCTCAGTCAGGGCCAGTGTATCTGTGGTTCAAATGCTGAGTTTCTGAAAGTGGTTTTCTGTCAAAAGCAGCAGCATGGAAGGGGTTGAGTTACAGAAGATGGAAGGAACATACTTTCTTTAAGAGACATATCCTGGAGCAAAGAGCAGGGAAACTGCCTGGGAGTAGAATATAAGCTGACGGTAGGTGTCTGTTGTTTTAAAAACATGTGATGCTCTATTTTAAATAGTTCCTTTCCTTTCACAAACTGTTGAAGAGGTAACCCACTGCAGGGCTTCTTACCTAAGCAAAGTGACCAGCAAAGGAGCAGAACTGTGGAGTAACAGCAGCTACATAGCTTTTGAACAGTCTGCCTTTCCAAAGAGAAAATGTCCCTCTGGAATTGTGCCCACAAAAGGTAACACTCTGAACAGTTTGTTCTGCTTTGATTGTGCTTGTTTTCTTATGCAGACAAGTGGCATCATTTTTATCACTCTTGTGGGGGTGAATTTGATATGACAGAGACAAGAATTAAGGAAAAATAGATGAGAAAGGAAAGGTGTGGGCTTCCCTTCAGTAGAGTCCCAGTCCAGTATATTTTTCTCCTCCTTAAAGAGTGGACACAAGTGACGGGAATACGAGACCCATTGCTAAAACCAGCACTCTGTCTGACGCAGATTGCTGCCACATTTTAGATTTATAACCTCCGCATGGCCAAGTGGCTCTGAAACACTGAAGGCAAATCCTAAAATGGAGGTGAGTTCAGATAGAATTTGCCTAAGTTCAGAAGAGAAGCGATTGCGCCTTTTCTTGTGGCACGGTGGGGCAGACTGGGGCAATCGCAGCAGATGTCTCTATCAAGTCCATCTTCACACTGATGCCATGGGCATCAGCTCGTTCTCAGCAGCAGCCAGGCAGGACTGGGACAGTTCTGGAAGGAACACACATGGGAAAAGCAGCATCATGGGGCACTGGCAGCTGCTGCCTTCTACCTCATCTATCCTAAATCGGCTTGGACTGCTTCATCTGATAAACCCTTGGAACAATCAGTGGCACTTAACGCAACAGGAGAATCTATTCCTGATGCCCTTTATGTTCAGTAGTACACACATATTTTCATATTCCCTTGGTTTCTGTTGCTAAATAATCATCATTGCCCTTGTCCAGGTGAAAAGCACAGTGCAAGATCCATGCCATGCCTCAGCTTTTGTCCTAATCAGCTCTGTTCAAAATAAAGATTCAGCTAGGGAAAGGACACTGAGAGTTGCTTGTCCAATATTCCCATTGCACCCAGATATTACACTGGTGAGGAGAAAAGGAGGGATAGCAAAACCAACAGTAGGGAAACAAGACCAAAAAGTAGGAGAGAAGAAACCTTTGTACCCCAGGACAAGTGGAGAAAGCCAGAAGAGGAGCTGTTACTGAACTGCAATTTATTCTTTCCTATTCTTTGCCCAAGGAAGATTGCAGTTTTACCATCTAGTGGCTGGCAACCCTGTCCATGGCAGGGGGGCTGGAACTAGATGATCTCTGAGGTCCCTTCCAACCCAAGCCATTCGACGATTCTATGATCCTAGCCTCCAGTGTTTCAGTCAGTCTGTGCTAATTCTCCATGCCTTCCTCCCTGCCCCCATCAACTCCTACACACCCGACTTAAGCTTTATCTTCATCTTTTAAAGCAGCTTGAATCGCCATTTCACACCCTCCAGATTTATGGTTAAAATTAAAGTTTTGGCAAGCTTCTGTCACCACGTTGCCCATTACTGTGGTACAATATAACGTAATTAATGTTTTTATGTTTAAGGAAGAAGAGGCACATATGTTCCTCAGCTGCTGATGAACAGATTTATAGGTAACACATCTGAGTCAGTGCCCGTGTTTAGACATTACCCTGACAGATCACTAATCATTTTCTAAAAGCTGTGCACCACTGCCCTGCTTCCCTAGATTTGCAAGCAGGACTGCACTGGGATACCGTAGCAAGATGATAGATTTCAGGTGACACAAGGGGAGGAAGCAAAACATCAGTAAGTGTTTCAGCATATCTATCTCTTCATAAGCAGATGTTCTTGCTTAACACGTACCATTAACCCAGAGTACAGTGTGTGCTTTCTTAAAGAGAAACCCAGCCTGCTGGGTAGGCAGCTCGCAAAGGCACCCCCGCCAGCCTGCGCTCTGGCCCCAGAAACCAGTCCTCATCCCCTGCATGTAAGAGTGGCAGCTGTCGCACCCACAGCTCCCCAGGAGGAGTCAGACTGTGGCTCCTTTCATCTTCTCTTCCCATTCCCATTTTGACTGGACTTAGCTGGGGGTTGCCTGTTCCACAGTGCTGGTGGGGTGACCTTGGCAGCTGCCAGCCCCACCCAGCCCAGGTCCCAGGACTGGAGAGAAAATAAGGTGAAAAAGCTCATGGTGACACCAAACCTCCTGCAGCAGAGAAAACCTGGAGCTTCTGTCTCCTTTGCACCTAAGTCAAGTTTTTCTTTGTTGCTTTTTTTGTTTTGTTTTGTATTTTTTATTGTGGTTGTTTTGCTATTGTTTTTCTGAATTTGGGGACTCCAAAAAAGGGAATGTGTAATCTGGAACTTTTTTTCCTTTTCTGTCCTGTCTTTAGCAACAATGGGGAAGCTCACTGCTAAAGGAGAGGCTCAGGGCCTCTGCCCACTGCCCTTCACGTCACAGAGGGGAATTCTTCTTCCTCAGAGAGTTCCGAGTCTGAGCTCTCTGTGAGGGACTTAATTAGCCTGAAAACACCAGTAAACCTTCTCCTGTGCTTATATCTAGGGGCTGCTTATGCATCTTGGTGACTCATCCTCTGCCCCCAAATGCAGGCTGCCTTTCAGAGCCTAGTGAGTTCAGTCTGCTGGCTGCTGACTTAATGGCATTAAGGAAGAATAACACAGTTCAAGAAAGTCTTTGCACAGAACAGATTTGTTAACATACACGAAAGCCCATTCTGGGCACTCTCATACAGAATTAAAGTGGCTTTAATTCAAGTTAGTGTTTGAGTTAAATCTAAATTAAATTTGAATTTAAATCATTAAATCTGTGCAGGGATTTAGTGCGGTTTACATAATCAATTTTAAGTTCATACCCTTCATTAATTTGGATGACTATCGTTCAGTCTTTGCTTACTTAAAAATAGTTCTAATGCATTTATTAATATTGTAATGCTCAGACTGGGTTATTCATGAAGAAACAGAGTTTGCACTTTCTTTGAAGTTTCACAAAACAAGAGTATCGTGCTTAAAAAACTCATGTTATTCTCATGTACGTTAAGGGCAGGAAGGGCTTTTGGTTCCAATTCCAGAGAGTCTGGGTCGTCCCAGCCAGCAGAGCAGGCACAAGGAGCAGGGAGCTTGGCAGGGAGCAGCATGCCCCGCAGGTCCTGCCCGCTGCCTGCCTTTGTCCTGGCAGTGTCACCAAGGCAGTGTTGTGCTGTGCCCACGGTTCGTGGGCTCTGGTAGGTCTGTGTGCTCCTTCAGCTTTGTACACATGCAGCCCGGCCAGTGTGCCATCCCAGCTCAACGTTGTCTTTCTCTGGAGGCAGGGACCAAGCGCAATGATGTACAGCAAGGCTGGGGAAGCCACACAGCTCCTACTGCCTGGAGCAAAGTGCTAGGCTTGAGTGAGGGGTTTCTGTAGGCACCCTGGATCCATCTCTGCCTCAGCGATTGAAGTGCTCTTGAAAAATGCAGCCTTCAGTGCAGGAGTCCCTGCTTTTTCCTTTTTCCATGAAATGCCAGCCATGTTTGATTAAAATCCCACCTGTCACCAGATTTCAGAGGAATGCAGAGTGGATTCATTTTACAGTATCAGAACCAGCTGCTCACAAAAGTAGCTTTCACTCTCCCCAGGTCTACTAATCATTTCAGGAGACAAGCATAGAAGAGGATATCTCAGCTGACACTGGAGAGCACAAATGTTGACACAAATATGAATCTGAATTTTCTGACAGTAGTTGATTGTGTTGCTTTAGAAGGTTTAACAGACATGCCACTCAGCCGACAAGACCCTGTTTAATGCTTCACTTTAAGAATTTGTATGATCTTTGGGGTTGTCAGTTCTGGGAATTACAGTTCTTTGAGAGCAGTTTTGGCAATCTCCCTCGATGTTACACAGGGAAAAGTATAATATCTGCTGCTTTTTCGGGCTGGCCTGCTGGTAATCTGAAATCTCATGGCATCTGCTTTCAAGAATGGTCAGTAAATCTTTTTAAAGCTTTCTCTGCTTTATAATGTCTAGTTTTCACTGGTGCCGTGTTCATTATGCCAACCAGGTGCATGCAAACGCAGCAGTTGTATCACATGTGGATGTGTCCCTTCCATGTTCTCTTGAACTTGATCTCTGGTTGCTCTTACTTACTTCAGGGCCTCTGACTGGAAATCCCATACTAACCAGTTTTATATTACTTTTAATTTTTAGTGAATTGGAGAAATCGAATTTCAAACAATTCAGGTAACATTGGAATGTGTTTCAATATAGTCATTTCTCTTTTGTTCAGCCATAAATATTTGGGAAGAATTCATACTCATAGGCCTTCTCAAAGCAACCAGAATATTCAGATGAAGGGCTAGCCTGTTTCTAACAGAAGTATACCGCTGTGTTACACTTGTAAGAATGCATTTGTATGCTGGTTGCTTCTGGGGATCTGAAATTTCATAGGAATGCACTGCAAATGATTAAAAATTAACCTTTGTAACTGCATTAACATCATCTTTCATTGTTTTCTAATAGCGATCCTTAGGTATTGCATTACTCTAGGGTAAGCCTTGTAGCACCCCTGGGAAGGCTTTTATGCACAATATAAATACTACTGTATATATAAAGCTAAATTTAGTTGAGATAAAGTCTCCACTGGTTTCATTTTTATAATGTTTCCTTTCACCCTTTTCCTCCAGACCCAGAAGGTTCTTTTAGAAATTCCCTTTACCAGCTTTTTTTTATTTCTTCTGCTTCTGAGTTGCCATTTATCTCAGACCTTTCATTCTGCACCAGTGTCATCCTCACCGCACGGATGGACTTAACCAAGCAGTTAATGCTATTACAGTGCTGGATCCTCCTGTACTGGGCTGTTAGTGCACATCAGCATCAGCAAGGATGGGAGGCTGACAAGCACGTGGGAACTGTCACACAGGCACCAATGTCTGTTGGTCTGTAACTGATATGCTTCCAGTGTCCTGTTAGAGTAAATGCCTGCAGAGGCAAATTCTCCCCACAGTAAACATAATAGCACACATTGTAAGTGTCTAATGGTAAGAGCTATGAAGACTGCTTTCAGCCTGATTCAGGGACAGGATGGTCCATCTCTGTGTCAGCTAGTATCTTCCTCCACAAGCAGTCCTTGTGGCCACTAGAGCTCTTTAGTGGGGACAAAGAAACAGCAGTCTGGCTGTATGTAATAACAAGAAAAATAACAACAACAACAAAAAAAAATAGAACAATAAAAGGTAATAGGAGATTGCACATTTTCAGCATTTCTGAACACCAAGAGAATTTCTCAGCCTAACTTCTGGTTTCCAGTTTAGAATTCCTGTCTGCTACATGATAGTCTGAATTCTTCACAGGTATCTTCACAGAGACAGTGTCATAAAATGCTCCAAAGTAAGTGAATATTCAGTTCTCCCCCTGCCCAGAGTGATGGACATGGGGAGTTAAATAGATAAATCAGTAGTTAGTGAAGCTGGGAGAAATATTGTAAGAATGCTGCTGTCATACATGCCTATTTTAGACATTTTTAGTTATGATTCCTACATGTTTTAAAGTGGGCCATATTTTCCTACTTTTAGGGCTTACAGGACTAAAAATTCACTCTAGACAGAACTTGGTGCGTAGTCACGTACAATAAAGAGGCACCCTGGAGCTCCAGGTATGTGTCTGATCTAAAGGTCTGGACTACAGGGATGCTAATCCTAACTTTTGACAATAGGAAAATGAAGAAAGTGATGATAAAAATAAAGCTGCAGGTAATAATTGTCTGAGCATGAATTGTGAAAGCGAATTTTCAGTATTGAAAACCTCCATGAAAAAAAAAAAAAACATATGGATTGCTGAATGTTATTTATTTAGTATTGTTATTATAGCTATTATTATGAGGATTGGCATGACAGACTGGAGATGAGTGACCACCTGCTGTTTGTGTTGATGTTCAATTTGCGAACAGTCAAGCAGCATTTGGTTTGTACCAGCTTGCTGTGTTACTTTAGCCATAAAAGATATTGTGTAACGTAACAGCAGCTTTTTAACTAAAAATAGGTGTTCTGCTTATATCCAGTAGAAAACTGGTATTTAGTGGTTACAATACAGTCTATTCAGATTTTTTCAGCTGCTTCTAGCTGAAAGAACAGCTTTCTCAGCTACAACAATCAGGGCGAACCTCCTTAGAGAAAAATTTAGTAATGCCATCAAGCTGGGAGACAAGACAATTGGACAAATTTACTGCTGCCATAGCACTGCAAGTCTGCCTGTGTGACCTTGGGCAGGTCTTCAGATGTGGCTTAGAAAGGCTGGGCTCTCACAGCTCCCCCTGAAGGTCCTGCAGGCCCAGGGTCTATGCACTTAGGAAAATCCAGCCCTTAATCTTCATCATTCCTCATTCAGATGCCACACAAGGGTAAAAGGATCATTTGTACTGATCCCAGAGAGTCAGACCAGGCCCTCACTTATGGGGTCCAGTCTGAATTTAAAGGTTTTTATTTTTGCTATCTTGACAGAACATCTGTCCAGGAAGAGGTTAGTTAGTGCAGCTACCTGTGAAAGCATGTGTTGTCTTGTGTGCGGAGTGGGAAGCTGAGAGGCAGAGCTCTTGGGAGCTGCTATTGCATTGCACTGTGGCTTTGGGCGAGAAACTTCACCTCAGTCATTCAGGTAACCTGCCTGTAATGCTTATATCATGCGAGCATGGTGGTACTTAGCTGCTGTTTATAATGCATGGGGCTTACTGGAGATACAGTCCTCCAGAAATTAAAACCACAGTAATCTGCAGCACACAGACAGATGGGTGGATCAGCAGCTGGGCAGACAGGAGCTGCTGACATCCTCATTGCTGCTGCTTGGGCACAGAATGTGTTAAACTGCAGCATGCAGAGACGTTTCTTATTCATTAACAACCTTATTGCATGATGAAAGGGAAGGCAAACTCTGCAACCATTTTGCTGATGTTAAGGATTTCATACACATAATAAATTATATGTGAACATCGTTGCCATGCATCCATCCCAGAATTCAGCCCCTCAGGGACTCAATCATGCTGTTCTCCTGTAGCTAGGAATATCAATGCACTGAAACAATGAGCTAAATCTGCGCCTATCTCATCAGTGGGTGTTATGAAGATAACATAAAAGGGGAGTGAAGGAATGCAGACCTCGCTCCCTACCTGGTGGGGGGAGAAGGTTACTGACCTCATCATCTAATGTAATAAACACCATCCAGGTAGGGAGCTATCACAGAGCCCTGAGCAATATGAAGCCCCCCGGAATGAGATACAGCACAGTACATGCGACTTTCATAAAGATTTCTGTGTGGGTAGTTCTTGGTTTTGATAAGAGGAAAGGAGGAGGCTGTGTGCCCAGTCGTGAAATACGGGCTGGCAGCACCGAGCCTTTTCTCACAGCACCCTCCTGTGCTCTCAGCAGAAAATGCTCTGTGTCACTGGGGGAATGCTGTTCCTTTCTGCAACACTGTAACTTCTTGAAAGAACTCATTTAAATTAAATAGGACAGCCAGTACATATTAATTAAGTATCAATTGATTCCTAAAAGAGTGCTTATTGAGGGTTCTCAAGTTGGGAAGGGATAAATCTGGCTGTCATGTAATTAATTCAGAATGACACAGGCAACAAATGCATATTACATATTTTTCTTCCGAATATTAACTTGTAAAGAATGTTTACATATCCAATTAACATTTAACAAGATAACCTTATACTACATTAATTAGCGATCTGCTAATTAAAAATGTACCAAAATTAATATAGACATTAGGCAAGTCAACTGTATAACTGCTTATGCACAAGGGAAAATCAACATGAAATATTTGGAAAAGCTCTTTGAGGCAAAAAGCAGGAGTATCTCAACCTATTATGGCCCTGCCACTGATTTGGGGTACCAGTATATGGGCAAGGAAAACACAGAGCAGTGGGGTTTGCTTTTCCTGACATCCATACGTAATGAATTGCTTTCTGTTTGTATCTCATCTAAGTGGTGTTGATCTCCATATCTGGGGAGTATTACAAAATATGATTGGATTCTTTTCTTTGTTTTTGGTCGTAAA
>VXAV01005505.1:230595-255503 GCA_013399715.1 Alectura lathami | reverse complement strand
AAAAAAAAAAAAAAACACTACAAAGATAGTCATGGAATACAGTTATTTGTATCCATATTTGAGTCTTTCTGCTTTCTCTGTGTATTACATGTGTTTGTTTTTTAAATACATTCCTTAAGTCAAAGGAAGATTTCAAATGTGTCCTTCTTAACCAAGGGAACAACACATGACCATTATTAGAAATTCTGAGTTCAAATACAATGAAAATATCTATTAGTAGGGCTAGCAACATCAATTAACCATTTTGGAATCATTTGTATTTCTGGAACTTGTGGATGGGAAGCTGTGAAATCCCTTGGTATTTCCAGGAAAGTGGAAATACTAGCTCTGCTCTGATGAACACAATGTTACCTGTTTTTCCATAGCCCTGCTTCTAGTGTTATTGATGCTTAACCCATGAATGCCCTTGAATACATTTGCAAGATTCCTACTTCATGTCACTGCTGCTGACTGCAAAGGGGATATGTTTTTTCCCACAACTTTTATTGAAATGACAAAGAGTGACCTTAGGATGTTTCTGTATGTCCTAGTGCTCTTTCTATAGCATTTAAAATAATGGGGACTTGCTAAGTGGCGTGGCCTTAGGCATACTGAGGGGGTCTATGGTCTCTGGGGGTTAATGGATGACTGTTTTTAGTTGAGTAATCAAATATAATACTGTATTGCAGAATTCCTCTAAAGGCACACACAGGCAGACTAAGGGCTATTACTCTAATATGCTTTCAACCTTGAAGACAATTTAAAGACATTGCTTGTCATTTTAATGTTACTTTGTTGCAGTCTGAGAAATACATTTCACTTTTCTTCTGCATAGTTAAGTGAGAGAAANCACTCTGTTCCTCTAAAATAAAGAGGCCTGGGATTGGTGTTACTTACGAAATAAGCTAACGCCGTTTTCATCATCAAGGCTGCATGCTCAAAATTATCCTAAAACAAGCTGTAGAAATATTCACGCTACATAAATTAAACATCCTTTAAAGCTTTTGCTAACAATACATGATTCTAATCATTGACTACTGCAATACCCACATCTCTGAAAACTGTGAATGCACCAGAGAAGACAAAACTTGGGGGAAAAAAAAAAAAAAAAAAAAAAAAAAAAACACCCTACATACTTTCAATTGGATCCTTTCCAGAAAATTTAGGTAGGTTGCTCAGCTCCAGCTTAGAATTTCTTGGAGATGAAGCTGGAAGAAAAGGGGGTGAAAGAGAAATATTCAGATTCATAACTATGTAAGTATACATACACATAGTAAAATATTAGCTTCATAGAAGAAAATTTCTGTTTTTCCAAAAAGGTTTGTTAATAGTACTTTCTCCATAGCAAGTCACAGAAGTCCTTGAGTTCACCAAGTTATACTTGGCAAAACATGACTGCCCAGATTTCCATTTGTTCTTCTAGCCAAAAGTTATTAAAGCGTGTCAGCGCAGGGTTAGCTAAACACCAATACACATCAGCTTCAGCGAGCATGCATGGGTCACTCTTAGCACAGCTAGGTTGTTTTTGGGACCCACTGCACAGTGCTGTGAGCTCCTACCTCCTTCACAGGTAGGCGAGGCACCACTCACACATGACAACATTGCATGACATACAGATGCCTTATGTTTTACTTTTGGCAGTAAATCCCTTTATGGTAATGCAATAGCAATGTAACATCAGCTGGATAACACCTCTGCTCAAACCACAGCCACTGTCCTAATTTGGTGGATGACTTTCTCATTATGGGATGGCAGGTGGGTGAGGGGAAGTGAGCTGGATATTCCAGAGTGACGCCGCACATCAGGGCACCATGTGAGCTGATGGTATGGGGGGGCATTCGGGGAGAGGGCTAAAGCTACACTGTCCTTACCTGAATAAAATTACAACTATGTGACAGCCAGTAGGACTCTTCTTGTGCTCAGTGTCATGCATTTACCTATTTTCTGTGCTAGATCAAGTTTGGAAATACTTGATGTTCTTTTAAGAATGAGATGCAACACATAGTCACACACAAATTACAAACACACACAAAAAGGGAAGAATGAAAGATGTCAGCAATGGAACAGATGGGCCAGCTTTAACAATATAGGCTCTTTCAGCAGGGCAATCTGCCTTGCTGTTTTCATCATACAAGCTTTATTCCTATTGCAAATTATCAGTTTCAGATCATTAATTTCAACTTTTGCTGCTTTTGCATGTAATCTATTACCCTGAAAATAGTAGGAATGATTCAAAGCCCATTTTAGTTACAGGGAACTAAAGGAACATTCCAGTGAATTTGTAGCAAGAATCCAAATGAATAGTTTTGGTTTTATGGTTTGCCCTAGCGATTTACGATAATTCTCCTTAATGAGCAGGAGATTGTTAGCTAAGAAGCTTAAGATGTTCAAAGCTGGAATTATTTTTTCAGAAATTGCACATGATTTATTTGTTTCCAGGACAAATAAGAATTATGATTAAATTCCCATAATCAGATTCTTGGAAGTCAGTTTCTTGAGACCTTGAGGTATCTTCCATTATCTTTCTGATTTAGTCTGAAATACTTCTTTTTAATCTTCAGGCTTATTGATGAAGAAAAGTTTTTGGTATAACAGCACAGTAAGATGCTCCATTAAACTCCATCACTAAACCTATTTTATTATATTCCCTATTCCTTGAACAGAGAAATTCAATAATAATTGAGACTCAGAAACCCAACATTCTTTAATGAATTAATGATTGATAATTTTTCATGTTAATATTGGCAGCCTAAGATTACTAACATACATTTTTATTGTCCATTTTCATGATCTATCACAATAAACCTAAGCAAACATGCTTTCCTTTCTTCTGCTTAATAACATGTCAGGTATTGACCAGGACTTCCAGTCAGCTCATTTCCATGACTAGTGTATTTTTCCTAAACAACATACATTTATCCTGAAGTTAGTCTTGCAGTTTTGAAGACTTTGGAAAGAAGGTTGACATTTTGTAAATCCATCACACAAATTCTTGCATTGAATGAATACACCTTTAACTACAGGCATGAAAAGGGGAATTAAAATGTGCTTACAGTGTAAAATTTAGTTATTTTTGATACCACAAAGTGCAACTAAAAGTTTCTTATAAAGTTTGTATTGGAAGTAGTGAAATATTATGGACAACCAGAACTATTAAGCCAACTTCTTTACTGTAAGGAAAAACATGTAAAAGTATAGTAGACTTAAACTGGATTTTGGTCACATTTTTACAGCTTTCACAGCAAAATATTTAGTTACTACTGTAAATAAGAACTTCTGCAAATTCAGATGGGGACATGTATTTCGAAAAGTGCTTTTTGACATTTAAATATTGAGTCCAAACACAAAATTTACAGTCCACTATCTTTTTCTAAACTACAGAAGGTGCCAAAAAAAAAGTATACACAATTTAAGAAAGTGAAAAACTGTATTAAAATCGTAATACACAACATATACTTATAACAAATGATGAATACAAGTCGCATTTGACTTGTGCAATTACAAGAGGTGCTCAGAGAGGTTACCATCAGCATCCAGACACTTCTGATTATACTCCTGGAGTTATATTTTTTCTATTTTTTATTTTTATCCCTTATTCCATGCCCTTTTTTGAGTCTGTATATCCTATATACCTGGAAGACTTTAAATTTTCTACCTGAAAGTGAACAACTGTGTGTTAGAAGTGATAGTAAAAGCTTCCATGCAATATGCAGTATCCCAGTTTGGGCCATCTTTTGTTCCCTGATCATTTCTTAGAATCATAGAATCATAGAATGGCTTGGGTTGGAAGGGACCTCAGAGATCATCTAGTTCCAACCCCCCTGTCGTGGACAGGGCTGCCAACCACTAACCACATTTCTTTGATAATGTCAAGTGTTATTGATATGCCTTATACAATTCAACACGTACTGATCCCAGCACTCAGGTCATTACGCAGCTCGTCAATTGTCCTCTGACAGTGTCAATATGAAGAAAAAGGAGCCAAGTCAATGTCAGCTGAAAATTCATATTTTATCTATACATCTTCTACTTAGTTTTTCTTTTTCACAGTGCAATCCTGTTTAACACAGCCAATCATTTCAACTTGGTGATTTTGAACTGAACAGCTGCAAGTTTTAAAAACCTACAAAAACAGAGATAGTGAAAAGATGTCTCCTATCTAAGATGCTACTACAGCCATGACAATTCAGACCCTGTGAGAATAGGCTCCCATTGTGCTAAGATCTAGTAACATATTAATGATTTTAAGTCTTTGGCTCTGGGAAAGGGAGTTGTTTTTATTTTTGTTTCTGCTTTAATATATTTCACTTGTTTAAGTAGGAACATAACATATTTGGATGATCAGAACTTTTAAAATGTCTGTATGAAATTATCTTTACCTTCACCTATCCACATGAATTAATGTAAAAAGTTTACTGTTAGAAACTAACTTTGAAAAGAAAGTAAGTGTAGATTTTGTTGTTTTTATTCCTTCACATTCTCTTACATTTTGCTAATTTCTGAGTGTATTCCCCAGCTTCAGAATTAATATGTATATATTGTCTATGCATACTTCTATGTGATAGGGCTTATCTTTCTTTCATTAACCTGTAATGATAGTAGTGATGATGCAATACTGTTCAATTTATCTTANGTTACATTGAAGGGTCGCCAATACCTGTGGGCATTGATGTGGTTCCCTGAAGTATGTTATTAGTATCCTAAAACCTGTTTAGAAGTTGTAGGAAAGATTTCATAGAAAATGTGTTTAAGCCTTTATTCAACACTAACGAAGCTTGAAATGATCAAGATATGAGTATTATCAAAGCCACAGAACCAAAATGATCTTTCAGTACAGAATAGATCAGTATGTGAAGATACCATCATATATGTCTTAATAGAATGTATAATCACAGATCTATCATGCCATCAGTTTACTGCCTGTTATACTTCTATCAGATTTTTCATAAGTCATTTAAGTTTTGGAAATTTTAAAGTTCCCTTTTTTAAAATATAAAAACTGAATTATTCTCTTAAAAAAAAAAAAGGCAAGAAATATTTATAAATATTTTTGAAGTATAAAATGCAGTTCAGTTTGTAAAACTCCACAATACCATTTTATCTAACCACAGTAAAGAATGACTTGCTGTATTCCCCATTCTCATCACACAATATGTCCCTTATTATAATGGTGAAAAACGCATAAACATTTCAGTCATGTTTAGTCATCTTGCACTATTTTCAGATAGTTTAAATGCATAATCTTCTCAAAAGAAATAAAAAATCTACAACAGTTCTTCACTTTAGTTGAATGAACATGATAGAAGTGTTTGAGTTTCACTCCTTTAGCAAGGTACAGATAAAACCAATATCATTTGGCATGTAATTAAGTACTTCACTAATTCACTATCTTAGCTGTTGAAAAATGGACCTTCAATGTGAACTTGAAAACTGCAAATACATAAGTTCCATTTGCAAGCTGTGTTTTGCAGCACAGATCTAATTTAAACTCAATTTATATCCAGGTGTAATCAAACAAATCTAATTTTTCCCACTTCTTTTATGTTGAAATCTTTCTCAATCCATTCAGTGGATTGAAAATTAAGATTTACTTGCTTGCTTGTCCTTAACTCTGTTTATTTTTAAAAGTTGTGGTTCTTTTGGCTTTTATTTTTTTGGTAGTGTACTGTTTATTTCAGATCTACCTGTTGACCCTTCCTTTCTTGACTTCATCCAGTAAATAAATACCAAAGAAAGGTCATTTTTTTTTTTTTCCATCTGATCTTCTCATCACCATTCTATCCTAGAACCAGGTTATCCTTAACCAAAATAATTTCTATACTATTAACAGAATAATACATATCTGTATATATAATGTGTATGTATTTATATACATATATATATATGTTTATATAGATAGATGCTTATATATATATGTTTATATATATGTTTATATATAAACACTATATGCATGTATATAATAGATCTATAATGTATACCAACACCTTTCAATCTATTCTACCCAAGTCTTGAATCAAGCCTGCAATACGCTTTTGGATTGAGGGCAAAAGACAGAAAAAGTAAATTGTCAGCAACTATTTGCGACAACATCTCTAATAGTACTCAGCTACACATAATGCCATGTCCTTAGGCATCCACTTTCCTGGCACTTAAACCACAACGTTAGGTTGTCCCCTTTTAAGTGAGTACACAGCTTTCCTCTCTTACTCCTACTCTCAATCTGGTTCCTAACTCCAGTCTGATCGGTATAGTTGCTATGACTAGAATATGCAGTGTCAATTTTATGAAGTTTGGTTTTATTTTAGCTTAATACCCTACCAAGAAAGTACTAACCAACCAAAGGTCAGTTCCAAGATTTTACCTTTGTTTAGATGTTGGATAAAAATGTTTGAAACTATGGAAAAACTTTTGCATGAAGAAAGATGGAACTGACTGGAATTCTTTAACCTGGAAAAGATGCAAGGGAATAAAACAGACATTCATAAAAAAAGAAAACGTGTTGAGAAAGTGAAGAAGAAGTAATGAATACATCAAAGTATTAGGTACAATGACCAAAACAAACAAACAAACAAAAAAACAAACATGGGTAGGTCTTCACGCATTCAGTTAAACTGTGAAACTTCATCATAGGCAACTATAGATACTTAATGTTTACCTTACCTCTGAAAGGATGTTACTGCATACTTTCTGGGATTTAAACTATCGTTTAAGACTTTGCTACGTGTCATTGCTAAAGATCAGGTAAATGGGCCTTTCGTCATATATACAGTTGTGTTGACTCAGCAAATTTCTATGGTATTTTGATTTCACACTAAGGCTTTTCTCTTGCAGAACATTCAGGTACAAAAAGGAAAATCCTGCTTAACTAACTTAAATTCCTTTAAATTTAAGTTAGTTAAGCACTAGCTTACTTAGTGCTAAGTAATTAAGCAGTAGTTGACCAAGGGAAGCCAGTTAATGTAATTATTTTGGATTTCAGCAAAGCTTTCAATACTGTTTCTCACAGTATCCTTCTAGACAAGATGTACAGCATACAGCTAGCTAAAAACATAATGTGATGGGTGAATGATTGGCTGGTGGGTGGGACTCAAAGGGTTATTGTACATGTTCTTACATCAGTCTGGTGGCCAGTCACCAGTGGAGTTCCATAAGGTTCCATTTTAGGGCCAAGTTCCCTTTAATGTTTTTCTAATTTATCTGGATGAGGGAATCAAATCTATACTACATAAGTCTGCAGACTACACTAAATTGGGAGGAGTTGTTGATTCCGTCAAAAGTAGAGAGGCCTTGCAGAGAGATCTTAAATTGGGGGGCTAAGCTATCACTAACTGCATGAAATTTAACAACAGTAACTGTCGGATTCTGCACCTGGGGTGGGGCAGCCCTGGATATACATGCAGACTAGGGGATAAGAAGCTGGAGAGCAGCCCTGTGGAAAGGGGTCTGGGGATTCTGGCTATTGAATCTGAGCCAGCAGTGTGCCCTGGCAACCCAAAGGGCCAGCTGTACGCTGGGGTGCATCAGGCGCAGCACTGCCAGCCAGGTGAGGGAAGGCATTGTCCTGCTCTGCACTGTCTGCTTCAGCCTCACCTTGAGCACTGGGTGCCACAATATAAGAAGGACATAAAGCTATTAAAGAGCATCGAAAGGGAAGGAACTCTTCCTTTGTCAAAGTGTCTAGAGGGTAAGTTGTGCGAGGAGCAGCTGAGGTCCCTGGGTTTGTTCAGCCCAGAGCAGAGGAGGCTGAGGGGAGGCCTCATGGCGGCCTACAGCTCCCTCCCAGGGGAGCGGAGGGGCAGGCGCTGAGCTCTGCTCTCTGGGGGCAGTGACAGGGCCCGAGTAAACGGCATGGAGCTGTGTCAGGGGAGGGTCAGGCTGGGGGCTGGGGGAAGGTTCTGCACCAGAGGGTGGTGGGCATGGAACAGGCTCCCCAGGGCGGTGGTCATGGCCTCAAAAGAGTTTGGATTTTTGATGATCTTGTATGGGACCAGGAGCTGGACTCCATGATCCTTGTGGGTCCCTTCCCATGTGGGATTTTTCTATGATTCTATGATTCTGCAAAATATTGCAGATCAAGACAAACTTTAATAATTTAATTAGTGATCTGAAAATGTAATCATTGGTATGCATGTATGTATGAAATCATTAGGATGAGTTTTGAATCATAGAAACCTCTAATATTTCTAATTTAAATATCCAAACTACTCTAAGAAACAATGAATGCGGAGCAAGTGCAGGGAACAGAATGTGTTTTGTCTAATATATTGACTATGTCCCTTTTTCATATGTCATATTTAATTTCTGTTAACTGAGGAGTCCCATCTCCGCTGTTTCAGCTACAGTTCTAACACTGCTCTGGCCTCAGGTTTTTCCAGATTCAGATGACTATTTGTTAAGAATAGTATTAGGGGATTTCAAGTTAAAAAGTCGCTAATGTCAAAAATTTGCAGTATTGTGTAAGGCCCAAAAGACTGCTTATTGTGAAAGAATAAGATCGATACTTAGATTCATTTAACTGGATCCCAACCAATGAAGACTTCTGAAGTAAAGTGAAAGTGAAAGTAGCAAGACAGAGGTTAGAGCAACGCTGAAGGGAAAATTACTTTTGTTTCCTCACTTAGATTAACACAGACAACAGAGACACAAGCTGCTTAGATTTGGTTTGGACTATCTAGACAAAGACCTACGGGATTTAATTGAATTTTGTATTTTTTTTTAGTGTAAGACTGTCTTAGTCATATTTCAAACAGTAGCTATTAGTACAAAATTCTTCCAACATGTCAATACTAGACCCTCTTCTTTCTGATCCGTTGTGACTTCTTCACCTAGATTTAAACAAACAAACAAACAAAAACAACAAACCCAAAACAAAACACAACCAACTATATAGAAAATCTTGTTTTGGGTGTTATTTATCCATCACCTATGTTTAATGTTATCATGTATGCCACAATGATATTTTACAAAAAGAGAAAGGAACAATGAATCATCAGGGGAACACATACTAAGTGGGATTGCCAAAAGTCTCATATCCTTCCTTTCAGAGTCAAACTAAGCTATGTAACTTTGCTGGAAAGTCTTCAGAAACTAGGTCAGTTCTCTGTGCTTACTGCCTAAAACAAGCACATATCAAACTGAAAAAATCTTCTCATATTTTCACTACAGGGCTACCAGAAATATTTGGTTCTTGTGTCAGTTTTATGATTTCATTTGATTACTTGATATATTCATTTGATGATTTGATAATGTCCTGTATTGATTCATTGACTCACTGTTAATTATGACCTTAATTGGACCATTTTGGCATTCCATCTTTAATTACCTCACTTTATAGATAAAATGGATAAACAAAGATATATTTTGCTCAAATTCAACTACTTTTTCATCATAGACTTTTTTCTTAATCATTTGCTTACCATCCTAGTAAGCTCTCTTTCATTTTCAATGAAAGCAATGGATTGGAACAAAGCAGTGACTATTTCTATAAAGAAAAATGACAGTCTGTGAATCTGAAAATTGCATGAATGAAGCAAGTGTGATAATGTCACATGAATCAAAATTCATTGAATAAGGAAAAGTATCTTCCCAAATAAGAAATGCTGATCAGAATTATGAATTACCAACAGGAAATTTTGGGTGAGATACCACTAAATGAATCAGTGGTAAATCTTATGAAGACAGAAAAAGTGAGAATCTCCTTTTAGGTGTGCTAATTAATGTCTTTCACAGATAGATGCATTTGTTAATTTAAAAACATTTCTTGAGACAATGGATGATGTAATATATTAGGAAAAGCATGGTATTCTCGTCTTCCTTTCTTTCCTTTGTTTCTCCTTCTGTCTCCTCCTTTCTTCAGCTTTAAATTCGTAGATTAACATATAATAAAATACAAAGAGATGTCAACTCAAACTTTAGATCTTGCAAAGGCAAGTAACTTCCATTTTTCTTTTATTAGGAACATAAATATGACAACTGAAGAAAGACTGTTCCTGGTAGAGACTAGATCTATGTCTCATGGCACTACCTGTTTCAGAATAATTGAAGCACATATGTCTTAACAAATCAGAACAGAGTGGTATGCTAAAGTCCTTCCAACTTTAAAAAGAATCTTCACATGAAGAGACAAAATATCTAGTGTGGGTATAACCATTGTTTCTCTGGTTGGTGTATACATGCAAAAGAAAAGCAACAAAAACTCAGCAAAGCCATTTGATAACAAAAATTTAAGTGGGACAGGCATATCATTCCTAACTTGAAATCTGTGTTCTGGACAGAAAGATGATAGTTTAAACATGTTTTACTAGGCAGCAAATAAATAATTGATTTATCATTTTGACTAAGTATGAGAAATATTATCAAATCACAATCATATATTCCAGCTCCATCTCATCATGTGCATGAACTGACAGAGAGGTATAATATGCTGCTGTGCTTATTATTCAACAGTTCTGAGGAAATTTTTCATTCAATGGAATTACCAACAATCATGTCTTTAGCTTCTAAGGAATCTAAAGACTTTTCACTGGATATTGAAAAATGGCATTTTTGTATCCACGTAGTTTTGTCGGTTTGTAAGTTTTCTTGTTCTGACAGGTGCATGCACATCATCTTTATGTAATTTCCCTTAATATTTCTGAAAAATACAGCCCTTTATTTTACTTTCAGTTTTTGAGTTGTAGCTTTTCAAAAGCGCTAATAGAAACTCTGCAGTATAAATAATGAGTGTAAACTCACCATCATGTGTTTTCTTCCACATTTTCTTGCGTGTTGAGCTGATGATAAACATTTTGATATGTTGTTCCCCTTGTATTAACACAATCTTTGTTTTATTCATAAGAAAAGAAAGATCCAAGAAAATAGTTATTCTTGTAGGTGATGTTTTATACTGTCACATTCTTTGCCTTCTATTTAACAAAGAACTCTTTTCACTGAAATAGTAAGTTTCCCAAAATTGATTAATCAATTGATTAATTTATGTGTTTGGTTAAGAACAGTATTTCTTCTGCGTTATACAGATGTTGACGCATACTGTGTTAATCAAATGTACGTCATCACAGCTATGGACCTGGCATAAGATGGCCCAAACATATGTAGTCACTCCACTTTTCACATTACACTTCTTCATTTTTCCATCTTACACTTCCAAATAAAACTCTTTAAACTTAGCCAGGCATCATGCTGATATCAGTGGGGATTTTATACAGCTAGCAACACAGTCAGCAACTTCTAGAAAATAAGGGCTTTTTTTTTTTTTCCTCCAACTGGATGGTCTGTAAGTTTCAGTGGCATTTCAAACTGCAGTGTTAATTCTACTTAATATCTTAATAATTTTCTTCTGTCCATTTTGGATCTTATTTGTACTTTTGACATTGACATTGTTTATTGTTATTATTGCACTCTTTTATTTGCAGATTTAGTTTGTTGTTGCAAAGAGCACTGAAAAGTGGATTTAATTACTGTAAATGTACTCTTCTGTTGCTCAGCAGTGTTCAAGAATTCACCATTCTTTGTGAGAAATAGCCCTTATTATAGAGTCCGTCACCCTGCAGAAAGGAGAGGTTGTATCTATTTAAAGATTGTAGTCTTCAGCACCGCAGGCTCAATAACTTTACAAATAGTTTCCATTTTGTTGTAATTCGTTATCCAGTATGTCCTACCTCCTGCAGTTTATCCAGTAACATTTCTACCTTTTGTTATTAACATGGCTTTTGATCATGAGTTATACATTCTTTTTTTGCTGAGTCTGTTCCTGGTCTGGATGTTCGTTCCTGTTGATAAAGTAGATACTGTTACCTGTATATCTTGTATTTCCTATTGCTTGGCTTAAAACACTTTTTTTCCTGTGTTTCATTGCACTTTCTTTATAAAAAATTTTCATTCAAAACTTCCCCATCTAAATTTAGTTTCAGGTCTGGAAAAAAAAAAAAAAAAAAAAAAAACAGAACATAATACCTATTCTTTAAAGTTCTTAAAGCTAGAGCGGCAGCCTTCACTTCATTACAATCTTTTATAGCAGAACACAAGCACACAGTAAGCAGCTGATTTTGCAAGACAAATGACTGAATATGAAAGGGTCAGAGAAGGCTTTCAAGAGCTTTCTGACTGCATATGAAGACAATTATGACAATTATTTAGAAAAAAAAATTAAAACTATCCAAACACATTTCTGTGGTACTCAGCAATATAACATGCACTCAAAGAGCACTGATTAAACTATTCTCATAGCAACCAAATCATAGAATCATAGAATGATAGAATGGTTTGTGTTGGAAAGGACCTTAAAGATCATCTAGTTCCAACCCCCTGCCATGGGCAGGGACACCTCCCACTAGATCAAGTTGCTCAGAGCCCCATCCAGCCTGGCCTTGAACACTGCCAGGGAGGGGACATCCACAGCCTCTCTGGGCAACCCATTCCAGTGTCTCACAACCATCGCAATAAAGAATTTCTTCCTAATGTCTAGCCTAAATCTCCCCTCTGCCAGTTTATACCCATTACCCCTTGTCTGATTGCTACATGCCCTCCTAAAGAGCCCCTCCCCAGCTCTCCTGTAGGCCCCCTTCAGGTACTGGAAGGCTGCAGTCAGGTCCCCCTGGAAGGAGCCTTCTCTTCTCCAGGCTGAACAACCCCAACTCTCTCAGCCTGCCTTTGTAGAGGCTCTCCTCCTGACCCCCTCCAACACCTCGATGTCCTTTTTCTGTTGGGGGCCCCAGAACTGGATGCAGTACTCCAGGTGGGGTCTCACAAGAGCAGAGTAGAGGGGCAGAATCACCTCCCTCACCCTGCTTCACGCTTCTCTTGATGCAGCCCAGGATGTGGTTGGCCTTCTGGGCTATAAGGGCACATTGTCGGCTCCTGTGGAGTTTTTCAACAACCAACACACCCAAATCCCTCTTCTCAGAGCTGCTTTCCAGCCATTCTTCCTTTTTTCCTTTGTCGAATACTAGGGAGATGTTTCCCCTTTTCTGGTCAGCAGGAACTTCACCAGACTGCCATGATCTCTCAAATATGATGGACAGTGTCTTGGCAACTTCATCCGGCAGTTCCCTCAGGACCCACAGATGGATCCCATCAGGTCCCATGAACTTGTGCACCTTCAGTTTCTTTAGATGGTCTCGAACCTGATCTTCGCTTACAGTGGGCGGATCTTCCTTCTCCCAGCTCTCACCTTTGCTTTCTGTAACTTGGGTGGTGTGGTTAGAGCCCTTGTCTGTGAAGAATGAAGCAAAGAAGTCATTGAGCACCTCAGCTTTCTGCATATTTCTTGTGACTATATCTCCTGTCTCCTTCCATAGAGGACCCACATCTTCCCTAGCCTTCGTTTTATTGTTGATGTACCTGTAGAAATTCTTCTTGTTCCCCTTTATGTCCCTGGCCAGACTTAACTTTGTCTGGGCTTTGGCTTCCCTAACCTGTTCCCTGGCTGCCCAGACAACTTCTTTATATTCCTCCCAGCTGGCCTGTTCTTGTTTCCACTCCCTATAGACTTTCCTTTTATGGCCAAGTAAGTCCAGGAGCTCCTTGTTCATCCTCAGAGGCCTCTTGGCAGTCCTGCCCGCCTTCCTCTTTCTTGAGATGCACTGCTCCTGGGCTTGAAGGAGATGATGCTTGAATATTGACCAGCTCTCCTGGGCCCCTTTTCCCTACAGGACTTTGTCCCTTGACACTCTGCTAAGCAGATTCCTGAAGAGACCAAAGTCTGCTCTCTTAAAGTTCAGAGTAGCGAGCTTGCTGCGCACCCTCCCTAAGGATCCTGAACTCTACCATTTCATGATCACTGCAGCCAAGGGTACCCTTGAGCTTCACATTACTCACCAGCCCCTCCTGGTTGAGGACAACAAGGTCCAGCGCAGCAACTTTCCTTGTGGATTCCTCTATCACTTGGAAGAAGTTGTCATCAATGCAATCCAGGACCCTCCTTGATTGCTGGTGCCCTGCTGTGTTGTCCTCCCAACAGATATCAGGGCGCTTGAAGTCCCCCATGAGGACTGTGGCTTGTGAACGTGAAGCTTCTCCTATCTGTCTCTAGAGGGCCTCACCTACATCCTGATCTGGTGGCCTGTAGCAGACCCCCACCATGAGGTCCCCTTTCCCTGCCTTCCCTTTAACCCTGACCCATAAGCACTCTGACAGCTCCTCTTCCTTCCCAGTTGGACCTCCATGGACTCCAGCTGATCATTTACATGGAGGGCAACACCCCCTCCCCTTCTCCCCTGCCCATCTTTCCTGAAGAGTTTATAACCATCTATCCCTATGCTCCATTCATGAGAGCCATCCCACCACATCCCAGTGATGCCAATGATGTCGTAGCCCTGCAGGCCTGCACATATCTGTAACTCATCCTGCTTGTTCCCCATATAAATGAACCAAATTTAGACACTCCATTTTAATGGGCATAAGTTGATTTCATCTTAGAAGTCCGACTGCCATTGGGTGGTTGGCTTGAAATGTGTCATTGAATTTCAGAAGAGCAGAATGTGCAGCATCCCACTGTGTTTGGCTGCTGTGACCAATGCACAGCTGAGGATGCTGGTAAATGCCAGAGGAAACACATTCAACTGGTCATCCACAGATGGATAACACATCCAAAATGACCCGCTGATTCATCACTTTGGTCAGTGAGATTTTGTCTCAAATCCCAGGTGAAGAGTTGCAATGAATCAGAAGTCAGCCCAGTATCTCACCCTGGAAATTCTAAATTTTCTCATTTTAGAAGCTTAGATTGTGTTTTCAGCCTAAAGAGAACAAACACAACGTGATGAATACTGAGTTTCAGTATATCTTTTATCATATGTTTTAGCAGACAGACTTATCTATCCATTTTTGTGTGTTCAAATGAAGCCATGGGTTTTACTATGGAACAGCAATGGCCCTAGTGTAGCAAAGATCAGCATTTGCCTAGGTTTAAATTGAATGATCTAGTTGAAATCAAGGGTAATATTCATTTGTTTCATGTGTTTAATCAGCTAGCTGAAGTGAGGCCTAAATTAACGAATGTGACCTGTGATTCACCAGGCATTTGCTGAAGATAAAATGCCAAGCACAGATTTGCAGGGCAAACCATGAAGGTTTTTTCTTTCATGCCAGTCCTGTCCCTCCTGCCGCGGTGCTGGCATCAGTCAGTCTGTTCAGCACATCCGTTCATCTTCTGGTTTCACAGACGAGCTTTGGTGCTGTACCGGGAGTCAAAATGGTGCCAACACTGTGGCAGGAGAGGAGGCCAGAGCAGCCTCAAAGCCAGAAGGGCTGCGGGTGCTGTGTCTCTGCCAGATGCAAGCAGATTATCCATGGAGCAGGCAGCCTGCTGTGGCTGGAGTAATGAGGTAGAGCCCATGCTCCAGAGGAGGGTGAGACAACAGGGTACAGTACCTGCAGTGGGGCTCTAGTGATCATTTTAAATGCCTGCATCTAACTTTCTTATAACAAAATTAATTTCTACAGAATATTAGAGAACTAATTTTCACAATGGAGTACAGTGTGATTAGCAGTTTGAGTGCTAGCTTGTATACTGTTTCCTGTAGTGCTGCACAAATCAGGCAGACCCAGAATGCTCTCAAACATCAAATCACAACCATAAAATAATTAAAACACTCTAGTGACATTCAGGAGTTATCCCTCTGCATTATTTCAAATTTGACCTGCAGCAATATTAGGTTTTCAGCTTGTTTACCATTCATCCAGAAAGCTCCTTGCTGGTTAGAGAGGGACTGAAGGACTTATATTTTGCATCAGTCAGTTAAATTTAAAAATCAGAACTCTTATTCTCACTTGCAGGGATAAAAATACTTGTCCAGGAAGTTACTAGTCATCAGATTTTCAAAGCTAATGGTCTAAAGAGGGGCTTTTAGTGGGAACTAGGAATGTTCTACATTCAAAAACCTTGTTCTTACATACCTTTAAAAAAATCTGGCTTTGAAAATTTCTGCAATGTTTCTTAATCCAATTGCAGGAGCACATGAAAGTCAGGATGCTTATGCCAGTTTTGCTGGTAGGAGAAATCTAAATTCAAGGCTTATGAAAATGGTGGCCTTGCTGGTAGGTTTTGACCATTTAATTTTGTAGTAAAAGTAATATACCAGTTCTGCTGATCATAATTTAATGATATATTTTTTCCTCTTGTAAGCTACTTCTTTTCCCAAGACTTATCATGTTCAGTAACAGATTTTAATGGTCACAGGACACAGACGTTTAAAACATTATTTTCAGGGGAATTTTGATAAAAGATATTTTATCCCCCCAAACTTCAAGCCACATTATCACTAAAATGAATTATGTGCTATGTAATTTTTCCTATAACATTTTTATATTTTGGTGTATACTTTGACTCCTTCCCCTCTGGTGAAGGTCTCTAGAAAAAGAGTTCAAGTACTCAGTGCAGTCTTTGATGAAACAATCCTACTATTACTTCCTATTTTCTTCTCACCTGTGCTCCTAAAGGATAGATTTCTCAGAAGTTTGTTTCATTTTTACTGACATGTCACTATTTTAACTATATTTCCTCCCCTTTCAGTTCTTACTTAACTAAGATGTATAAAGAGTATCAGCAACTAAAATGTTCTTTCGGGAAAGTACATATTTAACAAATAACCTGTCTTTTCCTGTCCTATGGAAGCTGGGAGTCTTTGTAAAATTTATTTTTTTCAGACTCCTGGACTAGAATTACTGGTCACACAGAGGTCAACTAACTCCCCAAAACTGTGATGTCCTCCAGAGCACAGGGGAGGCTGAAGACACTCAAAACTGGTGTGCTGTGGTCTATAAGAATTCCAAATAACCAGTCTTGTTTTTATGGCTACAACGCATCCTGAAAAAATGCTTTGTGAGCTATATGTGCAAATACATGTAACAGATAATAGCATACCCGTTCTGTTACAAACTGGGGAAAAAATCCTTGAAAAAATTGTTTTAAGAGGTTCTTCAAAAAAAGTGTTTGTTACAAGCAAAAAAAAAAAAGCAATAAACATACCTGTTTGCACATACTCTAAATTATTACATTATATATAATCATTATTTAATCAATACATAATTATAGATATTATTACAATAATAGAAAATAATTACGCATCTCCACCAAACCCCCCCACCCCGCTTTCTTTTTTTCCCCAACATCTTCTTGGATGGCAGCAGTTTCAGATTGGCTGGAAAAATCAGATAGGCTAGAAACACTGGGGATTTTAGATAGGAAGCTTTTTAGGTATGTCTGGCAGCAAACACCCTTCTCTCAATTCTTAATGCATTTCCCAAGATCTATTTTTCTCAAGGTTGTAGTGAGGGAGAAGGAAAAAAACTCAGCAAGAAACAGCTTCCTCCATGGAAACAAGCAAACAAACAAACAAAAAAAAAACCCTTGTACCCATAGAAAAGACTTATTTACCATTTATACTCTTTTCTTCCATTTTTTACGGTCCACCTAAGTGTATTATTAAATTTGTTATTTAGACTGAGTCAAAGGATAATTTTAATCATTTAAAATATTTAGCTAAGTTAAATTCTGACCTTTGCAGTTTCTTACACAGTTTTTTCAAATGAACAACAAAAATAATCTTTTCATTGGTTGCACTGCTCCACAAAAAATTATAGTTAAGTATTGAAAAATCACATTAGAAATAAGCTTTATATTTCTGGGTGTCCCTGTTTCTAGAAAAACATCAAATGGTATTTGATGTTCTGGGATGACAAGCACACCCTCATCACTGGAATTCCCCAGACTCCTAGACAGAGTGGGCATACTTGTAAGAGGTTTATAGATGTTCCCTCTTGGGAACAGCGTTGTATCCCTGATGCAGAGTTACAGGCAAAGAAAAGGGGTGTGATACAGCTGCATAGATTTAAGAAAAAGGGTGGCAGCATTGACAGTTTCTCTTTGTTCAGTTTAAAAGTTGTTAGCATGATTCCTTTTCTGGTCTTCATGAGTCCTCTGGCTGCTCAAACCCAAGACCGGGTAGAATCATTTGAGTTGGAAAGGACCTTTAAAGGCCATCTAGTCCAGTCCCCCTGCAGTGAACAGGGACACCTACAGCTGGATCAGGTTGCTCAGAGCCCTGGCCAGCCTGATCCTGAAGGTCTCCAGGGATGAGAAATACACCACCTCTACGGGCAACCTGGTCCAGTGCTTCACCACCGTTATCCTAAAAAGTTTTTCCCTTCTATCTAGTCTAAATCCCCCATCTCTCAATCGGAAACCATTTCCCCATGTCCTATTGCAACAGATCCTGCTAAAGAGTGTGTCCCCTTCTTTCTTGTAGCCCCCCTTTTAGACACTGGAAGGCTGCTATCAGGTCTCCCAGGAGCCTTCTCTTCTCCAGGCTGAACAGCCCCAACTCTCTCAGCCTGTCCTCACAGGGGAGGTGTTCCATCCCTGGGATCATTTTTGTGGTCCTCCTCTGGATGCGGTCCAACAGCTCCATGTCCCTCCTGCACTGAGGACTCCCCATCTGGATGCAGCACTCCTGGTGGGGTCTCACCAGCGCAGAGCAGAGGGGCAGGATCACCTCCCTTGCCCTGCTGCCACGCTTCTTTGGATGCGGCGCAGGATGCAGTTGGCTTTCTGGGCTGTGAGGGCACACTGCTGGCTCATGTCCAGCTTGTCATCCACCAGTACGCCCAAGTCCTTTTCTGCAGGGTTCTGCTCAATCCTTGCATCCCCCATCTTGTACGGACAGCATGGGTTGCCATGACCCAGGTGCAAGGTAATGTGCTGCAGCTTGTTCATGAATATTTGGCCAGCTGGGTCAGAAGAAGCAGATGTGTTTTCCAAAATATTGCATTGAAGCACATCTGAAAAGCTAAGAAAATAAGACAGTGGTGACAGAATTTGCCTTTTCTAACCAGGCTGAAGTCCAACTGTTGTTCCTGGCAGCCACAGCCTAGACTCAATCAAACCCAGGTGCAGAATCAGCCAGCTTGGAGGAGAAGTGTGTTTACATCTGCCCTTTTTTTTTGACTCTAGGGCTCTGCTCAGAGGGAGGAACATGCTGTTGGGAGATAAATTTCCCTCCTTCTAATTATAGGCCTTGCCATCTTCTGCCCACTTGAAGTGTAAATCGCCTAATCATAAACAATTCCTCTTCAAAGATCAACACAGATTGGATGCAATTCCCTGACAACACCAATCTGTTCACAGTATTGCATGCAAAGGCCAGAGTTACATTACAGATCTTCTAGCCTGCCGAAGTAGAGGACTGAAGAAAAAAATTAAAATGCAATGGTAAAACAAAAGATATCACTCTTGCCACATTCTAGCAAATGAGAGCTAATAACACTAGGCTAGTAAATCTCAGCCTTTGGACAGAGTAGAAGACAGTGAACATTTCTTTTCCATTGAAGAGAAAAAAAAAAGTCACATTCTCTTCTATTAATTAGTAAAGCAAGTAGGAGGCCGATGGAGACTGCTGACAATGATTTATTTACATCAGAAATCTTCAATTATTTGGCCAGACCAAGTTATTCTTATTACTGAACTGTACAAGATCACATTACTGATATATTTACTGTTTCTTTCACTCTTCTTCCACTTCATGTTCGAGCATGGTGTTTAATTATAGAGAGTTATTGTTCCAGTAATGTACCGCACATGAACTGTCCCACAGGTTTGGAATTATAGATTGGCATGACAGATAACACTTCTGAAGGACCAAAACATTACTGGCAGGAATTTGTTCATTTTCCACAACGTTAGGATAATAGTAGACTGCCAGTACATGCTTTTTATAGTGGCACCTGAATCCTTTATGTGCTTTCTGGGAAATATAAGAAAAACAGTATCAAGTACAACAACAAACAACAGAATATCAGTAATGTTTTTGAAGCAACAGCTGATAGCAGGATCAACATATAATTTTACATAGATGCATTTCCACTGAATGAAATAACATTCTTCCTGATTTATGCCGTCATAGGGGGGACAAATTAGACTTTAAATTTCATACCTGTGTTGAAAACCTGGCAACAAGTCTGGAAATAGTCATCATATTTTAGCACTACCAAATTGCTAAATCTGAAAGTAATAATACTTAATCAAATGATATCTCATAACTCAACTTCGCAAAGTTTTCTATTATTTCAATGTAAATAAACATAAGGAATCATGTTTTATTTGTTTTGTGGATTTATCCATCAAGAAGAATTTATGCAGAATACCTTTCTTATTGTTTTTAGGCTGCAGAGAATATATGAATTTGTACCCATTAACACATAAAAATAAGCTAAATCTTTTTGGTACTAAATAACTATTTTTTTTTTTATTTTTCTCAGAAATTGAAAGACAGTGAGAGTAGTAAGAATATAATAAACCATCAGACTTTAAGAAGCACAAGAAACAAAACAAGAAGCAGGTTGTTTTATAGTTGTTATGCACTTGGGGAAGCTCATTGGCTTCCCACTAATTTGCACTGGGAATTTAATTAAATCCTTTATAAAAGGATTTGAAATATTTTTATCTCAAATATAAACACTGTATCAATTTCTGTATACACAGAATAAGAAGTCCTTGTCAGTTATTGAAATAGTGCAGGTACATGTTTGGGCAAACAGTACTTTTCTAGGTGAATGATCTTGCAGAAGAAAAATGACGAAACACTGTTTCTTAATGTTGACATTATCTTATACTTAAAATATTGTGTTGTAGCAAAGTAATTTGACAAAGACAGTCTGAAAGGACTGCATTTAACCTAAAAAGAAAAAAAAGTAAAGCATCCCTCACCTGGCAGTGGGAAGAGTTGACATCTAATACTATAAAGGCTGTGTGTGCAAATTTTCTTCCATCATTAAAAGAACAGTTATTCATAAACCAGTAGAGAAGAAGTTTTTTTTTTTTTTTTTCTTTTTTTCACAACACCATCTGTTTTGTGTCTGATTATCTAGCGGATCTGTTGAAGTGTTTTCCGAATGATCATTGTTTTATCTTGCCCTGTCGGATGCCATCCATAAGTCCAGCATAGGCAGATGGGGCCATAATATGAAACAGAGTTGCTGCAATGAAACACATCTTCTCCCCTGGCCCCAGATACGCTTCCCTCCTTACATTAGGTGATCCATTACTGGATGTGCTGGTTTTGATTTCATTGCTTACACACAGTATAAATATTACAAGGGAACAAAAAGACTAATTATATAATCCACGCAGGAGAACAATGAAACATTTATTAATTTACATCACCTAGAGGAAGGAGGACCATGATTCTTTTTCTGCTGCTATACAGTTCAGAAGAAATACATACATCAAAAAATTATTTAAGGAAAATGTTCTTTCCGTCTAATGGAACTATGTGAAAAGGGTGTGAAAACATAACTTGCCATTGGACAAAGCTGAGCATATTAACAGTGGGAGGATGAAGTATAACTAGTCTCTAGAACCCTTAGGTATAAAGGAACGAGTGAGATGCATGTGAACAGTACTCTATAAGGTAGGTTCATAGCTAGAAAATAAGCTGTTATCTAAATTATTAGAAACACTTGCAATTGTTGAACTTTTATTATGAGCATAAAATTTCAACAACACAGTAATCAACGAGGTACTCAACAAGAATGAGATACAAGTAATTAAAGAGACAGACATCAGCAAACACAAGGCAAAGATGAGGAAATAGACAGGTCTGGATTCCTTTCACTTGTGTCTTGGGTTTAGCTTATCTGAAATGTCAAAGATAGAAACTCAGATTGGGCAATATTGTTAATCAAGATTGATGGTGTCAGCAGTATGCTTGACTTCTGTACCTGAGGTAGGTGACCAAATCTCTCTTAAAAATATCTTTCTTCTCACTTGGTTGTTAACAGCCTGTTCATCAGTCCTAATTGGAATGTACTTTGATTTGAATGATATGGACAAGTGTTTTGGTGGTTTTTTTTTTTTTTTTTTTTTTTTTGGTACAGCCAATGCAGAGAATTTAAACAATTAAATCAGATATACAGTATAGGATAGCCTATGTCTCTGGATTGCAGAGTGGGACTCTGTCACAGACAAAACCAACTACACTACATACTTCATTCATGAGAGAAGCAGGAATATATTTACTGATAGAATAACAAAGCTTAATCGTAAATAACGATAAGACTTGAGACAACAAGATACATTTTGTTAATCACAGCATAAAGGGTATGTTAAAAATGCAGTCATCCAGGAGACACTCCCATTCAGTCACAAGGTTCAGAGCAGACACTTTTGCTTTCTAAACTCCTTGAACCACAGAAGCAAGGAGACTATGTGCAGCTAAATCCACTATTAGTCCCAGACTTTGTCAACTGTTTTATGTCTGGGGGATGGTATATGCACAAACAATCTAAGATATAATCTTAGCAAAGTTAGCAAAGCTTACAATCAAAGATTGAATTTCAACAAAAGTTGCAAAGCTTAAAACTATTGGTCACTTATCAAAGATCAGTATCAGCAAGGTGTCTTTACATTAAGGTATAATGGATCTCTACACAGGCACAACCTTGAGAGACTTCTCTACTCAAGAGAATGTCCTTTTACACAGTCTGCTGCTATATAGGAGTACTCAATGGGGTTCTTGATCTGCTTTCTATTTATGGGGTAAGATGATTGCCTCATATTCATAGTATTTAGAATTGGCATCTATTGAATCAGGTGCCTGCTATCAGTTCTTTGAGCACCCAGTTTGAGACAATAATGTGGTTGTTATCTGTCTCAGGTGATACCTTGATTGTTAACAGCCCTAAGCAAGGGCAAGGTCTTTTGCACCTCATTGTATGGGTAGGGTCTTGGGTATAACAATCAGGCTGAAGAAGAAGGGGACAGGTTGGGGAGCATAACACGGAGTAGGGAACATACCATCACAGACTCCGACTTTGGGAATGGCATAAAACACTCTTCTAAAATACATGTCTCCCTACATTGACTGCAAAGGGACTTTAGATACCTAGATTAGATTACATTCCTATCTTAGCATTTAGAATAATAAGGTGGAGGGTAAAACAAGAACATGATATGCAAGAAGATTTTTATTTGCAGAATATTGCAAAATATTTTTAAAGTAATAAATACATAAATGGTTTGCAGAAAAAGTGCTTACTCCAAGCATAGTGACTTTACAATAGATTTCACCATAAATATAGAGCCTCCTTTCAGTCTTCCTACAAGTAGTTATTTAAAAGTAGAAGCAGAAGGCTTTCTGTTAAATGAGAGCAGAGGTTTACAATTTCATTCATTTTTAGATTCACTTCATAAACTGTATTTTCACAAAACGCATGCTTGGCCTTGGATCTTGTAGTAAAATTCAGTCTTGGGCCTGTGACAAGACATTAGGTAGAATAACAGCAACAAAAGCAAAAAATTGCTAAACATAGAGCATGGGGTAGGTCTATAGTATAGTGGACAGCAAAGTCCCACATGTTTGCATACGCCATAGTGCAATGCAGAGTCTAACTTGCCTCTGGATTTGAGGTAACTGTATCTAGTGAGTAAATAAGCCATATGTGTCTCCACGGGGTTTGCCACTTCAGGATGATTCTTGTCCTGGAGTGTCTGTACTATATTCAGGCTCAATTGGCATTAGCATGGCGGTATCTGCATTTTGCAGGTTTATCAATTTCCTTACCACTCCTTTATGGCTACATTAAATAGATACTGCCCTCCAACCATCCGCCATCTGGCATGCATCTCAAAGCTTGCTGACTAATTTTTATCCAATTTCAAGATGCATGTTTTCATTTGAGACTCTGAACATATTCCAGATGTACTCAGGCATTGCTCCAAATAAGAATGGGGATAATCTTTGTCTAGGACAGTGCAGGGTCCCAGGCAGAAGAATTCTATTCGCAGCTTAGACCTGCAAGTTGTGTACTTGTAGAGCTTAACTTTTAGTTAACTTTTGGGCAGAAATAGTTACAAACACTTTAAAATTAATGGAAACAATTCCACCAGCCTCACAAAAATTCATCAAAAGGGGAAGCAGTACTAAGCTAGAAATAACAAAGAGGAAAAGAAACGGTGAAAGCTATACTCTGTAGAATAGAAGAATAATGATGAGAACTAAGATACAGTTGCTGGAAGATGGGGGTTGTAGGGATGGTGAACAATAACAGATACTGAATCTGACTTTCGTGTTGTAAGCCTGGACTTCTCATTACTTCAAATGGTTACATTGCACAAACCAATGAGAAACTAAGAAGCACACCGGTGAGAAGGAATGTATTGTTTTGCAGTTAGATAGTGAGTTGCAGCTATCTCACTACCGTGCAGCTTGCAAGATTCCCATTTGTTACCCAGATACACACCCCTGGAATCATCGTCATTGTCTCAATGTTTTGATGGCAAGACACTGGGTAAAAAGTTCGCCAGAGGCAGCTTTTCTTCTTCTCTATGAGGGAAATCCTGCAGAAGGATTTCACTATTTACAAATCAAGAGAAAAAGATGAGGACTTTTGGTTCTGATGTAGCCCAGTTTTGAAAGTGGATAATGAGGTATACCAGGAACAAGCAAGTCTTTGTAAATAGCATGAGTTAAATGAACATACTTTCAAATGTGTATATTCATGTGGCGGGGCATTTATATAGGTTAAAAAGTCTGTTTCATTCGAACAGAACTCAACCTCTAAAGAGGATCTGAAAGTATAAATCATTTTAATACAGCTTCAAGTTTTACATCATAGTGTTATCCCAGTAAAATGGGGTTTTATATGTATGTATAAACCCTACCTTGAATTTGATTTTTAATAGTCTGCACCTTATATTGTATGTAGTTAAGTAATATATTTCAGTCTGTGGGAAGTTGTGAGCACACTTCAGCTGAAGGACAAGCTGATGATTTATGGATCTGAAAGTCCATACACCTTAAATTAGGTTTTTGAACTGCATTGTAATTTTTATCATGTAACAAGGAAATTCATTTACAAAGACTACTCTGCAGCTTTGAAAGTCACTTTAAAGATTAAGTCCTGTTTGACAGAAGGTGGGAAATTTAATTTTTTTT
>VXAV01005505.1:188965-210066 GCA_013399715.1 Alectura lathami | reverse complement strand
TGCGTATCACAAATCTGCAACTGCCGTGTTGGAAATGGGCTGGTGCACAAGTAGAGCCTATTTTTGACATTCTGTTCTTCCTGAATAACAGTTTGGCAATAAACAAAGAGTGTAGCCAGATTTACAGAAATTGGCTGCCTTATTAAGTGTCTTTTAGAGAGAAAACAAATAGAAACACACAGAAACCTCTAAATAAGAACAATAGTTTATTAGAAGCAGAAAGTATTTACTGTTACAAATAGGGTATCTAAAAGAAAATTAGGTACTGCCTTCTAGTGATGCAGTACTCAGGTGCAATAAAATTGATGAAACCATATAATAAAATTTATGGAACTATGGTGAATTTGATTTATTTGAATATGCTCAGTTATGTTTTTGTTTATTCCCATAGCAGATGTTTAATTTACAAACCAGGCAATTACTACTCTTGCAAACAAATAAGAACAGATTACTCAAACGTTCACATCAGTTTTTATGTTTATCGTTAGTTTTATGACGCATCATGAATATTCAATGTTGAGAAAAAACTGTCATTATGATACCTGGAAAACCTTAAAATGATGTTTTGAATGTCTGGATGCTGTTTCACTCAGTCTGAGGAAGCTGCTAATGTGTGTTTCTGTGAACTGGGTTTATATGTTAATAGGAATTGCTCAAGTATCTTGCTAACACAAAGATTAGCTTTCTATTCATGATACTCCAGTATGGATGTGTCTAATTTTATTATATTTCACTTACATAAATAAGAATACTGAGAGAAATCTCGAGACAAGTGTTTTTTAAAAAGACAAAACAAATCTGATCCAGAATACCTCTTGCCAAACAAATAATCACATATATTTTTGTCTGGAATTTTCAAGTAAAAGCACTGTGGACCATTTGGCATTTAGCTCACTTCAGATTTCCTGGAGTACCTCCCATAGTAAAAGGAAATCATTGTCAGCAGAGATGCTATGTTAGAAGCTGCATACTCATTATAGTGCATACCAGCTGATGGATAGGAAGTAATTATTCAGCAGTTCAGCTCTTTTCTTATTGCTAAACTGCCAGGAATTTCATTTAGAAAACCAGCACAGTGCTCTTCTATCATGGAGTTTGCATGTATGTGTGTGCGTAAGGGAGAACAGGCATGCTCCGGAAAGAAAAGTGCTCTTTCCCATTTTCTTTAAATGAATTGCAGCTTGCTGACTTTTATATTAGAAGAACAGAAAGCAGCCTCAAATTCTTCTCCAGATACCTGTACTACATCATCCCCCTCAACCATTATGACAAGTGGTTTTCATTAATTGCCAAGCTAAGAGAAGGCTTAAGGGTTAGATCAATCTCCTCAGATGAATTCTTGTGGGAATATTTTCCACAGAAATATTCTTTGCAATGCAAGATGTATGAAATGGTGTAAATGGTCTCAGTAGAAAAGAAACATCTACTCTTAAAAGTGTCTAGTATTGTAAAAAAGTGCACGGTTGTCAATAACACTTCACAACAACAAAATAACATCTGCTACCTCTGCATTAGAAACAGAAAAAAATCCATTAGAAACTTTAGGTTTAAAAACTTTCAGAATAATTTTGTATAGCATTGTTATGTATCCTTTGGATCTATATCATCACAGGAATTTTTGGATTCAAAAAACGTAATATTTGGTCTTTTCTTCCCTCCTAGTAGAACTTCTGAACATTTGCCATTACAAAAATATTAATAAAGGGGTGCTGTCTGCTTTGAGTTACCCAACACACTTGGTTCATAGCTGCACCAAACAGCATTTGTATATTCTTGAAACAAGTATTTCTGAACAGAAACCTTAGGACTTCCAGAATGACAAACTCCTGCCAATTCATACTGAAACCTTCCTACCTCCCCCTCCAAAAGTTCCAGCAAACATAATTTCTCAGTGTTACAGAGAAAGTCACAGGGAGGAAAGTATCTCATCTGTAATGTATTACGATGTTGAGCTGCAGATCTGGAACATTAAGCCCGCATTATGCAATTAACCATAATACCAAAAAGGAGAAACTGTGCTGATAAACAAATGCACACAACTATCAAATTTCCTCTGGAACAAAGTGAATGTAATGTTTCTAATGAGGAACAGTTCATTGGCAAGTTAATTTCCAGAAACTAGGAGTGTGTACATGCACATCACAGAGCATGCTTTCTGAACGTAGGTGTATATTATACTATGCGCTAAAATGTATGGGTACGCAATGGCAGATGGGAACTTGTACGGGTTTACGTGAGAATGCGGACAAAATCACACCATGGATAATGCAGAGTCACAGTGTGAGACTGTGAACTGGGAGGGATGAGCATTGATCAGCAACTTTGTTCTGCAGCTTGCGGCTGATTATTCTAATACTATCATCACTCCCATAGTTTCAGACAGTTTCCATGGTATCTGAACCTCTGAAACACTATAAAAATGATGAATTAATTAGAATGTCTTAATGAAGAAAATGCAAAGGTTGCAAAGCTAAGAACTCATGTCAAGAAATTAATAGCCAAGGTTGCTTGCACAATCTTATCTCTTACCCTTTATGAATATATATTACAGTTTTTACCTGCAGATTATTTCTTAACCTATTACACACTTTTCTCCCTATTATTTATTTTAGCCTTCTTCAGTGATAATGTACTATCCATTAAACAAGGTTTTTTTTGTTGTTTGTTTGTTTTTTTTATAATTTATGCAACATGACTCTGACAGGAATGCATTATTTTAGCATTTCAGCGGTTGCTTCTGGAACAAATACCATTAACACTGTAAATGTTAACACTTTTATTTCAATGTAGCTATGGTGGCTTTTAAAAAAATGTATTTGTTTTGTATGTTTGTTTGTTCTGTGATTTGCCTTCAGATTTCTTCCTCAAAATACTGGTTATATTTCCATTCAAGTGCTGGACTAGTTTATATTTATGATTTTTTTTTTTTTTTAATTCAAAAAATCTTTATTTGAAATACAAGAACCAACCCTAGTCATGGAAAGCCATCTATGTAATGTTCAGACATAGTACCACTTTTTTTTTTCTTACATAACATCTAGCTGTTTATACACTCAAGGATCATTCCAGTCCCGGTAACATGCCATTGCCAGGGAGCAAAAAGGTTATTCATCTGCAGCAAATACACTCTACAGAGGGTGATGTATCAGCAATGAAAAGAAGAAGGAGGAATAAAAGCAGAAAAATGTGTTCTGATGTGTATAGAAATCTTGTCTCTTTTGTCCAAAGAAAGAACTCTGATTTAATTTCATGTATATTGACCCTTATCCCAGATGATTCAGTTCAGTGAAAGATTTTTTAATTGAATAGGTCAGCTGTACGGTTAACTCTTTGGGGAAACATTGTAGTTTTTATAATACATAGGAAATAGATTATTTTCATTAAAAGAACTTGCATGAGCTGTGCAACCTCAAATCTTAGAATTTCTTTGCTCACTGGTTCTGCCTAGTCCCCTTCAGGAGGGCTGATACATAACAATATTATTTTAGGGTATTGTCTTTTCTCTGTCTGCCCTACTCAGCAGAGCTCACCAAGGACAGGGTGGTCGTATAAAGCCAGCTTCTATATTGTGCCAGTTGGTGTAGTGCCTTAAAGTATACGGGGCTACAACACATGGTGTCAGCTGCTCCATAATCTTTATTGTATTCCTCTGGAAATTAGAAAAATTATAGCATTGCTACAGTGCTCTCTGAAGGGTGATTGCAATGTTATTATTGTTGTGTCTTTCCTTGCCCAGAAATCTAAATACAAACCACAGAATTGTTACAAAACAGAATTGTTTAATGAATAACTAATGCACGAAAGGAAATTTCACTCCAGTGTACCTCAAGAGATGCTGAAATTGAGACAAGTCTTTGGCAATGATCACCATCGTGTACTCTTTATTGATCAGACTTCCCCACCAAAGACATTTCAAAGAAGCTGAATTTCATCTTTCCTTTTACATTGTGTGAAGTACCCTAAGGCAACAGAGCAAGCAGTGTTGTATATGGCTCTGTGCAGCGAGCTCTCTCCACTAGCTGACCCCAGAAGCGCTGCCAGGTAACCATCCTGGCTGCCACCCCCTCCACCTGCTCTCTGCTGCATACCAGGCTCCCGCTGGCTGGTTCACAAAGATATTGCCAGGTGTTTGCTGCCTGCTGGCCTGGCCACATGTTGGCTGCCAGTAACCAGCTTCCTGCTGCCCTGTTCACCTGCTGGCACCTCTGTGCTGCTCTCCAGATGCCCTGGTTCTCCTGCTGAGTGCCAGGTGGTATCCTTTCACCCTGTTCACCTTTCCTAAATTTCCCTTCTAAATATATGACTCTGCTGCTCTGCATTTTTACTTTTTTTTCTTCTGTTTTTCTGAATGCAAATTCTATCTATATATCTCTTTCTATATACACACACATACACAGACATACGCATATACAACACACACATGCATACAGCCACATGTTCTCTGCCCCTCTGCCTGCTTTTTCCTTGCCCATGAGTGCTTGAATATATGTATAGCAGCAGGTTCCATTTAAGATCCCAGCTGCACATTGACATTATCCGTTGTGTCAGTTTGCAAGTGCATCTACAGTAATTGTTGCTGAGAAAGCAGGTTTTGCTGTGAGATTCAGCAAGGCCCATGATTCTCTCCACACGAAAACTTCAAAAGTAATGCTGTGAGTAATTGCAGTTTTTTGATTCCCTCTAGAATCCAAAAAGTACCTCTGGGATTTTTTTCACTCTGTACCTCTGGGCAGAGATTTCTCCTACAAACACAGCTGTTTAGAGAGGAAATTAAAGTAAACTAGAACAAATCTCACTGAACAAACAGAATCATTGCCTTTTTTTTTTTTTTTATTGCTGACAAAATGAAAAAAGAAAAAAAGAAAAAGAAAGAAACACCAACAAAGCACACATATATGGTCCACTGTGTTCCTTACACTGAAGCAGTTTATTGAGACTTTCAGCAAGAGGATCTAAATCCTACTGTGAAAATAGGAGTAGATTTAAACTTCTATATCCACTAACACACAAGCAAGGGAAGCATAAAATAAAAAAAAAGAGCAAGGCAGTGTTAGTGTGAAGTATGCAGCTTGAACATGAGTTTGACTGTCTGTCCTTTGCATGAAATCCGAGTTAAAGTTGTAGCAGCACAATCATTTGTGGATGTAATGGACTGCCTGTATGGCTAACACATATTGAAATAATTTACTTCTTGTGTTTTGAGGGATACTATAGAGCCCAAAGGCAGACTTGCTGCTAGTCTTGCATATCTATGTAATATTTTCTGTGGAAAGCATGGGGATCATTGCAGAATGAGGTACTACTGAATATAACATAGTGAATCCTCAGAACCAAAAGCAAAAACTACGTATTAGAGGGTATTTAATATTAGACTGCAGTATATGTATTTCAGGCTGCTTGCAAATATGATTGATTTCAGATACAAAGCTTAAGCTGCACATCAGGAGATTAGTATTTTGGCTAGCTGGCCATTACTGCAATTTCTGATAAGAGCCAGCTTATTAACCTACAAAATTTCTGGTGTTTCTGGAGCCACAGGAACCATTAGAAAAGATTTAGAGGACACAGCAAGCACAGGAGAGTTGTGAATTAGTCCATATTTAAAATATGAAATACCTCTGATTGTAATTTTTGTTTTCCTATGAGCGTTAAATGAAGAGATTTTATAGGCATTAAAAGTTTTGGTCATAAATATGAGTTGTTCATATACTGTAGATTTCTACCAAGCCTGGAGAAAAATGCAACCACCAAGTCCTGTGGAGTTTTGTCATATTGGACACAAATAATTGTCATAGACTCAACTTGGTCAGGCTCAAAGATCAAACAATCTCAGAGACGACATCAAGTGGTTTTGCACAAACAGATATCACTGTGCACAAATAGCCCTTGGAAGAGGGTCTTCTGTGCTGGATGCAGAAAAGTTAAGAGCGCAGTGCAATGCTTCAAGGAACTTCAGAGCCATGTGCTGAGTCATATACCAAAACTTGCCTGCATCTATGCAAGTGCAGTGACTTCATGGCCATGACCTCAAGATGCCCTGTTATGGACATAGATGGGACCATCTAAGTCCCTAATAGCTTCAAACTGGGAAGGCCAGTAGCCTCTCTGAATTAGTGGCTGTGTCTGCCAGATTTGTTTAGAGATGTTTGACAAGCCAAAAATCACCTTAGGTGCAGAAGCAGCTGTTTTAATCAGGTAGAGACAAATGTCTGCTTCAATGACTAGGGTAATAGAAAAGGTGAGGAGCTTTAAGAAGCTTGTAGGAACTTTTATTTCTTTACACACTGCTTTATTCCATGTCCAAATGAGTTTTCAAAAAGTATCAGTAAGAGGATGAAGATGCTTTAAGCTAGATGTCGTGGTGGGAATTAATATTTTCATAAATGTGTTCCATGAAAATTACTTTCTATATGACACCTCAGACTAAGCATTTTTTGACAGTTCATTTAACATTTATAAATAAATATTAAATGTAATTTTGGCAAAATGTAGCATAACCTCTAACTAAAACTGATATTTTTTCTCATTTAAACACCAGGAGATAGTAACATTGCCTGAATAATTTATAAATCTTTAAACAGCTATTATCATGTAAAATGCAAACAGTGTTGCTGCCTATGAGGAAATCTCAAACTCCCCACAAAATTGATTTTTCTTCCAACATAACTGATCTTATAAATTTATAATTTTCCCACACAAGGAATTTGAGGGTTTCCAAATTGTATTGCTATTATAAAGCTGTGCTAGGAGACTAGCACTTGTTCTTACAGCCCCTTAAGGAAAAAATAAAGTTAGAACAAAGAAGTGAGTATACATCCATGCCCTGCCACCTGTACCAAGTGTTTATGGTTCATTAAATGAAAGGGATATACTAAATTTCCAAGTAGCAATTTAAAAGAGGAAACAAAACAGCAGCAACAGTAATCATTATTTCTTGAAATACCCATTCAAAAAAGTATGACGTCTTCTCAGATCTTTTGAGTTCAGAATTCAGCTTTTTGGCATTTGAATCTCAAATTTATATAAGCAATGGCTGCTTGCTTATACTGGCCACCTATAATATCAACTGATAGTGAGGAAAGATTAATAGCTATTTAGAATGGCTGTAAGTAATGACTACATCCTAGTTTATGATGCAAAACTGAAGGAAAAATTAAAAACAAACAAGTAAACATATATGCACATAATAAAGAGTAGATAGCCTGATCTCTCTTGTTTTGAAGCACCCTTTGCACATATGTAGGGATTCTGTACACAACAGGCCTTAAATATTAAATCTTAAATATTAATGAGAACTAGCTGTTACAGTGTCTTGCTGCATAACCTCCCACTGGCTCTGCGAATATAATGATGCATTTGAAAACAGACACAAGCTGATGAGAACAGAAACAATCTTCCTAAGCTATCCCCACATGTAACTATCAGAATATCTACATTTTAGATGTAATTCTTTACTTTTAAAGAAAGAAATGAGAAATTTATTTCTCTAAACTAAGCTTGCAATTTGACCTGTTATTGATTGCCAATGTCATGAAATAGTAAAGAACATTTCTTCAAAATGAACAGAGCTTCATTGTGGTTCAGAATTCACATCAGTGTTCATGCTCATCTGTTCATGTTCCCTACTCATCTCCGTGAACCTTGTAATAGTCATAAGCACCCCCGCTAGTTTCCCACCTGTAAAGGCTTTAAATGTTGGCTGACACTGTCATTCCTAACCTGTACACCATTCTTCTCTCAATGGATTTTTCTTTCTAATGTACTGCAGTATTTTTTTCAGTAGTTTCTTCTGACAGTTTTAGCTTTTGACATGAAAAATTATTTTTTTAGCATAGGACAACTGAGAGGCAGAACCGTCTCTGGGAAAAAGACAAAGGAATATATCAGCACTCAATATCTTCGCAGCAGCACTGCATAAGGAAACTTCTGTTCATAATTTTATGCTTAATTCTCAGTGGAACTTAATCAAACTTTTCAAATGTGTTGTGCTTGACTTCTGGGCTTATATTGAAAAGAGTTTTACACAGGTAGAATTCAGATTAAAATTGCCCCTTTTTTTTTTTTTTTTTTTTTCCCTGATGAAACAGGGAGTTCTCATTTCAGGAGAAAGAGAGCTTAAACTCATTTTTTTGATGAAAACACAGAAATACTGTATTCAAAAACTAAGGCTGTGCTGCTATAAAAATGTAACATGGGTATGTTGCATGTAACATGTAACATAGATATGTGAAAGGGATCATTTTCTTTCCACATTTCACACAATTATATTTGTGCTTTCCCAGAATGCCACCTGTTCTCTCACCTTCCTAGTGCCTGGGGATTTGTTCTCCACTATCTGGAGATCTGGAAGGATGGGTAGTAGGTCAAAACTTACAACAACAGGAATATAAAAATAAAATCTTTTGTCTATGGGGTGTCAAAACTTCAACACTGTTTTTTTTTTTTTGTTTGTTTGTTTGTTTTTTGGCATTTTAAAATGAGATTCTTGTCTTATCCTGAAAGCATCTAACATGACATTTTGATATTTTTGTCTGGTACTGAGACCCTTCTATGCTTAAAGATTTTTTCTTTTCTTGGTTTGCAAGGTATAAATGTTACAACAGGCCGTACTGATGTAGTGTAACTGGTTCTTGGCCAAGGACCAGAACAAGGCAGCTCCTGAGGAAAGGAACAGTGTCAGCTCTTCTCTGACCTTGTTGGCATCCTTTTCTGTAGCAGCTCCATTGCATTTCCTGGGCTCCACTGTTCCAATCCCCAGATGTCTCTGTAAAGTGCCAGCCCTGGGGACATTTACAGACAGACCACTTGGCCTCCATCTGGAAAGCAAATGGTCATGGAGTGGTGCTGTGACTGTGGAAATGCATCCCTTTACTGTGTGAGCAGCCCAAGCTGGCAATTTACTCCCCTGCAGATCTCTGAGCACTGCCTCATGATGACATTCAGGGGGTAAAAGAGAGGATATTGCTATTGGAAATTGCTTTCATAATCTAACAGCTAAAAGCAGGGGGCAAAGAAAATTTTTGGTTGGAATTTTGGGAGGTTTATTGCCTGATTTACTTGCATAGAGATGAGGAGCAAGTTATGACACCTGTATTTTCTTCACCTTTAACAATAGGTATCTATTCCATTATGGCTATTACTGTTTGCTGGCAAATGTAGTTACTACTGGAACATGAAAACCTGTATTCATTCTATGGCCAAAAATCTGCTTAAATATTTTAGCTTAAATATATTGAGAATAGTTTAAGTTTGTTTCATTTTACACTACAATTATATTTTTGCTTAGGCGTCTCTCCTCCAGTATTTCCTCTATAATGAGACCTAGCTGTAATATCTCATAAAGCCTTTTTCTACGCTAGATGAACCAAGTGTCGCGGTTTTTCACAGGTATTCCATATCATGACATCAGGTAATAAGCTGACACAGGTGGGAGGGCTGCTAAGGGGAAACCACAGCCCCCAGAATGCTCCTGTCCCTTCCCACATGGTTTCCATGTTCCGGGAGATGCTCCCCACGCTCTTTCGCCTCCGATTGCCATTGCGGACACGCATAGGTCAGGAGACACTCACGTACTTTCCAGTTTGTCAGATTTGTTGCTCTCATCAGATTTATTGCTCTCAATTGTTTTCATAATGTTTTATCTTGCATTCTTTTGCTGTTTTTAGTAAACAATTTATCTTTTACCTCAATCGTGCCTCCTCTGTTCTCACTCCTCTATCCGGCCTCTGTGAAAGGTGGGGGGGTGGGGGGTAGTGGGCGAGGGGGCTAGGCGCTGTCGTGGGACAATCTTTAATTAACCCACGACACCAAGATATTTTAAACTTCTCGCAAGACAGACTCTCCTTCTACCCAGAACTAGCAATTTCCTACTTTTTTATCTGGTTAAAGTTAATTTTTCTTGATTCAGAATGCTTTCTGATCATTTCATTTGATAAAGCTAATTTTCACAAGGATGATCAGGATGTGTTCAGCTACATAACTTTCTTCCTTTGTGGCCTGCAAAATCCATCCCCTTCTTTTTTTTTCATTCTTCAAAGAAGGTTTTGTATCACAGTCCCCAACTTCTAAGAGACTATAACAAATGCAAAAAAAAAAAAAAAAGTTTTAAAGAAAATCTATACTTATTCTCAACACTGAAAAGTCCTGAAAAAAGTCCTAAAATAGACCTTAAGCCTATATTATAAAGGCTTACAAACGTTCAAAGAATGTCCTAAGTTTGCCCTAAGAGCTTATAAGGAATCATTTTCTGAGTCCAAGAAACACGAGTCTCACATGCATAAGGGAAGAAAACAGAAACACTCCAACTGAGCTATTTCTTAATGCTAATTTGCCTTGATAATATTAATTATCTCTTTGTTCTATCTAAACTTTCTACATCAGACTTTTAATTCAAAATGCATTCTCTGAGCATGCATAAACGTACCTATTGCTCTGATATTTATTTTCAGCATATGGAATTTAACTAATACATATTTTCAACAATTCTATTTATATTTGCATTAATATATTGAATAGTATTTGCCAATTTTTATTTGGCTATAAAGACACCACTACAGGATTAGAAGGACATACTTTTAATATTAAATGGAAATAAAGAAACATTGGTGTAAACTTTAATCAGTAATCAAGCATACACCAGTCAGGAGACTCAAAATATGAAGTTATGCAGTGCTAAGTCAATGTAATTGCCCATCCTGTACTGTTATGGCATGCATTATTCAGATTCATACTTAACAGTGGAAGAAACAATGTAAAATACAGTTTTTAAATAGTCTCCCTGGACAGAGTAATCACAGAATCACAGAATTGTAGGGGTTGGAAAGGACCTCAGGAGATCATCTAGTCCAACCCCACTGTAAAAGCAGGTTCTCCACAGCAGGTCGCACAGGAAGGCGACCAGGCAGGCCTTGAATACCTCCAGAGAGGGAGACTCCACAGTCTCTCTGGGCAGCCTGTGCCAGTGCTCCGATATCCTCACAGTAAAGAAGTTTTTTCTTAGATTTGTATGGAACCTCCTGTGTTCCAGTTTTGCCCATTTCCTCTCATCCTGTCGCTGGGCACCACTGAACAGAGTCCGGCCTCGCCTATCCGTCACCCACATTTCAGATATTTATATACATTGGTCAGATCCCCTCTCCGTCTCCCCTTCTCCAGGCTGAAGAGCCCCAATTCTCTCAGCCTTTCCTCGTACAGGAGGTGTTCCAGACCCCTCATCATCTTTGTGCCCCTGCGCTGGACTCTCTCCAGAAGATCCCCGTCTTTCTTGTACTGAGGAGCCCAGAACTGCACACAGTATATTCCAGATGCGCCCTCACCAGGGCAAAGTAGAGGGGGAGGATCCCCTCTCTCAACCTGCTGTCCACACTCTTTTTAACGCACACTAGGATCCCATTGGCATTCCTGGCCAATCTCTTTGGCCTTCTTGGCCAAATGTTTCTTCATCATCTAGAGCTGAAAAAGTAGTGCTCAAAACCACAAGGTTAGATTCAGATTAAGAAATGAAGTTTAGAAGCATTCTAGCAATCTGAGTTGTCTGGACCATTCCTAGGACACTTCTGCCCAAGCTGTCAGAGATCTCCCAAGTAAAATGTAAAAACAAAATATTTTTTTTAGATAGTCTGAGATTTTTCAAATACCTTTGAATATGAGAAATGTGAAACGTAGCATTTAACTACTTAGAAAACACCATAATATCATAATTTTTGTTTTCTTTTTATGCTTTACAAGTAATTACCCAGGAATATTATCTTGCCAGTGGAATAATTTGTTTTCAGTATAACCAAACCTTCTTTGAACCATTGCAATGTCAAAAATCAAATAAAAATTACCAGTGCTTAAAAATAATAAATGTCTAAAACTCAACAGCAGTAGTATTTCATTTGCCAATATATAGACAATGAAGAGCAGTTCAGTTGCCCTGGGATTTGTTCCTTCTCAACATATTCTTCTCAGCAGCATGTGTCTCATAGGTCCCAGGTCACATCTGGCAGCCCTTTGGCATGTCTCTGATACCCTAGAGCATCTGAAGAGATTTCTTCACCCTAGCTCAGGATGAATCCTTCTCTGGATGTTAAACTTATTTTAGGACAAATCCCTATAACTAGCCTTAGCTCATTCAGACTTAATTTTTCAACTTAAGTCTCAGGATGGGATCCATTTCACCTACTTCACAAGTTCTGTTATGTGTATATTAGACTCTGAATTTGTCAATCAGAAAAGAATACAAGGTGATCAAAAGAAGCTTGAACATTTCCATACCATAGTATTTCTCACATAGCAGCATGCATACAAAGAGCGTTCATAACTTTCTAAAGGCTTTGGGCTCTGTACTAGGTAAAGCCAATATAAAATTAGCCACTCTTTAGATTTGTTTAAGGATTAATGCTATGTTCAAACTTTCATTTTATGTCCTTTTCTCCCTCTACAAAATCATTAACAGAACTGTGGAGTGAAAAGGACACTGAAAAAGACCATGGTGCAGCTAAATTCTTTGCCCTCACAAACGGATTCAACTTGATTAATTTCAGGAAAATTGCTTCACTGATTTGAAATGTTATTCTGGAATGATATTGCTGTGTGTGAGACCACCATGTAATCCAATATTTACATTTTTGCACATACTGTAGAAAATAACATGATGATGTTACTGCTCTGTATGAAGGTATCATAGAATCTGCAGAATATTTGAATAACTGCAAACAACTTTTTGAAATTAAAGTGCTAGTGCCTGCATTTGTGGTTGTCATCTGCTGTTCTCATTCAAGGAAACATAATTTTCTCCAGTAAGGCAGCAGACATTCTGCCTAAGGCTGAGTGGGAATCAACAACAAACATTACAGCATGTACTATTATTTTATAAACTATCATGTAGTGGAAAATTGACTTTAAGTTATAATCTGTGATGAAGTTACTATTCCTCCCAGGAAATACTCAGTAATCGGCAACTTCAGGAGCCTTTGGGTGATTTCTATATTCCTGGATGTCTGAAGGAGCACGGGAGCCCAAGAACCAATATAAGCATTTCTAGTATTATTCACTGTATTTTGGTGATTAACGTAACCTGAATTCTGTAGAACAGCAATGTCAGAAGCACAATGGGCATTCTCAGAGTCAGTTTCAGAGCACTTTACAGATAATTTCTGCCTATCTGATGTGTTGCTCCATACTCCGTGGTCTGTGTAAGTATTACCCCAGTTTGAATGTTCTAGATTCAGAGAGGAATTGATAAGTCCTGCAGTTGTTGTAATGGTCTTTCCAGCTGCTTCAAGAAATCAGACCAAGAAAAGTAATATCAATAAAAAGACTGGATTATCAGTTAAATATCTTTGCCTGTTAGATGTTATTATTAAATATAACCTTATTTCCAGTTTTGCAAATTATCCATGACCATTTTTACTCTATTTCACCAGCTCTAAAAGTGGCTAATAAAGTCTAACTTTTGATTTTCGGTGGCCATCACCTAACGTGTTCCTTGTCATCTCTTCAGGTTCCTCTTCAGGATGCACAGTTGAGTGGAAACAGTGGAACTTCTGAATCCAAGAAAATTAATTAATACTATTAAATTATTAAATACTATTAATACTATTAAAAATACTATCAAGTATTAATTAATACTTGAATAGGATTGAAAAGCTACATAGATGAAGAAATACTTTAAGTGACTAGTTTAATTAATTTCACTAGTTTTCATGATGAAAGCATTAATCACAATAGATTAATTCGGTATTAATGCAGATATCATACGTACATCTTGTGGACTTCCTCTGTAACTCAGTATTAGATAAATGTACCATTAAAATTAAGTGTTACTCATAAAAAGATTTGAGTTTACTTTACTTTCTTCTTTTGCCTTTATAGAATATTTATAGCTAAAAGGAAAATGAAAGGTTTAAAGTTGTTAGGGAGGTACAAAATGTATCCATGTGAAAATTTAACATTCCTTAAATTGGTCATATTTTGCCCTTTCACAATCTAAATTTTGGAAATTAGCTAAAATAGGTTATATTAAGAACAATGAAAACTGTTAAAGATTTCCTTAATGTTAAGGTGAATAATTCTGAGCTAATAGAGAGTATTTTCTGTGTGGCAAATGTATTATTGGAAGAATAAAAAACATTCTCCTGATAGACAAGAGCACAGAAAATAAAAAATATTGTGAGCACTTTTTCAAATATTTAAAGCTATTCAGCTTCAATTTGTCATTTAACATTAGCATTCTGAAAGTCGTCTGTCTGATCCATGCTGTCACCTCGCGTGTAGCTCGCGTGTTATGAGGATTGATCTCCAGGGAGTGATTCATCCCACCTATCCAGGTCCCTTTACAAGTGAGGATGATTCATTAATACAGCTTCTTCAGCATCTAGTTGCTTTACATAAAAAAGCACTACAGAAACCCAGTAGAAAGGCAGACGCTGTCCAAAAGAACTTTCCCTGCCTTTTCTCAAGAAAAGGTCATTGTAAAACATATAAGTTCTAGTTGAGTAATTGGGTCCTTAAATTCCAAAGCCTACTCTGAAATCTGCATCAAGAAGTTGAATACATGGCCTGGATTTCAAGGTGATTGAACTATAGACTAGTGGTTTGTCCTTATACCTAAAATACACACCTTATTGTATCTATACATGTATGAACACCTGTTCAAAACTATCTCGGTTAAGAAATTGTAACTGCCATTCAGTACAATCATTTAAAATATTACTGCAGATTACATAACTTGCAATATGCTGAGTCTCTTTAAATGAGGAAAACTATAAAATCTATTTATAAGTGTTAAGTAAAATATGATTAAATTAAAATATCCCTTTTGGTTACAACTGCTTCAAATTACACATAGCTGAATGCTTGCTATAAAACTACCTTAAAAGAGCCCTGCTATACTCACATTTGGTAAGATAGAGCTCAGAGCTCCATTGGTCAAAATCTGTCCAGGGAAGGAAATGTTTCCATATATTTGATTTCAATTTTTTTTTTTTTTTTTCAGCTACCCTAACCATCTTATTTAGATCTTAAATATTAATCAGGTGCTACAGTATTCAAAAGCCTGCCTGCATGACTTCGGGCATTTCTGTTCTTTATCTAGAGCAACTCTACATATTCCAGCTCATATTGAAGGATAATTGAAAAATGAGATGAGCTTCCTTTTCTGGTATTGTACCTATGAGTGTGACTAATATTAATACTTTTTAAATACATATTGAAGGTCTTATATATTTGTTGAAGCAAAAACACACATTCGATATTGTTGGAATAGCCATATATCTCATAAACAAGTGTTCTGTCTATGAACAGAGGCCTCTATGAAGAGAGGCCATCGTTGTGCCTTTGTGACTAGTGCTGAGCAAGTAATCCAGTGGGAAAATAGTATACTAGAAACATTTAGGCTATTTTCCAAAAGCAGGGGTCCACCATGATTAATTTGAATATTTATTCAAACTTGTCATTTAGCAAATTTTGCATTCAGGTTTCACTCACTGTCTGATATTTTAATCATGTTCATTGTTTGTCTTTGGCTACTGACAACTATAGGGTACTTTCTAGCACTCTACTTGGTTCATATAAATAAAAACGAACTTAAGAGGAAACTTGAGAAGTTTAGCTAAATCTTAAAGTATTTTGGAGAGGGACGGTAAAATTAAATTAATAGACTAGGAAATGAAACAGCAAGAAGGAAGAACTTAAAGGGCAATAATTTACTTATTTACCTGGAACAGAATACTTAGATATATTTCTTAAAAAAAAAAAAAAAAGCAAACCTTAAAACGAATTAACTTTATATACATTTTATTTATTTATCCAAAGTTACAGAAAACAAATATCATGTTTACCAATTTCCACAATGCTTGAAAACAGAAAGAGCAATTAGATTTCTGCCTGGCTCAATAGGTTTTTATTAGGATTGATACACAGGTAGTGGGATGTATTGCTTAGATCTTTCAGGCGATGATTAATCTCATACTAAATAAATATAAACAAACAAACTAAAAAAGAAGTCCATTGTTGAAATTGTGACAAACAAATCCAAGAAGCACACAGTAAAGAAAAGTAAGAGGAATTGCTGAATACTTTTAAGATGTTTGAAAACATCTTGAAAAACATTGAAAAGTCTTAGAGCCCAGGAAATCAAATAGTGAATGTCAGTCATGTACAAATAGATACAGTACAGCAGACTTGTATATAGGCTCAAAGCCTAAGTTTGTATAAAGTGGCAAAACTCCACTGATAACAAAAGCACTTATTCGTTGTATACCGGATGGTAATATTCCAGTATTCCTAGGATGCATTAAAAAGAGCACAGCCAGCAGGCCAAAGGAGATGATCCTCCCCCTCTGCTCTGCCCGGGTGAGGCCACATCTGGAGCAGTGTGTCCAGTTCTGGGCTCCCCAGTCTGACAAAGACAGGCAACTTCTAGAGAGACTCCAGTGCAGGGCTGCAAAGATGATTAGGGGCCCGGAGCGTCTCCCTCATGAAGCAATGCTGAGAAACCTGGGGCTGTTTACAATGGAGAAGAGAAGCCTGAGAGGGGATCTCACCTACACTTACAAATACCTAAAGGGCAAGTGTCAAGTGGATGGGGCCAGGCTCTTTTTGGTGGTGTCCAGCGACAGGACAAGGGGCAATGGGTACAAACTGGAACACAGGAAGTTCCATCTGAACATGAGAAAGAACTTCTTTACTGTGAGAGTGGCAGAGCACTGGAACGGGCTGCCCAAAGAGGTTGTGGATTCTCCTTCTCTGGAGATATGCAAAACCCGCCCAGATGCTTTCCTGTGCAGCCTACTGAAGGGATCCTGCTTTAGCAGGGGGTTGGACAAGATGATCTCCTGAGCTCCCTTCCAACCTCTACTATTCTGTGATTCTGTGAAATGTTTCATAACCAAATTTCAGTTACAAAACTAGAAACAGAGTCAGAACATTCATTGACAGAGGCTTTTGTAGCTGTGGCTGGAGAACACTCGCACAATGCATGGCAAATAAACACTTGCAGACTGCAGCCAATAGCTGCACTATTTCGGTAGTTTGCACTAGCCAAAGATGTAAACCGTGTGGTTTAATTAGTATTGTACTGCAGTGTTCCTCTGTGTACTAGAGAAAGATTGTTTTTCTAAACCCTATTCCTTATAGTAATTTAATGTCAAAGCTGTGAAAACATGCTAGTTAACATATACATTAAAGGCATCTCAGATAGCTGTAGATGTTTGTATGCTTTCATTACACACTCAATGACTGATCCATGAATAACGGTTTATTTATAAGTGTCTGTACTGTCTGATATCACCTTGAACTGAAGCATTAAATATGTAGTCACCCTTATGCTTATAGAATTGTCTCCTAGGAGTCATATATGCAAAAGTAGAATTTGTTTTTGTCAGAAATGTAGTTTCCCAAGAAGAATCTGCTTACTAAAATCACCTAAAAAAAAAAAAAACAAAATAGGTTTGCCATTTTCTTGTGCAATTACCAAGTGATATTTTTGGGCAAAATATATCAGTATTTCACATTTTGCTGTTTGTATGACTACAGGAAGGATGACTTTAATATAATGGAGTAGCCATCAAACAAATGCTTGCTATTTCATTTTCAAATAGTACTACTCCTTCAAAAAAGGGAGGAATCAAATTTTATTTCAAATTGCATTACCAACTTTATTAGGGCAGGGATGATTACTCACCTTGCAAAGCTGAAGGTTTACAACAGATGAAATAGGCCTAGATACAGGATTTTGAAGATTTATAGATATAGTCCTGTGGCCTGGGAGCTGTTTTCCTTTGAGGCTGTGAAGAGTCTTAAGGGATGAGAAAATCAGTTCAGAGGATTTGAACGATGAAACCCAAAATGAGAAATGTTTCAAATTAAATCTGAAAGCCTTCTGTTGATTTCTTTAGCTTTTGTGAAGTAAGTAGAGGACAGCTTTACGATGAAGAAATAAAAAGATCAAAAAGGCCAGACACACAGCAACAACAAAGCTGAAAGTAATACTGCATTTTCAAAGGAATACCATAGCTCTGTGTGCAGATTAGTGGGAAATTCAACATCATTTACTTGCAAAAAAAGATAGAGAATTTTGTCTGTTATCTAACACAGAAGTAGTCTTCAGCTTGCATCTCCTGGGCCCCAAGTTCATACTTCCATTGCACTCAAAGTCTTCATTAAGAAAGGAAAGAAACATCCCTTTCCCACAGCTCCATGGAGAGCAAAGCAGAATAACATTTCTTCCAAGGAACCCTCTAGAAATAAATGTCAGTAGTACCAGGACACAGGAAGCCCAGGAGATATGAGAGGGACTGAATGTGGATAAAACACTGCTGACGGCAGGAGCTGTGTCTTCATGGAAATTCTAATGTGTGCCCTTCAAATGCCTGAGATCTTCCCTCCACAGACGTAGTATATTTGCATACAAATCAGTCTACCAGGCCCACTTTTTCCTCCTAGTCAGAGACAGCAAACATCTGCATATGCAGGAAGTACTTTTCTGACAGTTTGATCCTACCACTGTTCATCAGCATGCACAGGATGTGTTGAAAAATATTGCATCAAGCTGGAGAGCACATTCCCATGCTCTTTAGTACCAGACATTACATTACCTCCCAGTCCTCTGTTTAACCTGCCTGAAATGCAAACATCATTGTCAACAGAAATGCATCTGTATGAAATTAAATGAAATGTTACCACTTGCTCTGTGGAGGTGAGTAAAAATGTTTGCAGAGAAGTACATAAAATGTGAGAAAACAAGATCATGATTATTACCTGAAACCAAATTTTAATGTCTTTCTGGATAATTGTCATCTTTAAAGTATTATCCAAAATCATAAAAGGAAAATCATTTGAAACAAAGTCCCTTTGCAAGTCTGGTATTTCTATTTTTAACAAGCTCTATTGTAAATGTTACATGCATTTATATTTCTTAGTGATTCACATGGCTTCTGATGGACAAACACAGGAATTCATACTTGTTCCTTTCTCCACATTAGATACAGTTGGCTATAAAGCTGCTGATACGGCTGCAGCTCTTGCAAAAATAGATGAAAATGTTTTCCTAGGCAGGGTTTAATGGCCAGAGAAGTAAACAGAGGTTTTGGATTAATGTCTGTCAGTCTTAACAGACATTTACTCTCTCTCATTCAGCTCACTATGCAGAGAGAATACTCTCCAGAGAGCTGAGATGTCCGTTTTGTGTAACACTTTCCATGTGTCGATTACATCACGTTACATTAATACATCTCATAAGATCTAAGTTGTGCAACTGAACAGTTCACTGAGGGTTTGTTGCAAGTAGAATTTGACAGACAGGAGGCTGATTGTGATAAAATCTAGGTTAAGGAATTTCACTTGTTAGAATATAGAAAGAAAATTGATAAAATATGGAAATGGTATCAAAGATTCATTCTGATTTGGTGCAAAAAAGAATGACTATGTAAGAGGAATTGATCATAAAATTATAGTACAGGAAAGGTCTAGAAACTCCTGTTTAACAGATACATAAATTTGCCACTTTGGTAAAGATTTCATAAGAAATTTAAATTTAGGGAAAAGGAATTATATTTGATTGTTGATCCTGAAAAAAGGAAATTTATCTATTAATTTTCCATATACACTTGATAATACCCTGGTTTTATATCCTTGAATTGTTTTTGCACTATGAACATGAAACAACAGTTGAAATAGCTGTTGGCAATTACATTTCCTGAGAGCTAGTCAGAGAATTATGTATTGTCACTGTGTTCTGCATGCCCCAAACACCACATTGCCTTTTATGGGAGGGAATGGGGAGAAAGATTAGACGCTTTTTCTTCTATCACTTCTCAACATTTCCAAGGTTGATTTAGGGAAGAGGGAAAGAGGTAATCATTAATAAAGAAAAAAAAACAAAATCTTTCTACTCTTACCCTAGAATGATGTGTATATGCACATGCACACAAAAAACATGTACTTGTGTGGTCATCATATAAATGTAGCAATTGATTTGGGAGACTTTAATTCAAGTACATGATATAAAACACTTCAGTAAGTTCAGGTCTTATAGGCTGTGATACTCAGCTCCTTACGGAAAACAGCTACATATGTGGTGAGTATGGGCAGAAATTAAAATTGTTAGTTACCCTGAAAACTCATGCCCAAATTCAGAAGATGCGCACTGTCTGTACACATTAAATATGTCCCCATGATAATCAGTGCAGTGCCTCCTCTGAGTGTTACAGCTTTGGAGACATGTATGCAAAGTGCTGTTCCTATCCTTTACATCACAAGTTGATCACAATGGCATGTGATGTACTGTGTATGAATATGTGAATATAAGGCAGATACATGTAAGAGCAAAGTATATCTCTGGGGATCCATTTGTGCTCTATAATTTGGCCTGATCAACTTCTGGTTCCTGTTTGCATTTAAATATATATTTGACGGAAAAAGAACTACACTTTGTTTAGGTGAGAAACAGCTTTATGCACTTTTTCCTCCTAATATTTAGCCCTGCTATGCTAAAGATTGTGCACATGCACAGAATACAAAAGTTGCTCTTCTAAGTCTCTATTTAGATAAAACAGATGAAGCTGGACAGTGCCTGTGAAGCGAAAGAGGAAATGAGAAATAGATTTCATGACCGGAAACCTGATACAGAGCCAGGTACTGACTCTGGGGATAGGTCTATGCCATATTCTCCGTGCAGGAACAGGTGAGTTCTACTTAAGCTGAGAACTTCCCCTGTGAGAGCAAGTTACAAGCTGGAGTCTGTGTGGCTTCAGCGTGCCAGCAGCTGTGCCTGAGACTTGCTGAGAGACAGGTTAGTCACTCCTGAACTTCAAAGAGTACTTTAATACACACAGCATTCCCATTAAAAAGCCTCTGGCTCACTCAGAAATGGAGCTCTGTGCAGACTTAAAAACAGTCTAAATTCAATTCCCAGGCATTAACAATTAATTATCTTGGGTTCAAAATGAAACTATGAATCCTAGATAATACAGTTACTGTAAATGAAAGTATTTACATCAGCTTTAGTTCCGCAACTGAGCAAACCAATAATAATAATAATAAAATAATAAAGTATTATTAAATACTTCAATACATTCACTTCCTATTAAAACCTCTGCTTCACAAATCATTAAGTA
>VXAV01005505.1:175600-188934 GCA_013399715.1 Alectura lathami | reverse complement strand
CTGTACGTAAGCTCTTCCCTCTACCCCTATCTACTACTGCCTGCTGGACAATCTCCTATCTGAACCAGTGAGGTAATTTTTACTTTCTTGGGGTGGTAAAGCAGTACACTCTCCATCATTTCAGTAGTACATACATCTGATATTGGGAGATTAAATTCATTCAATTGTTTTTGTAGTGTAAATTAGATTTTGGCACAGTTACATAGAAAAAAGTATTCCCAATACCGACAAAATCAAGGAAGACCAGATATCAAAGACGGAATATAGAACAAAGCATAGGTATCTCCTGAGAAAAAATACCCATAAAAATCTTCCACAAAAGAAGCCAGGAGAAAGCATCACAATCGCAATCTGATTGATTGTTGGGGAGTAACATTGCCAATAAATGCCGTGAGCAACAGTGACAGTAGCCAATATCTGGAGAAACTCAGTCTTCCACTCCTTCCTTAAACACATATATTATCTCTACCACTGGCTTCTTTATTTCCTTTCTCTCACCCATTTTTAAAGTGTACTTGTTTCCCTTGTACCCCTGGACTATCAAGTTTCCTTCACAGTCTCTTGTGAGGCCTTATCAAATTAAATGGTTATTGGAAATGCACAATTTAAAGGGCATCTAACTATAGCTAGTACTCAAACACTGCCTAAAATGCCTTATGGAAGTTATTCCGTTTCTTTACAAATTATACTTGGTATTAAATGAAGAAAGATTACTTCATTTATCCTGAGGCCCTGGAAGATGATATACTGTTGTCCTAGTCCACCTGTTCATTTTCTCTCTCATGCACAATTTCTTCAGGTCTTTGGATTACCTTTTTTCTTTTTCTGTTGGCTGCTTGGTAGGAATCACTTTTCTTAATGTAGTCATCTGCTCACCTACAGCTGGTGTCCTCTCCTTCTAAAGCTGTTTTGCACTGTGACTTTGCCATTTCTTTGAAAGCCAGCTGTCCAGACATGTCCAAACTCAGTCATATAACAATGAAGAAGTGACTCCAGGCAACAGGAAATCTGCACACCAAGAGATTGAGGATTGGTTTTTCACACTTACTACAGTCTATCATACAGTATTCAGTGAAATTTATTTTCATGTTTTTCCCCCCACTCAGAGTTCCAGGACAGATCATAGATCAATATAAATATGCATTGAATCTGACATAGTAAATGTCTGAAAGTCTATGCTGTACACATCAAGCCATTTTCATGAGAAGATTTTGACATATTTTTATTCTGTAGTATGAGGTTAATCACAAGATATGTTGATTGATGCCTTATGGCAACAAATCTCCTGTAGAAAGCTGTTCAGAGTATAATGTGGAGTTTCTGAGATGCATGAAATGGTACGATAATGAGGCAGAAGGAGCTAATTTTTATCTGGAATTGCCTCTAGCTAAGCATGCATTCTTTATATACACAAGCTTAAAAAAGTCATTAAAAAAAAAAAAAAAAAAGAGAAAAATATAATGTTAAAGTATCATGGAAATATCAATGCATTCAAAAAAACCCATTACTGTACCAGTGTCTTGTCCGCAGGCAATATAGAAAGAAGAAAGGATCCAAGGAAACTGAACAGGCTGAACCTGCTCCCTGGACTACCGTCCATGAGGGAGCAAATGAGGACTATACAACCACACAAAGCAAGACTGTTTTCAGACATGCTCCCAGAAATCCAACAATCCTGTTTTCAGGTTTTTTTTTTTTTTCCAGTCACTTTCTGAAATTTATACTTTTTTAAAAAAATTCTGTACTGCAGGAGTTGTTCCTTTACCATTTCCTGCTTTTAGACTCTCCATGGAATTCTTTGCCACGATCAGATTTATGTCATGTATTTTTAAACTGTGTCAGGACAACTATACAACAAGTTAAGTATTATATTTTCAAGATTCTAAGAATGAAATCACAATTATTCCTGCCCTTGATAAGCACACTTACTGAGTGAGATAATACAGTGCTAACTCTTATTTATTCTTTTTATGGTCTATTGGTTTTGCATTCCTTTGGCACAATGAAGCAGCTTTAAGATAAAGGACAGAGAGTGACCTGGTTCGATCTTCTTGCTGTCCTTTTGTGTACTTTCTTCCAGTTTTGCTTTTAAAGGAAACCATTGGAAGTTAAGTGTCCTGGTTTCAGCTGGGACAGAGTTATTTTCTTCGCAGTGTCTGGTATGAAAACAATGTTGATGATACACCAATGTTTTTATTTGCTACCAAGCAGTGCTATACATAGCCAAGGACATTGCAGTTTCTTAGCTTCTAGTACTGCTCTACCATTGCGGGGGGGTGGCAAGGGGGCACCAGTTGCTGGGAAGGGACAGAGCCAGGACATCTGACTTTAACCAAAGGGATATTCAATACCATATAACATCATATAAAAGGAACCTATAAACTGAGGGAATGGGAGGAAGTCTCTCCACCCGCTTCCAGGGGGAGGCGGCTCTCTCTGCTTCTCTTACTACTTCTGGGTGTGTGACAAATTGCGTTCTTCTGTATCACTAGTCCCAATTGTCATTATTATTATGATCTTTTTATTCCTTTTATATTTGTATTATCTTTTATTCCTTTGCTGTATAAGTAAAATAGTTTCTGTATTTCAACCTGCAATTTCTACTTTCCACCCCCTCCCCCTCATTTCCCTCCCTTATCCCACTGAGTGGCGTAGGGTGAGTGAATGACTGCTGGGGACTAGCTATATGCTATGGGTTAAACCACAACAGTTAGGGATGACAGAACCACAGAATCAGAGAGCAGTTGAGTTGCCAAGGCCCCTAGTCCAAGTCCCCTGTTAAGGCAGGGTCAACTGGAGCAGGTTGCTCAGGGTCTTGTCCAGTCTTGTTTTGAATATCTCTGAGGAAATGCTCCACAACTACCCTGGGCAGCCCATTCTGAGGGAAGGTTAAACACTCTCAGCTTGCTGGCAATACTCCTCCTAATGCAGCCCAGGAGGCCGTTGGCTTTCTCTGCTGGAAGGGCACATTTCTGGCTTCAACATGTTGTCCCTCAGGATCCCTGGGGCCTTTTCTGCAAAGTGGCTTTACAGACAGTCTGCCTCCAGCCCATACTGATGTTTTTTCCTACCCAAGGCCAGAACTTTGCACTTTCTGTTGTTACAGACCCCTGGGGTACATGAGTAGTCATTGCCTGATTAGAACTTTCTGATAAATAAATAAATAAAACATGAAAAGTCATAATAAAGGTTAACTGTAGTTTTATAAATAGCAGAGGAGTATGACTACCCAGCCAGTGAAGGATCAGATCATTTCCCTTTGTAACAAAATCACTGTTTACAGTTATGCTTGTAATGGTAGGTCACAGGTTCCCTGCAAATACATTTACTATTAAAATAGGTTTTCACATTACTTTCCAAGTGGATGAGTGTTTCTGCTTACTAAACATATTATGAAAAAAACACATCCTTCTTAAAAAAAAAAAAAGTAGATACATTAGTTGTCCTAGACCTATTTACAACACTTCCATAGAACTCTTCCATAAACTGCTCTGAGCAACCATGCACATATCAGCACCCTGTACTTAACAAACTGCTTATAATGAAATGAACACCCTTTAAAGTGCAGCAATTGTTGATAAAACAATGTTGTGCTGTTAATTTATTTTAAAATTATTTTTAAGATATTTATGAGGTACTGCACATTATCTCTAGTGTATTCTCTATAATATTAATTCTGCATAATTCCATAGCAGGCATGATTTTAGAAGGAGAAATGGCTAGGCCTGAAAAAGAGGCAGGAAGCATTTATAAATCAGCCTATATCACTACTACTGGTTGGCAATCATGCATTTTTGTGGAAGAAATAAGGTGTTAACCAAAGAGATCTAGTTTGGTCTAGTTTCCTCTGTTTTGGAATATCTGCTTCTGAGGGAGTGAGGCTATATACCACACAGTAAGACTATCTGCAATGTAATCTGGAATTGAGTCTTGCCTTTCTGCTGTTGTGCTTGCCTCCTCTGTTGTGCTACCACTGACACAAGCATAACGGTCAGAAAGAGGCTCTGTTTATCCATGTTGCATCTTGATTTGAAGATTGTTCATCTATCCTTTCCCACAAGACACTCCAAAGAGACCAGACCTATCCAGGAACATTGAAAAGTACATGTGGCAAAGCTGTATGTAAGACTCATTTACTTGCTGTTGTACCACTTTTTCTGAAAAATGAAGTCTTGGAAAATCTACACAGGAGGGGAAGCCATGCAAAGCCGCAGTGATCTGAAGTACTTGACCTTTGTTTACTTTGACCTCTATTCACTGCTCAAGATTTTAACCTCAGACAAGGATTCAAGCTGAAACTTCTGGTTCTAGTGTTATCTTTTTCTTTCGCAGTGCAGTGGGACATTTAATGGCAAATGGCTGTCTGCTTCTGATGACTAGGCACACAGTGTCTATCATAAAAGATGAAGACAATGATTTCTGTCCATCTGACTGACTATCCTGCATACAAGGAAATCACTTACAGAGAAATGTAGATTTAGTGAAAGTATGAAAATAAGTAGGTATGAACAAAATTATAATAATTATATAATGCACATGCATGTAAATACACTCAGGCTATATTACTTCCTTATTTTCTTTTCTTATTTAAACACAATATGTGCATTTGAAATTATTTGCTTATATAAAATGTGCAACAATTTATGTTAAAGTCAGTGTCAGAAAAATGAATGATACTATAAGATGGAACAGTTTTTCTCCATTGTAAGGAGTGTTATTCACTACTAAATGAAAAATATCTAAGGCTGTGAGGTGTTAATATTTCATGTCTGAATCGAAGATTCATAACACCTTACCTGCCAGGCTACTTACGCAGAGTATTTCTGTCTTGAAGATCTAGTTTTTATTTGTCAGATAGCTTGCTGTGTCTTACACAAACCTCACTAGGATCAGAGGACAAGAGTTGTGTTGTTTCTGTATCCTCCACCCTCAGACAACCCACAAGAAAAAATGGCAATCACTTCTTATGTCCAGTAGATCCTTAAAGTTTCTTTGTCCATTTTGACTTGAATTCTAAAGTAAATGTTTAAATCATATGTAGACAACAACAACTCTTCCCAGCTTAAGTGTTCCACTTAATAAAATACATTTCCTTTACTATTGAATATAGGCAGCATCATTTTCTGTGCAATGTAAAAGAAGTCTTTTATCACTGAGGGAGTATACATCAGCTTGACCTACTTTTCCATGATATATAACCTTTCTAAAGATCTTTCTTCACACATATTAAGTAACCATTTAGCAGTCTGAAACAATATGCTGTCCCTAGTAGCAGAAGGAAAGGAAAAGGTGAAATGACAGTAGAAAATGTAGAGAAAACAATTAACTTTTTACTGTTGGGATTTGAGGAAAATATCATCTGTACCAAAAAATTAATGAATATGGGCTTAAGTCATTAGAAATTATAGAAAAGTCAAGGGTGAATTTTATGTTCTCTTCTCAATGAGGTATTGCAGCACATTGGTAGGAGAGAGAAAAGGGAGCTATAACGAGGAGGTAATGAACTTATGCTGAATGCTTTTCTTCTCCTTTTGCAGAACTCTTTGTTTCTTCTGAGAGAAAGTAATCACCAAGTTGAAAAATTAAAATGATAGCATATACATCTGTTTGCCATTTTCACTCCACTCTGACCTTAAAAACCATCCATCCTGCTCCTTAAGGCCTGCAATATTCATTGTTAAGAATTTTTTTTTTTTTTTTTTGCATGAACATCATCCCAGGAGCAGCTGAGGTCCCTTGGTTTGTTCAGCCCAGAGTAGAGGAAGCTGAGGGGAGGCCTCATGGTGGCCTACAGCTCCCTCCCAGGGGAGTGGAGGGGCAGGCGCTGAGCTCTGCTCTCTGGGGACAGCGTCAGGGCTCGAGGGAACGACATGGAGCTATGACAGGGGCGGTTCTCACAGCATAGAATCATAGAATGGCCAGGGTGGAAAAGGACCTTAAAGATCATCTAGTTCCAATCCTCCTGCTGTGGGCAGGGTTGCCAAACATCTTCATAAACTTCTCAGATCATTACCATCTAGTTTAGTAGGCTAGTTTTTCCTATTATCTTCCCTTACATAAAGTCATTGAAGTCAGGATAAAATTGAACGGATAGTTGTTTTATCAGTAAGATACACCTGATTTATTAAATAACAAGGGCTAACTAGTATTGTATATATATATCCGTTTCGTATTGCCAACACAAAAATGATTGGCATAATTACAAATGAGATTGATCTACTGAAACCTTGTTGGAATCTGGTGTTAAAGAACAAAATTTAATTCTACTCAAGCTTAAATATTTGTCCTCATCACTTTAACATCTGATCCTGAAATGCATTGAAATTACCTTGTATAATATCTGTTATTTCAGTATTCAGACTGAAAGTTAAATTTCTGTATTGCTAATTTGTGGGTTACAAAGAGAAAGAAAGAAAGAAAGAAAGAAAGAAAGAAAAAGAGAAAGAAAGAAAGAAAGAAAGAAAGAAAGAAAGAAAAGAAAGAAAGAAAAGAAAGAAAGAAAAGAAAGAAAGAAAAGAAAGAAAAGAAAAGGAAAGAAAGAAAAGAAAGAAAGAAAGAAAAGAAAGAAAAGAAAAGGAAAGAAAGAAAAGAAAGAAAGAAAGAAAAGAAAGAAAGAAAAAGAAAAGAAGAAAGAAAGAAAAACAAAAGAAGAAAGAAAGAAAGAAAGAAGGAAAAAGGCACATAATTTTCCTTCTTTGGGATATTTTATGCATTTTTATGGTCTTTCATTTAATCTGGTTCTTCTCTACAATTATTAGATTTCCTGTTAAGTTCCTTACCTCCTGCAAAGATTGGTAGATGTGAAGTCAATATGACATTAGTGGGGTCAATTTTTATTGTAATTACTGGTACTTACACTCCACATAAACATTAAAGATTCCTCTGTCCAGGGTGCAATATCAAGCCAAACCCTCAAAAACGCAGCAACTCGGATAATCTCAGAAATCTTTGCATTGTGTAAACTCTGTGTTCATCTTGTACATGAACCTATTGTTTGATGTGGTTACTTAGAAGTCATTGACTGCAAGTTTGGTCAAAATACACTTGTTCCTTCCACTTAACAAGGCAAAAGAGATTAAATTTCTTCTGAGACACAGCATTTCTGTTGCTTGGGGTCACAGCCAGGGACAAGTGCTTGTTTCATAGGCTTATCTCAGATTACACTATTAATTTATGTTGTCTGTTACCTTTTCCCCCAGGCTTCCCATGCCATCTGAGCTGATCAGTGATATTATAGTTTGGTCTGTGCAGAAATAACAGGTTTTTAATCGGTGCTGTTTAATGAATATCCAGTTTGTGTCAGATAATTGTACCTAAAATAGTTTTTTATTAATTAGAGGTAGTTACCAACATATCTGCACATTAAGTGTACAAGACTTTTCTTCTCCCTACAGCAGAAAGTGACCTCTAGGAACTGTTGCTCTAGAAATTATATACAGATTTGTAAGTATGTTCATCCTTTGGGAAATGAATGCAATTGGGTCATCTGCTGATCCGTGGAAGGTGAGGACAATGAGCAGGCCAGCTCATCTATCAGAGAACTCTAGGTGAAGCTTTCACTGTATGAATGACAGCAGCCATCAGTCCATGGCCCTTTATCAGTAACATGTCAGTGCAACCCATCTCACATGTGCTGTAAAAAGTCCTGCATGAGGTAACTTGATGTATTGCACGACAGCATGAGACTACACAATCAGGTATGGCCTATCTCTGTCCACCAGATTGCATTTGGGGTCAATAGTGTCACAAAAATAAATATGCATCATGGATCTTAAAAGAACATACAGTGGTTCCTGAAGGCTGTTCTGGCCCATGTCGTATAAGGAAGCTGCATCAATTCAGGATGGACTGCACAGACTTCAGCCCACACAAGATGAGGGAAAGTATTCATCTACCTTTCTCAGCTGAAAGGCAAAAACACTGATTAATCTGAAAAGGTACACTCACTCCTTCTCCATACAGTAAGTCTTTCCAGAGCAGCACGGAGGACAACAGACTTAAATGACTAATTTACCAGCAATAGTTTTTATATTTTACTTACAGGAAACATGAAAATTAATTCAATTGCCATCTATTCTTAGTAAAATTTCCAGCTTCTATTTAGCAGAGTGTAATTTAAATGGGGTTTGATAGTAACGATTTTGCTTCATGAGTATTAAATGGTCTATTGTTGTATGCATGATCACAAAACACATAAAAATCAAGACTCTGTGGAAATTGTATTTGGATCAATTAAGTTCTTCCAGAGGCAAATACAGCTTGTAACATAGAGAGAAAAGGAGCAGTAGTTTTCTGCTGAAAACTCCGTTATTTTCTGGGTGTTATATAGTGTAGTTATTAGAAACTCAGTGTTAGAAACATTATCTCCATCCAAGTAGTACTTAATCTCTATTACCTGGAGGTTAAAAGTCAAAGAACAGTCATGCATGTCAGTGATTCCTGCAGCAGATTGTTATTGAACCATGTAAAGTCGCTTAGTGGGGAGAATTCGGTCCCAGCAGCTTCACATGTCAGAGATATTATAGTACAGCTCTGCCCCAGCTCTTCTCCGTGGAAGAAGATGATGATTCTACGGGTCTTGTTTGGAAAGGTGTCCTGTGGAAAGAAAAGAAAGGTATATCTTGGACAGACATTTCTGAAAGCAGCAAAGGTAAAAATGATTTTTTTTTCCTGACTTTACCAAAACAAATGTGGATGAAAGATAGGCAAGCACAGTCAATTGCCCTTAAAATATCAAAAATATTGGCAAGATGTCCTGTATTTTTGTAGTTAATACATCTTTTAAATCACAGTTGGTTTATGCATACAGATTGAAACCTTCCTCTGGTGACCACCTGAGGGATCAGAAAAGTCTAGGAATGCTTCGTAAATGGGCCATTGACCAAAGAGAGATTGGTAACTTCTGTGTTAATTTAACTGGAAAGTTGCCAGTAGTGATGTGGGCACAATTCAATTTACCTCTTGAAACACACATGGGCACAATTCTTTTGAAGTACAGATATCTTTTGAAGTACAGATCTTTAAATGCTAAAATCCACTAAAGCTGTGAAGAATCTGTCTGCCATTCAGTACAGGACAACGGAAAAAAGGATGAAAAAGGAAAAGAAGTTCAAGTGCATGGAATGGCTGTGGCCATGAGACAGAAAGATGAGTTGTATAGGAAAAGTGGCCAGAAGGAACCAGAGAGCTGAAAATCATCATATTTGGAAAGAACATGAGGAAAGAAGGGAAAGACTGGATGTGAGTGTGCAAAACACAGTCCTTACTATAAGTACCATAAAAGACAGCTGAACCAGTCTATTAACCTATTGCATCTCCTCTTCCACGAAGTCACACCTACACCAAATCAAATGAAACAACGTGAGAGGGTATTTTTTTTTTGCTTTTTTTTTTTTTATGTGATTTCATTTACTTATGTATTGTAAGTGCTTTAGAAATGAAATGTCACTTTAATCTCTGCTCCCAGTAGGCAACAAGAACCAATTGCATCTCTTTTCCTTTTTATTCGTAAATCAGACTGGAGAAATTAAAGTTGAACTTCCAAATCATTCTTATTTTAAGGCACTTGCTTTCTTTTTTGTGTTTCCCAGGTCCATTTCCATAGAAAGAGAAACCGAAGAAGTAGAGAGAGCTCACATTCTCATCTTTCTGTTTTGGTTGTTTACTTCAAGCTGGGAGTGTAAAGGATAGTTTGGCAAACAAAGCCAAAGGACAGGAAAGAAGTGGAACTATTTCCTGAATGGGACAAATTCTTCTTCTTTTAAAAATTTGCATATAGTTCTGGCACAGAGCAAAGGGTAAAAAGTTATTCTTTACACAATGCAGTCAGAAACTTCATCACCCATTACTCATATACACAATGACTGTGAATATTTTTAAAAGAATAATTACCAGAAAGGACAAATTTACAATTACTTTCATAAATGTTAAAAGACACCTCCTCTTTAGTGGTATGCAATCATCCTTCCTTATGATGTGAAGTTCTTCAGGTCATCCAAAAGCTTACTCATCCAAAACAGACACATAATTCTTTGTCAGACACAATCATTGCTGACTTTGAATACCTACAATTTCTTCACCATCATCATAGCAACAGTACAAGTAGGCAGACAATTTATATTCAAACTAGTATCTGCTCCCAGAAATTTTGCAAGCGGAAGTATGGGTCAAAATTATTTAATGCAATATTATGGAAGGCCAATGTTACTGAATCTTGAAGGCTAGAGAAGAACATGAGATCATTCAGTTTCCTTTAATGTCTAGCTCTGAATTTCAACCAGATATATTTGTACTGAATAGAACTTGAGTCTGAAGTACAACTTTCAGAAAGTCTGTATTGAAAGTATCTAAAATCCCTCAAAACTCAAAAGACTCCTATTTCAATTGGTGATTTGCTTCAATACTTAATTACCTTTGTAGTCGGAATGTTGTGCTAGCAAGAAGAATCAAACCCACATGGATTCATATGGGCTGTTCTATTGAAAATCAGACTTTTGAAAGTGATCTGAAAAATACTTTTTCCAGCTTTACATTTTTTTTCTTTGTTTTCATCCATAAATCTATATTTCTTGTACTTGATAAACAACTTCCTGTGCTATGTTACGCAGCTTCAAATGAGTGAACACAGGCAGATGAATATTTAATCCCTATTTCATGGTATATTCTGTGCAGCAAATCCATTCAAAATATCTTCTATTCTTTTACAGCATCCTCCAACTTAAGCATTTCAAACAGAGGAAATGCAGAAAACAATGGCATAAAAATGAAGGGCCAGATACTCAAAGGTATATAAAAATGAAGCTGATTGCTCTATGACTTTTTCAAAAATTGTTTTAAATCTGATTCTCTGGAAACTATATGAAGTGTGCGGAGACAGATCACAATGTTGGAGGCCTTCCAACAATATATTAATTCCAACAACTTTTCATCTTTCAATGGACTCTTATTTCACAGAGATAATCATGACCTTAATAGTTTTTTTTTAATATTTTTCTGAAATTTATGTATTATTTTATCCATAGATTTACTTAGAGAATAAGAGTTTTTAGGGAGAAAGTGTTTGGACTTGGTTGATCCTTTTTTTCCAAGCTAACTTTTAGCAAATAAAGAGTTTAATTAGAAAGCACGGTGCCTTGTTAGGAAGAAATGAATGATCTTCCACACTCCCACAATTCTTCTAGATGCAGCTAGTACAAAGTGCTCTTGCTATCAGAGGATCAGAGTAACTTTCCACCACTGATCATTACAAGACATGCTGTATGATAAATAGTGTAAGACAGCACTTGCATTTTGTGTTGTTTTCCTACTCCCCTTCCCCCATCTTGTCTAAACACTTCTATTTTAGACACAATTTCTCAGTCGCTTTCTGAAGAAGGTGTAGAAATGTGTTATTTCCCTCCACTTCTTTCCTAATAAACATTTTATCTCCTTTTCCCCTACCTTTCCACCTTGCATCTCCAGATGCAATTCAAAGAGCAGGGCAAAATAGGACTAACCTCAATTTCCTGTGTTGAATATGCAGCTACTTGATTAATGGCATTATGAAATATTAATGAAAGGCCCTCATGTGCATATTCATGGAAGTGTCTCTTTATTAATTCACAATGCAGTTGATGCAAAAGCAGAGAGTGGAGGGCTCAGTCTTCCACCCCCATGTAAAGATATAAGTACTGTTTCTTCCTCAGCTTCTTTCCAATTCCTGCCCTTTTGCCAGTTTGCCTTCTATTATGCAATAAATTCAACCATGTTAATTTATTTTCTCATGTTGTCCCAATATCTTGGGCACCATTTTTGTGCCATCTTTCAACAAGAGGAACCAGGAGGGTTGGTATCATACTCCCTAGTAATATTTCCAGTCTTTTAACAAGTTCATCGGTGACCTAGATGAAGGGATGGAGTGCACCATCAACAAGTTTGTGGATGATACAAAGCTGAGAGGAGTGGCTGACACCTCAAAAGGCTGTGCTGCCATTCAGTGAGATATGGACAGGTAGGAGAGTTTGGTGGAGAGGAACTTGATGAGGTTCAACAAGAGCAAGTGTAGAGTACCTGCGGAGGAATAACCACAGGTAGCAGTTTAGGAGCTGACCTGCTGGAAAGGAGCTCTAAGGAGAAGGACCTCGATGTCCTGGTGGACAACAGGTTCACCATGAGCCAGCAGCGTGCCCTTGTGACCAAGAAGGCCAATGGGATCCGAGGATGCATTAAAAAGAGCACAGCCAGCAGGCCAAAGGAGATGATCCTCCCCCTCTGCTCTGCCCGGGTGAGGCCACATCTGGAGCAGTGTGTCCAGTTCTGGGCTCCCCAGTCTGACAAAGACAGGCAACTTCTAGAGAGACTCCAGTGCAGGGCTGCAAAGATGATTAGGGGCCCGGAGCGTCTCCCTCATGAAGCAATGCTGAGAAACCTGGGGCTGATTACAATGGAGAAGAGAAGCCTGAGAGGGGATCTCACCTACACTTACAAATACCTAAAGGGCAAGTGTCAAGTGGATGGGGCCAGGCTCTTTTTGGTGGTGTCCAGCGACAGGACAAGGGGCAGCGAGCACAAACTGGGACACAGGAAGTTCCATCTGAACATGAGAAAGAACTTCTTTACTGTGAGAGTGGCATAGTACTGGAACAGGCTGCCCAAAGAGGTTGTGGATTCTCCTTCTCTGGAGGTATGCAAAACCCGCCCAGATGCTTTCCTGTGCAGCCTACTGAAGGGATCCTGCTTTAGCAGGGGGTTGGACAAGATGATCTCCTGAGCTCCCTTCCAATTCCTACCATTCTGTGATTCTCTGAATTCTTATGAAAAATAGGCTTTAATGAGAATAACAAGCCTTTACATATAATTTCAGTTATTTTCAGTTGTTCTCAGGTGCTACAACACATGCTTCATTTAACTCTGGTTTAAATACTACACACAGCATGGTGGTATTTGTCACTGGAGACTAAACAGATGCAGAAACATCCCAGAGGAAACAATGAAAAATAACAAAGTGGTTACCTGTGCAGTTATATTTTCCAGGAACACATACCAGAAATCTCTAGAGACTTGAAGCAAAAAACATGTTCTTCGTGAGACAGTTTTCTATGAAAAAATACAAAAGGACAAAATCTCTTTGAACTTGCTGAGCATTGCTAGGATTGGTAGACACACAGGGGTGTGATTTGGCATTAGCAGTAAAGTTTTTCTTTCCAAAATAGAGCTGGATATTTCCTGGTATGACTTGGCCTTTAGTAGAGTTTATGTTGATATAAAAATCAAACCAAACCTAAACAGAAAGTGCGTTGCATTTGATTACTCTGAGTCTCTGAATTCACCATTCTGGGTGGGAAGTGTGTGTGTGT
>VXAV01005505.1:94692-106951 GCA_013399715.1 Alectura lathami | reverse complement strand
TTTTTTTTTTTTTTTTTTTTTATTTGTGGGATGGAGGGGAAGGAGTTGCACAGAGCACAGAAAGTAGAATAAGGGTGGCTTAAATTAAATACTAGTAAAGATGAAATATTATCAAGTCTAGAATAGTGTTATTCTGAAACATTTCTTCTATGCAGGAGTAATTAGGTATTATTAGCAAATTAGAAAATAATAGCAGTGATACACAGCAGCAGAGGACCTGGTAACACCTTTACTAGCTTTTTGAGGGAAGCATACTAATAAGCCATGCCCAGAAGAACATATGAACGATCATCTTGTGGACATAGTTTATCAATGTTTCTTTACTAAATTTCTTCATAGGACAGTGAAGATCAGGACAAAGATTTTGAAAAAAAAAGTGGCATTATTCTCTTTACACAACTGGTAAGCATGCTAATGCTTGATTTTGGAGAGCTGGGATTAATAGGTAAACTGATGTTTTATGCATAGATCATCCAGCAGGCTGAAATCATTTACTGTTGGCCACAGTTTTACTTCTATCTATGAACATTTTCCAGCACACAGGTTTTGAGTTGTTGCGCTGTGCCCATAACTAGAAGAACGGCAGTTACAGCACCACAGCAATGTGGGTTGCAGTGTTTCAGAAGATTAGAGTTTAGGAAATTTGTCTGGTAAGAGAGAAACCTTGTCGTAGTGCAAGGTCAAACTCATAGAATTAGAGATAGATCCTGTTCTTCTCTGTCAGTGTTGAAAAACCAAAAGAAGGTCTCCTCTGCTGCCCATTTGTGATTACGGTTGCCACTTTCCCCAGCCTCCAACACACAGTGTGCTAAAACCCCAAAGAAATCAACTTTTGCAAGGCCAAGCCTTGCCTTTCTTTTGAAGATAGATGCATCATGAACATGTCCGAGACCTGGTTTGAATTGTTTAAAACAAACCTGAAAATCTTGCCAAAACAAAGAGCTAACGTGTTAAGTAGTAAAGTAGTTTTGTATCAAATATTGCTCTTAGTGTAGTTATTTTGTTGTATACTACAAAAGTTTATTGACTTATTTTTGCCTCAGGAGCAGTTCCATGAAAGACTGGAAATTAAACCTGTATAATGTATATGTAAGACAGACAATAAATAAAACTTTCATATTTCATATTCTCTGGGGAGACCTCATTGTGGCCTTCCAGTACCTAAAGGGGGCTTATAAACAGGAGGAAGACTGACTTTTTACATGATCTGACAGTGACAGGACAAGGCGAAATGGCTTTAAACTAAAAGAAGGGAAATTTGTATTAGATATTAAGAGAATTTTTTTTACTCAGAGGGTAGTGGGGCACTGTCACAGGCTGCCCAGGGAATTTGTAGATGCCCCATCCCTGGAGGCATTCAAGGCCAGGTTGGATGGGGCCCTGAATAGCCTGATCTAGTGAGTGGCAACGCTACCCATGGCAGGGGGTTAGAACCAGGTGATCTTTAAGATCCCTTCCAACCCAAGACATTCTATGATTCTATGACAAAAGTAATATTTTCAAAATCGTGTGTTTAATGTTTCAGAAGCTGAAGTTCCTTCTTACAATGCCATGGTATATAAGTGTGGTGCTTGAGGTACAACAGATAAGGTTTGGATATCCAAGTGTTGCAATAAGTGGAAAAATATCTTATCTTGAAACAAATTAAGAAGAGATTTAATAGACAAAATATTGCATTAGTTGAAAAACAGATTCATATTAATAGGTCAAACTTACTGGTAGAAATAAAAAGAATTTCTAACTTCATAGAAATAACAAAATTCATTTTTAAAATCATGAATAATGATAAGAATCATCCTGAGTCACTCCAGTGCTCTGGCTATTTTGAAGTTAGTTAATTGGCCTAATTAACATTCAATTAAAATTGATGAAGAATAACAGTATTCTTTTCTTTTGTCCTGCTAGCATCGCTTCTGATTAAATATGACCAAGGCTGGGGTGGTTTATATGAAGTTTATAGCTTTCAGTATGTATTAAGCATGGGCAAGCAAACATACCAGACTGGACCCTTCTCAGGAGACCAAAATGGGGGAACACTGAATTTGGGGGTGGTAAATAGCAAGAGATGGGAACCCAGCTGCTCCACCTTTCTAAGATGACAGATGGCCTTTTACAATAGCATAACTGTATGTTCTTAGAGACAATTTTTGGTAAGAGCTTAATCACCAAAGTGGATAGGCAGTGAGGTGGGGTTTTCTCTTGGGCTTTTAAAATCAGATTTACTTTATATGTATGCGTTAGAAATTATATGATTGCATTAGCTTAAAAAAAATGTTAGGAACTTCTGGTGCGTTCCTTCTGTTTAGTTGTGGAAATGATGTTTTTGAGAAGGGGACTTGTTTTTCCTGTGTTCCGAACTGGAGGGTTTTTTTCCTAATTCATACATTATCTATAGAGCCTATAGAGTTAACTGTATAACTCCTTTAATATGATTTTGAAACCTCATCCATTTACACACATGGCTAACTAACTTAAGTTTGAGGAAACTTAAATTCTGTGTGAATGTAAGTTGGCTATAATGAGGTCGCCAACACCTTTCAATCTTCCAGCAGTTTCCTCCCTCAGGACGCCTGAACGGGATTTAAGACAGAGCATAGAAGCAAAAAGAAACCTAAGCAGAATCCTTCTTATTCTGTTCATAACAATCATGTAGCTTCTCTTTCCTATATCAGTAAATTATTTCTGTCAGCATGGATGAATGCACTCAGGCATAGAAGAAATATGTTTTTATTGTATTCATTATGAATATACAAGATTTCTGGCATGATATGACATTTGAGAAACATGTAATAAATACAAATGACAATGACTACTTAAGCTGAAAAGACATTTGCAGAAGCTGAATACTAGTCACTTTCTGTTCCTCACTGAAATAGTCTGTGAATTTCCCACTTTAATAGAGTTTTAAAGTATTTCTTCAGAAAATTGAACACTCAAGATTTCCACTGTACAAACCAACCAAAGAAATCAAAACACCAGCTCACAGCATTGTAATATTTCAAGAGCTATTACATATATATGTTGCACTGTGATATTTCAGGAACGAAGATCTGAAAGTCTTTTGGGCAGAGCAAGGAAAGAATTTCGAATATCATAATACCTCTGAATGTTTGTAGAGTTCAAATTTTACCCAGCATAAATAAAGCCTTATTTTACAGTGGTCTTTTCATATGTCCAGATGCATTGTCAAGGAATAAGACATCCAGTTGCCATTTATACTTGCTGCTACTTTGGCTGTGTTCACATGGAGCAAGGTATAGAACTGGAGAGGGAGAATCAGACTCAGCTGCTACAGTACAAACTCCTTGTAGCAACCCAAGTAAAATACATAATAAGCTAAAAGAAGGCTGTGACACATGCAATTACAACAGATGAGACCGGGGACTTCAGCAGAGGATCAGGGTGCCCCAGGTTATAGTATAAAGAAGTCTGTCTATTAAACAGTTCATGTTTTGCTACAACAAAAAAGTGTAATTGTCCAGACATTTTAATTTGATTGTGCTGAAGTAAAACCTTGACTTTCCTTGGAAAAGCATGCAGTTTTCTTTAATACTGTAAATGCTGAGATTGTGTTTTTGGAGAAATGCTATGGAATATATTTAGTGGATGAGGAGAAGGACGAGCAGCTCTTTTTCTGTTTGCACATATTTCTATCATCATTTAATTATTTCCTTGGAAATAGAGAACTCAAAGCTGACAGCAGCAGCAAGGGTTTGTGGTTATTTTTTTGTTTTGTTTTGTTGCTTTGTTTTTTTCCTGTAGAGTTGCTGGATATTTGCTTGTCAACATTGACAGTGAAATTCATTGTTCAAAAACAATGGAAACAATATTATGTCTTAAAGGAAACACCAGACTTTTTTAAAAAAATAAAAAATAAAGCTCTACTATGCAATATTACTCACAGTCTCAGCACACACTATACACAATCTTCTATTTGAGAAAAAGAATGGCACTCATAGAATTGTAGAATCATATAATTGGGTTGGAAGGGACCTTAAAGATCATCTAATTCCCAACCCCTCCTCTCATTAGGCTCATAAGATATTTATGTTTGCTGTAGCAAATAAATATAGATAAATAGGTACATGAAATAAATGAACTTCAAACAAAGCTTAAGTCCAAAGGCCCTGCCACAAACCAAGTGCATCTTTCTTTATTTCCAGGGCTGGATGGAATGAATCAGGACTTGAGGAGGATACACAAAGTATGCCAATGGCTTTTACTTCTACAGAATAGTCAGAAATTAACTGAGGACTTTCACATAGGACACACTTGCTTTAATAATACAATATTTTAATATCTCACTGATTTAATCGACTTAAATAGTATAAAGTGTGCATGTAAGTTCTTTGTTGAAGAAAAGACGATACTATTGCATTTATAGGTAGGTGATCCATGAAAATTGCTTCTTGCAGAATTTAGCTCATTCCAATCCTGGAGAACAAATGCAAAAAATGTTTAAAAGCAATCTTAAAACAATATTTCAGAGATTTCTGTAATATCTGTTTCACTTAACTTCAAAGAAAAAAAATCAAATAGGTTTGAAATTTTCCTGGAATGCTTATCCCATACCCATTTATAACACAAAGATAACAATGAACAGGTTTCTGTTAGATAAGCAGTGCTATGGTTTAATTAAATACTATTTTAATACCTCCTGAATTAGATATCAGAAAGGCATCTATTAGAACAATGTATGCAACTTCTTTTGGCACTTTCCCATTAGTCTAAGTAGGAACTGCAAATTATATGTATTCACTTGTGATTTGGAGCTATCTAAAGCAAATCTGTAGAGTGTCAAAGCCTTTCAAGCATCTGTGAACTGTCCTGGAGGGCTGGTGTTTCAGGAAATGCTAAAAGTTTGCAAATAATCTGTCAATATCAAGAAAGCAATGAACTGCCCCAAGATATGCAGAATTATTACTCGTAGCAAAATATGCATAGTAGGCCAAAGCACATTGGACATCTTTGGATGAGTTCTGAGGTGTCAAAGAAATCAGGTGTGGCGAATTGTGGGAGAAAATGTGGAGCTCTCTCAGTTTACAGCTATGTCTGTAAAATGGTGTGGCCCATTCAAAGCAGAAAACAGCTTGTGGGCTGAAGCTAGTTGGGCTTGGAAGGTGTTTTGTTTAGAATGTGTTCCAGAAATTGTGTACCAGATGAGCAGCAAAAGAACACCTGGAAAAGATTTTAACAATTCTGTTCTGAAGGTTTCCATTTCAAATTTTGTTACACCAGTTTACGGCATGTAGCGGTTTCAAAGAATCTTTTAATTTTGTCATTTATTTTGCTACTTGACCCTGTACTTGGACAGCCACCCTTGTTTGTCCCTGACAAGTTCAAATGATTTAAGTGATCTCAGGATCTGCTGTATCTTTTCAAATGCACATCGCAGTCTCAAATCACTTCTGTTCAACTGAAGTGACTTCTATCCTACTGAGCTTAATTAATATACAGTGGAATAATAATAATAGAAAAATGACTTTCAGTTGAACAACAGTCTAAGAACATACGGATTAACAGAATAATCCTTTACAAACAGAGAAAAAAAAATTGGAACAATCTACGGAAGTCAATTGTATGCTGCAAGGCTACAGCTGCTCATTACAGTAATACATATTTAGCTTTTCCAATGATGAAATGTGAGCAGATAGCCAGTGTGAAGCCATTCCTGTATTTGCTGATTACACATCTGTACAACTAAAGCATTACATTTACACATTTCATTGTGTAAAAGTATTTAATAGTTGTCTTTTATTCTCAGTAGGCTGGAAGCATAGCTGTTAATTTCTTTCTTTCATGCACCGGGTGCTTATGAAATCTTTCAAGCTGTTTTCCCAGTGCAATGTTCTCTAACTATGACTTAATACGGGCTCACATCTAACACTGTGTTACACATAAAACGTTTTGGGTTTGGTTACATGTAAATCCCATTGCACAAGACTTAGATTCTGTTTCTAACTTGTATAAACTGGTAATGCGATTTTTCCCAACTGAGAATCTGTGCCAGTGTCACATATAGAAGTATACCAAAGAGTGGAAAACTGTACAGATTATCACAGAGAAGTTCTCTTGCTTAGCAAGCTGAAGGACGTTTATAATCAGTCCCCTGGCCTGAGTAATCAATGGATGAACAGGCAACTACAGAAAATAAATGTGTAGATATCTGTGTAGAATTCTTAAATACAACAATAACAATATGATTAACATCATTAGGAAATATACTTGCTATTGTTGCCAAAATTTCTTAAAGTTTTAATATTTTTGAAAACAAATTCTGCAGAACCATGTGTCGACTAAACTTCAAGGAATTGAAGCAATAAATATGCATGAGTGTATATATGTTTTAATCCTATTAAGCCATGTGTTATTATTGGTGTTGTTACTATTCCTATTACAGCAGTTCCTGGGAACCTGTCAAAAGCAAAGCAGCACAGTACCCAACATCTTTCAAATGTATAGAATAACATGACCTTGCCCTGAGACCTTTCCCAATCTAATTTAAGTCAAGGCCCAACAAATGGATGCAATCACTAAGAAAGGAAGGTGAAAGCAACAATAGGAATGCTACTGGACAGCCATCATACAACATTTGGATTAGATTTTTTCCTGTAGGCAAGGTTATGTTTTTGTAGGACACTAATTTCTGTGTTTTCACGATAGTATTCGATTATCTGTGACTTGCCTGCACTGACTATACTCACTTTATCTCTTTGGTAACTCCTGTTTGTTTTTACCTGTGATGACCTTCAAGAATCTGCCATGCAGGAATAAAAAGAGTGGTATGTGGTTTCATAAGCCTAAAATAGTTTTAAGTTGGGAAAAATAATTTATCTGAGAAAAGTGTAGTTTTGCTTGCTTACACTGTACAAATTCACAAGAAATACTAAGACTGATAGGAAGTAAGGATGAATGGAAATGCGTGTGTGTAAGTATGAGAAGGAAAGCAGAAGAAAGTCTTAAAAGAGCGGCCTGATGACAAGGAACACTGTTCCCAGGACACTACGTTCATCAGCAAAATTGAAGAGGGTCGTGCTGATGCCCAGAGCAAAGAGCCTGCAATCCAAAGAGCCGATGACTTACAAGGAAAAGAGCCAGTGTCATGGCAGTGGCAGCCAGGCTGCAGTACATCACCTGTGCCAGTCCTTTTCCCCTTGGTAGGATTTCACACATATGCCAAAGAGGAGAACCAGACTGTGTCTTAAGGTTTGTGACAGCTGAAGTAAGCAAGATCTCAAGTGAAGATCTATCCCAAAATACCTGGCAGCTTCTGAGGGCTGTGCAAGTTCTGTCCCAAAACTCTTTTTGTCATCACGTTCCGAGAGGTACCCCAGTGACACAGTGATGACCAGACAGAGGGCATGCTTCATTCTGCATTGCACAAAGTGACTTATCACCACTATTTTCATCTTAAATCCAAAACACAGCACCATATAATCTACTAGGAAGAAAATTATCCCAGCAAAAACCAGGATGGAACTGCAACAAGGAGTCTGTCTAAAACAGTTTGAAAAATAAAATATGTTATTAAATGGATTCTAACGGAGAAACGATATAAAGAAAAGCCAAGAACTGTTAATGTGGTTGGACCTGTTAAGGCTGCAGAGCTGCTGCACTATCCTTGTAGCCTGGTAGCTTGATACCTGAAGTATTGCTGTTTCCCATAAGAGACCATTGCCTTTGTGCTAAATTTGCTCAGGCTTAGGATTGAATTCTGTCAGGTTTTCTTGGTCCGATCTTGCATTGACTTGTTTGGAACTTTGTTTTAGTTCATTTGGTTGTAAAAACAGTCTTTCTAATGACCGAGTGGCTATGTCTGATTTGTTTTATTTTTGCTTGTCTTTGTATGTTTTAACTGTATTTTCTATACAAAAAGTAGTGGCAAGTGGTTATTCTGGGTAGAATGAAATAGTTATGTCCCTAGCTTAATGATGTACTGTAGAGAACAAAGGCCTGGTGTGATAGCAGATACATTGAAAGCGGGAACACAAGATTTATCCTTTGCTATGATTCTATGATTCTAAGATGCATTGCAGAAGCTTGTAGAGATTAGACGATAAGATAAAGGACACAATGTGACAGTCAAGGCCCCAGGACTATGAACAACTCAGCCACAGTCAGGTAAAGAAATGCAAATCTCAGAGAAGAATATGTGCAGAAAATCAGAAATGAAAATACACCAATTTTAACCATATTATCTTTGCAACATTTTCCACCCTGTAATACTGTTCTTTCCTTTATTTCCTTTTCCTGTAGTAATTTCATTTGGAATAATATTAATATTTTTTGAACATACTCTTCATATTTTATTACACTGCTAATGCATCATTGGCTTTAATAGTAAGATACATTTACTTTTTCCTATGATGAGTTTTTGAGCATAAAAATATCTTCAGGGTAATATAGCATTTGCCATGCATTTGTTCCCAAATTGCAGAGCACATGGATTTATGCCTGTTAAAATAGAATCCACATAAAAATAAGAAATAAAATTGTATGTTCACTCTGCCATGCCTGCTTCTCTGCAAATGATTTTTCCTGATTTAAGTTCTGCTCTGGATAGCGGGATTTAATTTGTTGGCTATCTACATGTGAAAAACTAAAGATATAGTCCTACGTTAAGTCCATAATAAATTCATTAAGCTGTGTACATCATTGGAACATCTTTCTATGTGATTGGAACAACGCTGGATTTAGATTGACAAAACAAGATCAGAGTCTGTCCCAATAACTTACCATTTACATTAGAAGAATTGTATCAGTGATGACGAAAGGTCAAAGGGCCCAGGTTACGTAGAATATATTTCAGATTGGTTGGTGTGGATTAGCAAGGATGGGATTGAGCCTGGAGGGCTTGATATTTTCTCAGTACAGCACAGAACTGCCTGCTAGTCCTCAGATGGCATATCGGGAGCGAAGGAGCATAGTTTAAAGTAAACCTTGTTCCAGTATTATTAATTCCCCTGTGTCCTGTCAATACTATATTCTAGTTCAACTATATACCTCGAGTCTGCAAACCTCCTATTGAGGTTTGGAAGGGGGAGAAAGTTTCTACAAAATTCCTCTGAAATTGTCAGGACTTCACATATTTTTTTTCTTTAAAACGATTTTTCAGTGTATGTTCTTTGGTATATCCTGAGCCTCCAACTTCTGAAAATGCCTACAACAGCAAAAGGTTAAATATAATCAGTTTACTAAAATATCTATTTGACTGCAAATCAAGGACAATATTATGAATATTAACTGTTATTTATTTTATTGGAAACCAATAAAATATTAAAATATCACGACAGTATTTCTATTGCAATTTGCCTACTACCAGTGCCAGCACATGACACTGACATCTATAGCTGTCACTCAATACAGCCAAAGAGACAAGTATTCTCTCTGAACAGGAACTTTTTTCTGGCAAAATGGTACTGGCTCTTGTATTGACACCTTCTTTATTTTTTTTTTAAGTGGAAAGTACACATGACCACATGTAAGGTCTTATGTGCAAAATATCTTTTGTTATTCTTCCATGGGCTACAGATGTCACTCTCTGTATACACATTTCTCCCTCTAAGAAAGTATGCCTAGCAGGATCAGTTGCCATCTCAAACTTCATGGGGACTGTTTTCTTCTTGTTTTATAGCTTTGCTGTTTTTGTTTTTTGTTTGTTTGTTTGTTCTGCTTTTTCCTTCCTAGCGGTGAAGTAGTGATTACAGCCATCCTTCAACCTTCCAGAGGCCTGTGAAAAGTAGATCAATCCCACTTCAATGATTTCTACAATAGAAGTTTCCTCATTATGAGATTTCACAGATTTGAAGCCTGTACACTATTATTAATTTTTTTTCATATAAGAGGGTATTATTTAACATATTCTGCTTCAGTTAAAGTGGTTGCACGATAAAAATAAGCAGTGTTTTATCTGCGTAAGTTTGCTGTTAACAATCACATAGGTACCACCTCTATCTCTGACAGACTGGATCTCAAACATATACATAAGGTACAAGTTATTTAAATATTAAAAGCAATCTTTCTGACCCAAAGTAATTTGCTGTAATGTTGGTCAACTCTGATATATTTAACTTGTTCCTTTCACATAAGTACTTGTCACCAAATTACTTGCAAACCTACCATGAAAACCTTCTTTACTTAGATTTATTAGGGAGATTTTATTCTCATTAACCTTTTGTTCAAGTGTAATATATTAAAATCAAAACCATCAGTAAAATGTTAAAAAATAACATCTGCAGTACACTATGGAATTTAATAAAAATGTACTGGACATGAATGAGTAATATGCAGACTTGTTTTCAAAACCCTTTCCTTTCTCAACAGGAATGTGGATTCTAGAAATATGCAGGTGATTGAAAACCATACTTTAATGAAAAACAACTGAAAATTAAGAAAACATATATTCATATATATATATTTGTGAGACAGAAAATTAAATGTTGTGTAAATAATAAATGTGTCCTAGTTTATCACTCCACAACAAATAATATCCACTAAAGACAATCTGTGTTAAAGAAAACTGTGCCAATATGGTGTTCATAACAGCATCATGCTGGGTTTCCAGGCTGAGAAACCTTCAATGAAACGCTTTAACTAAAAAAGGGGAATAGCTGTCTTTGAGTGTTTCTCTACTTCCAGCTACACTTCTAATGTTTCATTCCAGATATTAAAAAAATTTAGCAGAAACAAATCTATAACATATTTTCCATTCCTACTTTCAGAGATTATAAACCTACCTACTAAGCCTTGTATGCTTGCCACATGTGGAACTGAAAATAGTTCAACATACCCTCAAACCTATAAGCAATTCTTTCAGGTAATAAATCACAGGTAATAAAGCCACGTGAAGACAAAAGAATAAACTCAGAAAATCAGAACGAACAGGAAACTTGATAATGTCCTGTGTTGATACAAACCCAAGTTTTTATCTTCCTCAGTAAATGCTGTTACGGGGTGCATAAAACTGAACTCTTATTAGAAAATTTCCACAAAAAAAATGTATTTCAGAAGATGGAGCCCACCTGCAGCTTGGTGGTCACCAGCTGTATCCTAGACTTGCAAAGCTCGAGTGCTGACAACCTGATTGCTTCCTCCCAAGCCACAGCAGCACTCCACTCTGCAAGCTGCCTACTACTACACCCCAGCACTGGCGGTGAAACCTGTGACCCTTCTTTGTTGAAGTCTCTGGGGAAGGGCGAGTGTAAACTGTCTCACTGGGTACAAATACTTTCTTGAGGGAATGAGTGGCAAGGTCGAAGGAGTCATCATAGCCCAGAGTCACTGGTACTGAATGAGGGCTCCAGGACATCACCTGTCAGCCAGATGGGAAGTGACAATTTCATTTAAATATTCTAGGGAGCCCAGTTCAAGGACTTTTCTCCCCTTCTAAGACTGCCAATCATAAATGTCTGAGAAAGCACAGATTCAGAAACTAAGGGACTTCAGTCCGTCAGTGCAATGGCTGCATCTATATGAGAGGAAGCAGGCTAAATATTGTTTAGAAGAAGAAACAGAGAGTCTACAGTGCTTCAGTTTTCCTTCTCGGGAAATTAGTGTTGATACATTAAGTTATGGAAAACTCAGTGAAGAAAGCCCCTTACATGTACTGAAGCCCTAATCTGACTGCAAGCCAGCTGTTCAGTGCACTGCCCACAGCTACATTTAGTCCAGGGCTTTGTTGTACCAAGCCTTCCTGAGCCAATTAAACATGACATTTTGCACACTCTCTAATTAAAATGCAAATGAAGGGATGATTTATTTAAAAATGACAGATTATGTAGGTTAATTAAGAGGAAAACATACCTAGACCCCAAGTTTACTGTTAAGTGGGTTTTAAACATAACCTGCTGACACAGCTGAATATGGAGTCTGAACACAATATGGTGCTTCAGTGGAATGGCCCTTTATCTATATCGAATGTTGTGAGGTCCTCAAGGGAGCTCATTTCTAATTATTCATCTGCTTTTAGAAGTTTGAGATAAATTAGCAAAAATGCATGTTTCATTCCTGCCTTTAAAATTCTGCCTCATTCTTATAACACACACAACCCTACATCACATGCCAGCTGTCTACAGATTTGCCCTGGGATAACAAATTTATAGTAATTGTACTGCTTATAGCATTCGGTGTATCCCTCTTAACTGTAGTTTTCAATGCTGGTAATCAGAGATTACTTACTAGACACTTGAGAAACTGGTCTGCCCTTCAGAGCACTCACAAATTCTCTTCCACAGGAAAAAAAAAAAAAAAAAAAAAAAAA
>VXAV01005505.1:82133-94665 GCA_013399715.1 Alectura lathami | reverse complement strand
AAAGAGAAAAAACAGCCAAAAAGAAGGCAAGAACAACAGTATGGCCTTACCTATATAATATATATACCTATACACATCGGAGAGAAAGTATGTATATATACAAGTATGTATGTATGTATATAAGAAAGTATGTATGTATACAAAACTTGGAGAGGAATCAGGCAAGAATAAAATGCATGTGAAATAAAGCCCTCTTCCAAGGTACTATTTTCCAGCCTTTGAAGTAATCCATTTATGAGCACTGTGTCACGTTTAATTTTTAAATGTACATTTGGAATGATAATGATGTTTCTGATGTGCTTTCAGTAAGCAAATGCAATTAGACCTTTTAAAAATGAGTTGCAACACAGCCAGCAGTCCAGAATTCATACAAATGAACTTCCCTTTCCCATTTTCTGGGTAGAACAGAAAGATAAGCTTAAAAGGGATTAGTCAATGCAGGGAAAAGAGTGCAACCTGCAGGGAACTTAGAGAAAGTAGTTCAAGATTGCAGAAGGAAAGATTTGAGGAAATGTTCCAGCACTCCAGCCTGTCTGAATATTAGCTTTAATTGCAGAAACTCTGTTCACAAATCTCCTCATAAACAGACTGTGTTAGCTGGAGAGTCGTTTCATGTACTTTTATAGATTACGTAAAAAAAAGAGAGAGAGGATTATTGTTAAAATACCTGAACTCGATTCCCAGTTTTCCTGCAGATTTCCTGTATAAGTTGGACAAGTAATTCCAAAACAGATTTTTAATGCTGGTTAACACACAGCTGTATTAATGCACAGACAGGTGCTTTTGAACATACAAAGACACCATCTGCATCTTTAGGTTGCTAAATGCTTGAAAATCTGGCTAACCATTACACTGAGCTTCAGAAACATCTGAATGGGAAATAATCAGCTTCCCTTTCTCCTAGCTTTTGTCCATTTAGATCAGTTCTTTCATTAGGCCTACTGCCTCTACATATTTGTCTCTAGAATGAGAGTGGTTTTATTTTAATTGTGACATCTAGTCCCTACATAGAAAAAAATATGTTCTCAGTGAGGATTCACAGAGCAACGTGACTATTACCTCACTCCATCATGCTAATATATTGTATAAAAAATCCGAAAGCACTGCCAAGTGATGTTCTTACATAATGAAAAAAGGAAAGAGAATAATATGAATCTAATACTTGTTATTGGCATTGCAGTTTTGGCCCAAACTCATTGGAAAAGAATAGCCTGGGAGTATAGGGCAATAATTAACGGTAATTAGATTTGCTCTTATCGTCTACCCTCTACACTACTTAGAAAAGTACTTCACTTATTGAGAAAATAACTCCTTTAGCAAGGGAAAAGAAAGAGTTCTTAAATAATGGAGAAGGTTGTCTTTCAGCTCCCTGGCTGCTTAGTTTAATAAGCAGAATTTAACTTTCTTTTAATGACTCTTAATATTCCTCTTTTCTGCAACTGAAAGAGCCTAGACCAACAGGCTGACATCTAGCCTTGAAACAAAAGCATTCCGAGCATTCCTGTGAGGCAGGACAACAATTTTGTTCCCATTTAATAACATATATTAAAAAGAAAAGAATTCAATCTCAAATCAAGATAATATATTCTTATTGGACATCTTAATCACATAAGTCTAAAAACATCAGCAAGCTAACACAGGAAGGCAGCTCAGGATGGGGCTTGAACCCAGATGAATGCCTTCAAAACCAGACAGTTCCCACGTATTCTCAGGCTGTTAAAAAGCCTGCACCTTCACACATTTATCTGACTTTCTTTTTCTAGAAAGACTACACAGATGATACATTTAATCAGTGGTTAAACAGGTATTTATTGAATACAAAGTTAGCCATATTTAAACAATGCCACAAACAATCAAATGTCAGAAAGACTCTGACATCACTCAACTGATTTTTTAAGTCTCTGTGCTTCTGTGGAAACATTTGTCTCCACAGAGAAATATAGCTGGAAAAGTACTGCTTGGTGCAAGAGACTGCTGAAGAACCCACTGCATGTTAGGATATCAAGTGACATGGGAGAATCAGTTGTAACATTCCCAAATGCTGAATAAACAGAAAGGAATCACACAAGGGAAGGATTACCAATAAATATTGCACTGCATTTGAGTCAACTTTGGGTAGACAAATTCAAAGTCATGTAACACAACAAGAGTGGATGTAAACATGAGCAAAAGCACATGCTTAAAAACTGCTTCTCCACGCCTTAACATTTTTTTTTAATTTGCTGTACATTTTTAAAGCATGGCTTGCCTAATCGAAATGTAAGATTTAATAAAAGCTGCATCTGAACAGAGCAAAATTACAGCACCCTCTAATATAACAAACATAATTAACTTTGAATTATGTGAATTAACCATGCCTGACAAATTATTATTCAACTCTGAAATTAAATTCTTTCTTACCATTAGATTTGTTTGTTAAGCTCAAGTAGGCAAAAGTAGTATTTAATAAAGTAATAACAATCTTCTGCTGAGAGTGTTTTTGATATATATATGGATTTATCCTAAATAAATCATGTGAGTATTATTATTAGCTCATTTGCAGATACTATATAATACTAGATCTGCATAATAGAATTACAGAAAAGTTTTATGTCGCTGAAGGTTACTCTATGTGCATTAAAACTTTTTTCCTGATTACCTCTAAGTCTATCTGGTAATATTATTATGCAACTGCTGACACAGATGAAATGTTATTTCCTCCCCTTTATTTTTTTTCCAATTAAACAAAGCTGGCACCCATACTGAACCCTGGGGAACACCATTTTTGACTGTCCATCAAAAGGATTTAACTCCATTCACAATGACCCTTTGGCCCCAGCTACCCAGCCGTTTTTTTTTTTTATCCAATGAACAGCACATAAATCCAAGCATGAGCAGCCAGTTTCTCCAGGAGCATGCTACAGCAAACGTCATCAAATGCTTTGCTTATGTCCAAGCAAACAAAATCCACAGCTTTTCTCTCATCCATTGAGTGGATCACTTTGTCATAGAAAGAGGTCTAGCTGTAGATGTCCCTGATCACTGCAGGGGAGTTAAGCTAGATGGCCTTTAAAGGTCCCTTCCAACTTGATGACTCTATGATTCTATGAGATCAGGTTAATTAAGTAGGACCTGCCTTTCATAATCCCATGCTGACTGGGTCTTATCACCTGGTAGTCTTGTACACGTCAAGTGATGGAACTCAAGATGATCTGCTCCATGGCATTGAGGTCGGGCTGGCAGGCCTGTAATTGCCTTCTTTCTTGCCCTGCTTGTTGCATTTGCTAACTTACAGCCAACTGTGAGCTCCCCGGTCAACCAAGGAGGGAGTCAGGAGAGAGTCTACCTGGAGCTGCATCGTTCCCAGAGTTTGAGAAGGCTTTCTGTTTCAAGTATTGATAAGCCTGTTTGGGGGGGATCTTTTCTGTACTAACTGGCACTGGAGGCTGAGAGTAGCCAACACAGCACTGATCGTGGTTGCTCCATTGGTGAGGCATTCAGAAATGAAAGGAGAGACACCCTTTGCACATTGTTACCGCTCAGTAAGCACAGTAAGTAGTTAAACCTTCATAAGATCCCACAGAATATGCCAGAACGTGCTGCCAGAAGAGCATTTGTAATGCATTATCTGTCAAACTAGGTGGCTTACAGGTAAAGTACTCTCTGTTATGGTACTTTGTACAGAACGGTAAAACTGCGACAGCTTTGACACTGACTCTTTTCCAAACAAAAATTGTCTGCCTTGCTTTTGAGGGTATTGGCTCAATAATTTGAAAACTGCTGTGGATCTTAACAGTGAAAGAACTGCACTTTTTTGCTATATGTTTTTCCCTCCAAATGGAAGGCTCTTCCAGATCTTCCTTTTCATTCTTATCCTTTAGATGATTACTTCAGGAGATTAAGCTAAGAAAGCTGCCTTAATGAGGCAGCAGTTTGAGGAAACAGGGGAAGAATTCTTGCCAACAGTCAAAAAAATGGTCAAAAACTGTACTTTGGAATAAAAGCCAACCAACTTAGCAAACTTTCAGAGGTTATTTGTTTCTTATTTTCTCCCAAGCTTCTTGAAAACATTACACAAATTATTTAAATTATGTATTCTTATCCCTAAAAAAATCCCAGCATTAAGGGACACAGGTATGTTCTATTTCATATGAGTTTGTAATCTGCAAACAGTAACTGTGAAGTCTGAGTCACATGGCAGAAGAATGACCTATTTCCACCCATTCAGATGTCCACTTTCAGAATTCAATGGGTCAGCTAAAGAAATAAATATTCACCAGCATTTTAAATGGTGCAATATATTAGCCGTAAATAACTGGAGTGTAATACAAAGAACTTACCTATTTGGATGAATGTAAATACAACAACGTATACAGCAGAAAATAATGTTGTGCCTTTTCAAGTTTCACACTTGCTGGTTCTTCCTGAAGGTAAGGATAGTTTATATTCAAAACAACATTTAATCGAAATAACATACATAACTTGTTGCTGTTGTTTCACTTCAAGTAAAACCCACCTACACCAACACTCCTACTCCCACCTGAATTAAAAGAATAGATTAAAATATATGTTAGAAGGGAACACAGGGAAATCTAGTTTGAGGTGATGGTCTGGTAACACTGATATCAATAGCTTAAACTGGCCAAAAGTTTGTGAGCACTTTGTGATTTGATTTAGTTTTTGCTTAATGATGCTATTTGTGACAAAATATTTTCAGCATGTCTAAGACATAACATTCCAGCCTGAAGTAGATCAATGAATTAAAGTCCTTAATTGATATATAGTGTTCTTGATATAGTGTGCCTCATGTTAGAAAGAGAGAACGAAGAATGCCAGTTTGAAGGAACACAAACCAGTGTTACTTCTGAAGGAAAACACCAGTAATGGAGTATTTCAGACCACAAAGGTCAATGAAGAGGTATTCCCAAGTTTCTGAATAAGACATTCCATAACTAACCCATAAGATGTCTTTCAAAAGATCAGATCGTTAAACTATCTTGTATTGTAATATGAATTTACATACTGTACACTGATTTAACATCTTACTGATAACTAGTTGCATATTCCTAGCATGAATATATAAATAGCACATGAGTTTTCTTACAGATTAACAAAGGAATATAATTTTTTTGTTGGTTCTCTGGCATTTCATTTACTTCTTTAATAAAACTTTCCTGTAATTGGCTGAAATGCAGACATTTGTAAAGTTCTATAGAGAGCATAGAGAAGCTGAGCTTTCATATTCACCAAAAAACTGTACAAAATCCTTGTTAAACTTGTTTCCCTAACACTACCTTCAGCCTTCACACCTATTCTTGGTAAAAAGAAACAAGCAAAATAACAAAGNAAAAAAAAAAAAAAAAAAAAAAAAAAAAAAAAAAAAAAAAAAAAAAAAAAAAAAAAAAAAAAAAAAAAAAAAAAAAAAAAAAAAAAAAAAAAAAAAGAAGACATCTTAGGTTGGATGTTAGGAGGAAATTCTTCCCTGAGAGAGTGGTGAGGCGCTGGAACAGGCTGCCCAGAGAAGCTGTGGCTGCCCCATCCCTGGCTGTGTTCAAGGCCAGGCTGGATGGGTTCCTGGGCAGTTTGATCTAGTGAGCTAGTGGCTGGCAGCCCTGTCCACGGCAGGGGGGTTGGAACTAGGTGATTTCTGAGGTCCCTTCCAACCCAAGCCGTTCAATGATTCTATGAAAATATATAATGCATAAGACTGTGGTAAGGTGTGGAAATACTTTTAGTATTTCCTTCCCTGGCCTCAGGAAGGACTTGTGAATTTGTCAGGCATGCGTCAATCAATTTGAATACACTGGCCTGTAAAATGACCAGAGGTCATGAAAAACTCACTTTCTTTAAGCCTTTTTTGAGGTAAAATCACAAAGCAGTCCTTGTGTAAGATAACTAATTCCTTTACCTTGAGATGTTGGTATGAAAGATTGAAAGGCAGAAATACAGCCTTTTCTGATTATTAAGAAAAGTAGATGGTTCCTTGCAGAAAATATAGTTCCAGTGTTTTGAAATACAGGTCTCAGACAGGACCAAGAACAGGCAGGACACAGAAATGTTCATGATCACCTTTCTTTGGGGCTGGAGGTGTTGGCAGGACTGAAGTGAACTGCTCCCTTGGCTCCTATATAAGCTAAATTATTCTGATTCTATATCTACAGTTCTTATACTTTACAGACATAGTCACGTCTGCCATCAAATTCCAGATGCAGATTTAGAGGCAGCATTGTATTTAGTTGTCGATTTGGATACTGCAAATGACTTTGTATACAATTACATGTGTCTTAAGAAGCAATAGGGGAAGTAGACAATAAGAAAACTCTAAATGACAGATTCACCTACTACATATGTAGTTCATCCAAAGCTCAAATGTTTAATCTAGTTCAGCTAATTTAGGTTTTGTAATTATGCAATTAATGGGCATCTAGCTGATATTTGAGGAACCTGACTCTTCAGCGAGAGTACAAGGAAACTGGAGATACTAAGATTCCAAGCAGATGAAGGAGTCTTAACAAAGGTCTTTTGTGTCCACATTCTCAGAACAGTTTCATCATTAAAGAACTTTGCTAGGAAGCCAGGGCCTGAATTTTAAGTTTTATTCTTCCTGAAGAGGACTGAAACCACTTTTATTCTGGTAGTCTGATCAATCCACCAGAATAGGATATCTTGAATATAAGAAATACTCTTGGTTTTTTTTGTTGTTGGTGGTGGTGCATTTGTTCTCTCTTTAAAAAAAAAAAAAAAAAAAAAAGTTGATTGTGTTTTTTTTGTTGTTGTTGTTTGTTTGTTTGTTTTTGAGATGAATCCTCTCTGTGGGACAGGGATGCTGAAGTTGAACTCCAACTCAGAGCTTAGAGAATTAAACTCTGCTCTGACTTACCTGCAACCATAAACAGGGTGACCACTTCTCCTTGATCTGTTTCAGCCCCTTGATGACCAACAGTAAAATGTGTTAATAATCCCAGGAGCAGATATAAACTATGAGCGGCTCAAGAACAAAATGCCAAGCACTAGTACCATAAAACCATAATTACTCATGTGTAATGGTCTTCTGGTCCCTTCACTTGTATTCCCCACCAGGAGCGTGGAGTACTTTCACTCGCACTATGGTACTCACATGTATTCTTTAGAAATCCTCTTCCTGGGCTATGAAATAAGGCAAAACGGATTATTTTTTGGGAGCTGTGCCAGGACTTGGTGTGTAAAATCCTCTTAGGTGGGACTTATATTAGAAGAGATTGCATCTCTTGTGTTCCTTAACGCCCTGCACAGACTTTTGAGGGATCACACAAGACTTACTAACTTGGGAGCAACCATAATAAAAAATATTGACAACTGCCAGTAAATATTTTCCTTTCATCATAAATTTAAAGATATAAAAATCAGGTATGGCTCAACATTGGAAAACAGAAAAGGTGATTGGGGCTAGGCAAGGAGGAATCATATGTGGCACAAGTAAGATTGGTGAAGAATGGACAAAAAAAATTAAAAGTTTAATTTTAAGAAAACAAGAAAAATATTACAAACAGTATAGCAGAGGCCAAATACTTAAACATACTAAGGCTATAAACAATTGATCAGAATTAGAAAGACTTACTAACATAATCCTGCATTTTTTGAAAGGTTTCTAGTGAAAATATAGTCAGAACCAACATGGTCTTGCAGAAGTACTACATACCTTCCACTTTCTCACTAGAAATTGTTCCTCTGAAAGCTTTCACTCAGAGGTAGACAGCATCTTGTAATTAATGGTATGCAAGTCTTGCTAAGCACACACAAATTCAACTTGCATCTCACTGCTGAATAGCATTTTTGGAATACTTTCTTATATTCAGAGAAAGACAGTTCACAAAAAAATGCTCAGATCAGGGTGCATTGACACGAATAAAGCAGTAGCAAATTGGAGCTAATAGTCTATTAAACAGCAGCTAAACCTCATCCAAAACAGATTTTGAATATTCTGTTATGAATAGAGCTTGTCACACATTTCTGACATCTTGTTCAATGATGGTTTATTTTTAAATGATCTTCCAAGCAGTAGTGAGTTTTATATATGCCAGGCCACAAAACAGAACAAAACACCACGTGCATGTTCATGGTAATGAACTATAATTACGTAATTATTTGTATTATGCAAAACAGAAAAGCAGATGTCTTTTTTTTTTTTTTTTTCTTTTTTTAATAAATAGACATTTTGGGAAAGAAACTAAAAGGTAACTTTGTATGAAATGGATAAAGGGTATCTTGTATATCGCTGCTTCCTCTAGAACACATTGGTAAGGGCTTACCTCCAACCAGACTTCTAGATTTTCCCTCAAGGTAAGAAAAGTAATACGTAAAGATGACTTTCCCAGCCATATCAGGTTATGAAGTTTCAAATTCTGAAGTGTGAAAAGAAAAACAAAATCAGAACTAGAGGTGGGAACTTGGTCATCAATATATCATCACAACAAACACAAATGTTGTTGAATATGTTCCAAAAATTGAAGAAAAGCTCTGGTAGGGTGGCATCTGCCCTACTACATTTTTGTCTACCACACCTCCTCCCAGATCTCAAAACAGGCCAGCAATTTGTCCTTCTTACTTGCTTCTCTCTACTATGGTGCTTTTATGAAATTTAGGTTCTATAGAACATCTCAAATCCTTCCTTTTCTGGCCAAGCAGTGGTGACTGGACCATGCAGGTCTTGCTACTTTTGAAGTCTATGAAACCTCAGATGGATGGTGTACTTAGCACTCAACCCCTACTGCACACTTTACGTTAGTTACTTCAGTTTATTTATGATAAATTGACTGTTTTCAAGAAGCTTAATGGTGAATGGTGTGGAAAATAACTTGGACTACTTACACCTTACTGAACTAAGTAAGGCTTGTATGATGCTATGTTTTGAATTTTTGATGAGAACATGGTGATAACACACCAATGTTTTAGCTGCAGCTGAGCAGTTCTTACACAGAGACAAGGACTTTTCTGCTTCTCTCTCACACTTTCCTGCAAATGGGTCGGCTGGGATGGGACAACCTGTACAGTTAACCCTCACTGACCAAAGCCATATTCCACACCATATGACATCATGCTCAGTAATAAATTCTGGGGTAAATTAGGAGGAAAGGGGAATGTTCAGGGTGATGGCATTTGTCTTCCCAACAAACCATGACATGTGATGAGCCCTGCCTCCCTGGAAGTGGCTGAACATCTGTCTGCCAATGAGAAACAGTGAATTAATTCCTTGTTTTGCTTCCCTTGGCAAACTGCCTTTATCTTAACCCATGAAACTCATGAGTTCTCACACGTTTATCTTTCTTCTTCTCTTCCCCATCCAACCTGGAGAGACTGAACGAGCACTGTGTTGTACTCAGCTGCCAGCTGGGGTTAAACCACAACAACTGGCAAATTTGACATCCCCTCTTCAACTAGTTTGTGTCATGGAGGGCAACTAAAAGCCTTTGGTCACTCTGCTTTCATTCACTACACAGCACTCTCCTCCTTTGGAGTTCTCTTTTCTGAGTGCAAATATAAGGAAAAATTTTCTTCTTTAAAAAATAAGGTGTTATACTTAATTATGAGAATTAGCCACTGACATTTTTATATTCTTTTCAGTGCAGTTGTTTGGTTTGTGTGTAACACCATGCTGATGCCTGATTTAAGCTCTATACTTGTTGCTCTAACATCCTAATCATACCCTGACATTCTGTCATCCTGGCCGCTTACTGTTCCTATCCTCTACTTCTTGTCAAAATTTGTGCTTTTTTTTCCATCTTGTCCCCCAAGCTTCAGTTGTTGGTTCTTTGGTCTATTTTTGGCTTACCATTTTCTCATATTTTTTAAGGGTATATCAAGGAATACTTGATATTGGAATCTAAACTCTTGCAAAACTATTAGCAGATTGGTCTTGTATGTAAAGTCTTGACAATCTTAAATATAACAAGTCCTACCTTTACTGCATCTTACTTGATCTCCCATTTCCCTTATCATCTATTAGAGAATTTATAAGGTGATTTTTCGTTAGATGTAGACATTTCAAATTTGCAATATGAGCAAATAAATATCCCAAACCTACAGCTGGTATAAACCCAAAATATTTCACTGATGCAGGTGTAGCTGTTCCCATTAGAACAAAGTGAGACTCATGGCACTGATGTTCTAACTGTTTTATAGACCTGAGAGATTAAATCCAAAGATATATATATTCTAAAACTGCTCTCTCTACATATATTGAGGTTTCCTAGTGGGTTTATTTACATATCATTTCAACTATAAACAAATAGAGAATTCCAAAAGGAGAACTACTTGCACAGTATTTCAAATGTGAAATATTATTTGGCCCATCAATAATCATAATAATTATTATCAATAATGTACTGTCTCACCTAATATATAAAAAATTTTAGTTTTAAACATTTGCTTCACATTGTAATAATCTGCAGTATTCGTACCCGAAAGTAAATCACGAGTATTCATTTTTCCTCCAAAAGAGCATTATAAACTGGTGGGAAACCAGAAACTCACACCAGACAGAATACATGCTTATTACAAAAATAAATATATCAATAAAATTACTAAAGTTTAAAGCTTGCATAACAGTAGGAGAACAGAGCAGGGGCAAGATTTTCCTTTTCTATCACCTCAAAGCACAGGCTATTTTAATGTTTTTTAAGAAATATCTTACATTCAGGAATGTAACAAGAGTACTCAAGGAAGAGTTGTCTTCAGCACTTCTGGATCACATTTTAGATGAAATAGGTCAAGAATCACCTTTTAAGAATAACAAGTTCATGATCTAGTTAATTACTTACAAAAATTCCACATTTGCAGTCATTACAGTCTGATTTTGTCATTATTTCAACCTTGAAAAATATGTAAGATTATGTAAAAAATAACTACATCTGTCAACTGTTTAAAATATGTACTTCTTACTGTTAGCAAACTCTTGCAAATTCTACTCCTTGCTACTTTTCAATTGCACATGAGTATGTCTCTATGTGCCTGGAACAAAAAATTAAATAACAAGGAAGAAAATGGACGTCCCAGAATTTTTTTCTTTAATATGTCAACAAGTAAATGTCAGACTCCAGATGTCTGGGCTAATATTTATGCACATTTCCCAACTATTTAGAAAGTCAAGATCTCAAAGTGTTTCCACGATTTTTGTTATAAAGGTCAAAACTGAACTAACATAATGTTTCACTCATGTCAAAAATCTAAAGTGTTATTCATGTCTTGCTAATACTTTCCTAAATTAACATGTAAATTAATTCTTTTTTTTTTTTTTTTAATTTGACTAAATTCAAAAATTGAACTAGCCCACTGGCTAACAGATTAGTAGTATTAAAAAATGAATTGCATACCCCTAGCAAAGATACGACCACATTTTAAGTGTAAACTACCATTTTTTTTCACTTTAATTGCTTCTTTAAATGAGGCCTAGTTCTATCTTTGAACCAGATAAGATCATTTTCTAATGAGATTTTTCTGCATTGGGTTTACATCCAGTTCCCACCTGTAAATACCTATTGGCAGTCTGAGTATTTTAACGTATCTTGCCTGGCTTCCTGTTGCCATTCCAGAGGTGTCTGCTTCTCACAGTGGACCTACTTGACCTCTGCCAGTCTCAGATCAATGTCTCAGACATCCTGTAGTGCCTTAAGTGGCTCTGTTTGTCCATATCTGTCACTGAATCAAAGTTCTCTTGGCAGAAAATACGAGTTCACTGTAAGTTAACTTTCATTGTAATTCAGTGTATCTTCATGTAGCTAATTAGCAACATCCTTTGTCTTTCACTTCCCCTCTAAACTAATAAGATGAGAGATTATGAAAATTTCTCTGTTATAGCTACTGCTCCTTGTTATATCGGAAAACTTTTTTCTTCTATTATATTATCTTTACAAAGACATAATATCAGATTTTTAAAAGGTACATTGGACATGATTTTCATGGAAAAAAAATGTACTTCTGATAGCCCAAGCTATAGTATAGCGTTGAATGTACAATTTCAAACAACACACCGCAGACTTATAGAACTGCATTTTTAAGTACTTTTTTTGTACACTATGCATATTTCAAAATTTTTTGTTAACTTGGTGACCAACTGCCCCACAATGAGTTAATATTTTGACTGTGAGACCTACAACAAAGCTGAGGAATCTCCCCAAGCAATGAGCTGAGCTATAGCTTTCAAGGTGCGCAGAGTTCAGAACATTTCTTCTCATTTACCCTATTCTGCCTTCTGGGTTGGTTTAGCAGGATATTCTTATAAGAGTCCTTTGCAGTGTTTTGTTTTGTATATTTGTCCATTTGTTTGCTTGTGTTTTTCAGCCTTAGCTTTATGTCTTACCCAGTTTCTAATTTACACCGACATTTTAACTTTTATTCCATGACTACTTAATTTTTCATTAACTTCAATAACCATGAAATTCTGGTTCTATTGAGTTAAGCAGTGTCTAATTTTACAAGAAGCTCTATTACTTTATATAAGATCAACTGCAAAGCAAAGATAGTATTGAATATATGTAAGGACATCTGAATAAGGCTTTTTGTAAGGGTGAAGAGGAAA
>VXAV01005505.1:45094-62156 GCA_013399715.1 Alectura lathami | reverse complement strand
AAAAAAAACCGGTTAATGATTCATAAAACAAATTAGAAAAAAAATAAAATTAATCTGACTTTTTGTTTGATGAACTCTATTTACTCTATTGAACTAATCTGACAAGACAGAAATAATTTCTCTTTTGGACTCCAGGCTGAGTCTGCAGTATTTATGTAATAAGAGAAATAGGTAAAACTGAAAAACAAATTAGCAAGGGGCAATGGAGAAGAATAGTATTTTCCTCTTTTCCTTTGAAACATTTATTGGAGTAGTTTTGAGCTGTAAATTTCCAGGTCAGAAATTAACTTGGAGCCTCACAACACTCTGTCTTACAAAATCACTTTTTAGATTGGGATTATAATTCAAGTAACCCTTATTGGAAGTGCTTCCATAGTGACATAAAAATGAATTATGTCAAAATAAGTGGCAGAGCTGAAGTTCACCTGTGGAGCAGAGTCCCTGGGAGGGTAGGCAGGCCATATGCTTAGACATATCTCCAGAACCATAATGGATGTTTAAAATCGATGGTAGCTACATCTTTAGAAATGAATGGGCCTAAATTTCACAGACTGTTCAAAACGAGCAACTATTTTGCACAACTTACAACAGGCCACTTAGCCTTTTTATCTTTGTCTACCTCTGTTACTCTCTACTAATTGTAGTGTCACATTTCAAAGGAGTAATTCTCATTCAAAACTTTGAAAAACTGAACAGATCTACGCCAACCATGACCACCAATAGAATTCTAATTTCTAGAAGTGAATCTCCAAATATATACTCTTTACATATTTTTAAAATTACTAGAATTTAATACTTCTTGAGAGACAAGTGACAGCAGGCACTGAAGGTGAAAGTGATGTGACAAACATGGCAGCACACTGTTGTGAAACAGTTCAAGCTTGTAATTAATTTCTGTATTTAAATTCCCATCAGTAATGCTCAGTTGGATGACTCTGATAGGGTGGAGTTATCAAGCAAGAGATTTTTTCTTTCAAAGATTTGCAACACTGTATGCATATTTATTATGGATACAGAGGTTAATATATAATAATTCAGAAAAATATAGAAGAAAAACCTTTACAGACCAGTATATTTAATGAAATAACACTATTAGTATTCCTTATAAAGATTACTTGTTATTGCTTGTTCAGAAATCACCTGTGTTTTTCAAGTAAATGGAAGGGCAGGAAAATCACCTTGTAATATTCAGTTCAGAAGTACAGAAAGAATACACAAATACATTTCTATAAATATTGTTCCAGAGATTTCCTTTGTAGAGCAAGGCTTGAGTGAAAGGATTCTGAAAAGCATGATAAATATAATGGCAGATGCAGAATTTTAATTTAATATCTATTCCACCAGAGGCCAGCTATGAAAGATTCCCAGTATGATTTTCCTTTGAAAACAGTCTTTGTCCCAAACTTTTCTTATAACACAGAAAAACACTATAATCAATACCTTAGACACCTTCCAGGTGTCAATTATTCCATGGCAATGCCAAGTAAATGAGATCAATGAAGTCACAAATTGCGTTCTGTTTTCATGTTAGAAATGCTTTGGCTAGAATTTCCTATTTGTATTAAACAGGATAAATTAACAAAGTGAAGTAACTTTGTGTACTTACAGATATACATATGTCTGTATGTGATCATATTTATATACTTACGTAAAAGTGAATAGAATTTAATTTCCTCTCTAAAAAAAACCACAAACACACAAACTTTTATCGGTTTAGAAATTCCTTTTATCTGTTGAACACTGGTGACTTGGTGAAATATTTCAAGTTTTCATTATATTTTGTTTTGCATAAGAATGCAAAAGACATCAGAGACTACTATGTCCAATGAACTGTTGGCATACATGGAATGCAGAAAACAAAAGATGATTACACAGTCCTCTGAGTTTCTTTGATCTTGCAGCATCTTTGTGTTGCATGTTTTACAGTCCCTCTATTACAACAATGGTTTCAGAATTGCAATAATAATGGCAATTTCAAACATAAAGCTATCACTGTAGTCAGAAATTAATAAGGTATAGGATGATCCAGCTCTGTGTCTGTGGTCTTCCCTTGGAGGGGACTCTTCTCTAGGGCAAAAGAGGCTTTCTGGAGTATGCAATGCGAACAGTTGTGCATGGAAGTCTTGTGCTGCACGCAACATAACTTTATTGAGCCTACAAACCAAGAAGTGTCTACCTTAGAAAAAAGCACAGCTTTTGGTAGCGCTGCTTATTGTTCTCCACTGAGTATAAAGAAAATCTGAACAACCAGCTCTGATCCAGATGCTGTGGTAGAATTATATTTGATCAATTTTACAAGTTAAGCCTTAGACCACAGAATTCTTCACACAGGATTTCTGTCTACTCTGTCACCTTCCTTACTATTACTCATTTAAAGTAAGGTACCTTCCTTACTATTACTCATTTAAAATTTGGAAAAGCTAGGGTTACTTGCATCTACTACTGTGTTGGAAGGTTGTTTCAGAAAGCCGTTGTCCATTACTTCCTTGATCTATTCACAACCAATACATAGTCATTTATGCAATGTGTTCTTCAGCACCATCTACTGGCACATCTTCTACATTCCAAATATCGACATCTATGCAGACAAAAATCCTGCTTGTAGTATCTCCTCTCAGGTGAATCTGCTATTGTCACCAAGGTGCGATGGAGTAATGTAGTATTTCTGTAAGTGATCTGGTGCAATTCTGAAAAGAATGCTAATTTTTGCTGGGAAGATGGGTGGATATTTTTTTACACAGCCTTTACAAGAGAAAAGCTGAAAATTAGTGTGTCTTTCAACTAGCATGTAATAGAATTCATCATCTATTTCATAACTCCTGTGTAGCCAAGAAGCTGTATTTAAAGGCCATACTATTAAGAACACCTAAGGTTTAATTTCAAATATATACAGTTCATTTCAGAGAAACAAATATTAAATACTTTGCCAACTGTGAAGCTAATTATTATGCCAGCTTTACAGCTAGAGAAGTGATACACTTGTAAATATTACAGATCTCAACCTGTTGACAAGTCTGGTTAAAATGTGCTCTTAGTGAAACAGACAATGCTGGCCCAGAAGACCTCCATTTGTAATTTATGCATTCCTATTTCAAAAGGGGAGGAAGTTTATATTGAGAAAGGAATAGAACACTTTTTAATATTCTGTTGCAGAACTTCTAGCAAGAACTTTGATTTATTAAACCTGAAATAAATCCAAGCACCTAATTTGGAGTCCTCAGCATTTGTACAATGTGTTACTCCCATTTCAGAAGCCTATGACATTGAAACTAAGCTGGCTATTTTCTTAGCCCTACAGCTCTCTTCTCACAGTTTCGGTGTGACACTACGAAGCCTGGGTGACAAATTCTTTGTGATGACATTTTTGGAAAACTGCCTCCTTGCTACTGCACATGGTTAAGTAAAGCATGTCTGATAGCTGAAGAAAAGCTGATGCTCCATGGCTTAAGAAAAGACCTCCTTGTTTTTTATTGAGCACAATGGAATCTCTGTTCTCAGATCACTTGTCAAATGCCATGAAAATGTTCTTACTGATAGTAAAAGTATTTTCTTAGAAGGTCCTTTACGACATATTGGAACCATTTGCTGCAGTCCTAGTAGATAAGAATCTAAGATTTGCTATAACAAGTTGAAGGAAAAATTATCTCTCCCAGAAAATTAACAGAAGAATCATAAAAATAAATAAAACAAGATGTGAATGGAATGCTACAGCTTAGAGGTTTTGATGTCTGAATACTGCATCTAGCACTGCTTTTTGTATTTCTCTTGAAAATATTTTCCAAGGATTTGCCTAATTACTTTTTTAATCCATTCACACTTTTGGCCTCCACAACTTTTCTTGGTGATGAAATCTGAAGTGTAGTCATCTGTGGCTAAAAACCTGTTACTTTGCATTATCTGAAATCTTCCTGCCATGTGCATGGCCTTTGACTTGGTCCCTCACCATGCCTTTATCTTTAAATTAGAGAGATCTGAAGGTTTGACTCTTCAGTGGATGAAAAATAGGCTGGAAGGTCTCAGCCAAAGGGTTGTAGTCAATGGCTCTATGTCCAGGTGGAGGCCGGTCAGAAGCGGTGTCCCCCAGGGGTCCGTCTTGGGACCGGTGCTCTTCAACATCTTTATCGACGACTTAGGCTGTGGGATCGAATGCACCCTCAGCAAGTTTGCTGATGACACCAAGCTGAGTGGTGCAGTTGATCCCCCTTGAAGGAAGGGATGCCATCCAGAGGGACCTGGACAGGCTGGAAAAGTGGGCCCACGAGAACCTGATGAGGTTCAACAAGGCCAAGTGCAAGGTGTTGCACTTGGGTCGGGGCAATCCCAGGTGTGTGTACACACTGGGAGAAGAACTCCTTGAGAGCAGCCCTGCGGAGAAGGACTTGGGTGTTGTGATCGACGAAAAGCTGGCCATGAGCCGGCAGTGCGCTCTTGCAGCCAGGAAGGCCAATGGCATCCTGGGCTGCATCAAGAGAGGGGTGGCCAGCAGGGAGAGGGAGGTGATCGTCCCCCTCTACTCTGCCCTTGTAAGGCCTCACCTGGAGTGCTGTGTCCAGGCCTGGGGCCCCCAGTACAGAGGGGATGTGGAGCTGTTGGAGCGGGTCCAGAGGAGGGCCACCAAAATGATCAGAGGGCTGGAGCACCTCTCCTATGAGGAAAGGTTGAGGGAGTTGGGATTGTTTAGCTTGGAAAAGAGAAGGCTCCGGGGAGACCTCATTGTGGCCTTACAATACTTGAAAGGAGCTTACAGGCAGGAGGGGGACCGACTTTTTACATGGGTGGATAATGGTAGGACAAGGGGGAATGGGCTAAAACTGAAAGAGGGGAGGTTTAGGTTGGACATCAGGAAGAAATTCTTCCCTGAGAGAGTGGTGAGGCGCTGGAACACGCTACCCAGAGAAGCTGTGGCTGCCCCGTCCCTGGCTGTGTTCAAGGCCAGGCTGGATGGGTTCCTGGGCAGTTTGATCTAGTGAGCTAGTGACTGGCAGCCCTGTCCATGGCAGGGGGTTGGAACTAGATGATCTCTGAGGTCCCTTCCAACCCAAGCCATTCTATGATTCTATTATATGTTTCTTTTCTGGATCCTTTTCCACTCTTCTATTCCAAGAACCACTAAATGAAATCTTTTTATTTGCTATTAACGGACCATTTATAATTTCACTGATTTCTATGATATATTTATTCCACATAAAGCAAATATTACACATCTGACAATTCTTTTACCTTTCCTCCAGAACCTTTGGTGGAACTTTCCTGCTTGTACTATATCCTGTCACTTGTTCACACAGAATCCTGCTTGAGGTATACTTTTGTGTATATCTGACTTCCTGAAGGTGCTCTGTGGTTGCAGAAGCATTGCAGTTCTGGTTTTGTCTCTATATTGGGTATCATACATACACTATTGTATAATAAAAACACATGACTCAGCAGCTTACACACATGAATATTAGAAATCTGCATTTCTTTTCTTCTACCACCCATTACTCTTAATCTGACTTCTGTTGTCCAAAGCTCTTCAATCATTTATGCATTTCTACTCCTGCTGTTGATTACCTTCAGACCAAGTTTTAAGTATCATTACATTTAGAAAGCAGTGAACTACATTGACAAAAATACTCTCCTGATAAGAATTTGTCCTGGCTCCATTACTACTGCATTTCTGTTAGTTCATTGCTACTACAACTTCTGTTGTAGTCCTATTATCTCTTGAGCTTTGATTGGCTAAGATTCAACATAATCAAAAATCATCTTGTATTCGTATTTTTATGGGTCATGAAAATAACGTAATTTTTAACATAGGTGGGGGACTGCACAACCTGTTTAGCTGAAGTCAGAGAAAAAGTGTCAGCAGTGTATCAATCTGCCCCTAGAGAAAACAGTTTGTGTGTTTTAAACAGGAAAATCAAAGTACATGCTCAGCAATCTCACTCGGGTACTGCATTCCACAGAACATGCACAGCTATGGGAAAGTGCCAGACATTCATTGTCACTTGATTGAAGACTAATTTAACTGTGTGTTCTGCTTGTTCTGAGACCGCTGGCAGATGCAAGTCACATTACAGAAAGCAGAGCATGGAAGTTTTGTTTAATGTATTGTGGCTGAATATATTCAGCAAGCTTAAAGAAAATAAAATTGCAAAAGTAGTGTTGATATGGTTAACTAATTTGTAACTGTGATTTATAGCCTAGGATCTGCTAAGTGTGAAATGGTGTGTCTCAGTGGAGTTTTAACCTGTAAATAAAGCAAAAAGCAATTAATGAATTAAATTTGTATTTTGTCCTTAGAGGATGAATCAGATTCCTTAAATTCCATTTGTATACTCTCTCTCCAATGAAAATCAAAACAGTTTAATTTACATAGCTCAATCATTTATTTTCTTTGTAATTTTGTATTAGATTTTTGAGGAAAAAAAAAGATCAAATACAAATATTTTAAATAACATTAATGGACTTTTAAATGGAGTCTTATGCAAAGTGTCTCTTAATTAGAGACATAAGAAATTTATTTTTATTTAGTTTTGGAGATGAAGGATATTTGTTTTCCATGAAAAACACCAGGTTTATACGGATAGCATATTTCTGAAATTTTACACATCTCCCAAACAAATCTGTATATTCTGTTTCAATAATGATTATTAGTAAACTTTTGTCAGTGGATATCTAATTCTCACATGTCTAAAGAAACGCTCTGTGAATTCTATGCCCAGATAGGCTGCAGACTTAATGCTAATAACTCTTGGTGACAAAACACTTACAGAATAATTTTTAGCAATGCCTCACATCACAAGCATAATTCTGATAATGATAATTTTCTGCTTGCATCTAAAGTATTGGCGGGTCAGTGTGCTCATCTGGCACTCTGTCCTTGGTGCCTGCTGTCTGTCCTGCCTTTAAACTCCATTTCTATTTTCCTGGGTGAGAGACTCCACTTGTATGCATGTGTGTGTTTATGGAGTTCTGACTGCAGGCACTGAAGAGGTTACAGTGCCCACATATCAGCATCTGGAGTGACCAACATGCATACACTTTGTTGGGGTTCCTGGGCAACTGTGTAATGGTTGAGAAACATCAAATGGGGCTGGTCAGGGAGTAGGTGAAGTGGCTCTGGAGTCAGGTGTATGAGCGTGTCTGACTACCAGAGGAACCAGGTGGTCCTGGCCAGTGAAGTCTTGGGATTGACTGAGAGACCCCTTTGTATGTGTGTATTTGTTTGTGAGCAGCAAGGACTGAGACTCGAGGGTAGCTACAGGATGGTCTGTGTGTCTAGGACCAATTACACACAGTGTATGTGAGTGTGTGTGTGTGCAGGTATGCACCAACAGCTGGAGTGGGGCTCAGGACTTGGGGGTTCAAATGCCCAAGTGCCAGCAACAGAAGAGGCTGGGATCCAGGGGCAGCTATTGGATAAGCTTGGCTACTTATCTGTTTCTTATTCTTGTCAAGGGAAAGCCAAAAGATAGGATGTCTTCTTTTCCAATAATTTCTCCATTTCTGTGAGTTTCTGTGGACTCTTTTCTGCTCACTAACAGCAATCTAAAAATTCCCCTCTCCAACACATTATTCCAAATTTATTCCAAAATTCCCTCCCCACCACCCCACTACACTACTCATGAGAACCCATCTGGAGCACTGTGCCCAGGCCTGGGGCCCCTAGCACGAGAAAGATGTGGAGCTGACAGAGAGCATCTAGAGGAGACCATGAAGATGCTCAGAGGCTGGAGCACCTCTCCTATGAAGAATGGCTGAGCAAGCTGGGCTTGTTTAGCCTGCAGAAGAGAAGGCTCCAGGGAGACCTCATTGTGGCCTTCCAGTACCTAAAGTGGCCTTATAAACAGGAGGGAGAGTGACTTTTTACATAATCTGACAGTGACAGGACAAGGGGGAATGGTTTTAAACTAAAAGAGCGGAGATTTAGATTTGATGCTAGGAGGAAATTAGGAGGGCGGTGGGGCACTGGCACAGGCTGCCCAGAGATGTTGTGGATGCTCCACCCCTGGGACCGTTCAAGGCCAGATTGGACAGGGCTGAGCAGCCTGATCCAGTGGGTGGCAACCCTGCCCACAGGAAGAGGGACTGGAACTGGGTGAGCTTTAAGGCCCCTTACTACCCAAGCCATTCTATGGTTCTATGATTCTGTGAAATGTTTTTGATCTTTGGGGAAGCAAAGCATTGTTCCAGGCTAGTAAGATATCCCTACTTGACTGCAGATTTTCAATTTACAGTAAATTCACATATTCTGTCACGCCAAAAAATAATAATTTAGAAAGCTGGAAACCATACGAAAATTTTATTGTACAAACATCACTTGAATGCACATTTCTATTAGTTCTGGTCAGAACCAAGTTCCAAAACATACTTTACTTGGTGGCATAAAACATTTCTGTGTTGTTGTACAGATCTTGGATCTTCAAAACCCAACTATAGGGGCAATTCATCTAGAAGTTCTAGGGCAAGTGGAACTTGAAATTAGAGACAGTCCACATACTATTCCTTCTTTAGTCTTTCCAACAGCTGGCTGCCTTCATGAAGTGTTGAAGTAACTAGAAGTTATTAGGGAAATGTCTCTTTCTTCCAGCATGCTCTCAGAAAATGATCATGTAAGTGTGCCCAGTCCAATGAATAGTCACGATACATTAAATGATTATCCTACATTCCCTGCCAAATGCTGGAGCCTGACTGGATTCTGTAGATTTTCATGACAATCATAGCACCCATTTGTAATTCACCATTAACTACTAATGACAACAACAGTTTCATTTTTTCATTTTTTTCATCATTTGACCTTCAGTAGGTTCAAGTAAGTATTCTCTTGAATACGGTGAGAAGTCCAAGAAACAAATACTTTAATTTTCTCTTTAATGTTGCAAATTACATTGCTAAAGTGGAGTATTTAAAATGTGTCACTGTAACTGTTAACCCACCTTGTTGTTTGGGCTTTTTCTTTTTTTTTCTTTTCTGTTTTTTTTTTTTTTTTAATGGATCTGTATCACAGATCTCAGCACATCTTAGAGAATTATTTTCTGCTACAGAAAGAACAGAAAAAATAAGTCCTCTATTATTTAATTGCAGAGAAATGTAAATGTATTAATTACGAGAAATGTAAATTTTAAGAACAACCTCTACATTTCTCAAAATGTAGTAACATTAATTTAATATACTTTTGAAAAAAAAATGAACTTTTTAATAGTGAGATTTATTTTTCAGAAGTTTAAGCCATAGTTATCATGCAGAAAGCATCAAAACCTGTGAGGAGTACCTTACATTTTTCAATCTTGTTTAAGCTACAAGAATAACAACCTTTTTCCTATCTGTGTAAATTCAATCTGTTTTCTCTACATTGTATACAGAACATAATACAAACTAGTTGTCAGAAAAATTCATGGCACTTATTCTAAATGCTATCTAGTAAAGGTCCACACCAACTGTATAATGAAAGCTGAAAGTAAAATTAGTGCTTACTTCTTTTATTGCATTACGAGACAGGCCAGAACTTTATCTGTTGTGATTTTGATTTTATGATGTTTGTGATGTGCAAGTGGGTTGTAGAGATTGTATGTGGAAACAAAAACACACTGAAAGCTGTTCCTTTCAGAGGAACTTCACCTAACAATTCCACGTATTGTGCTGCTTTTGTCGATGTAGAAAAATCAAGAATTCAAGGCATTCCCATGCGGTACAAGGAAATGTACATTCTTACTATTTTATGCCTTGCCAAGGCAATTACACACTGTGAATTGAGTTTCAAGGTTGGTCACCTTCTGCAATTCAATCAGGAGTGCTCGTGTATTTGTCATCTATTTTTTTAAACCTAACTCCTAGAGTTTAATAATTATATAAGAATCTCTGTTCTGATTTCAAAACATATGGCTTTTAGCTCACCATAGTGTAGCAAAAGCTTTGAGCAGCCAGTCTTATTCTGGAACAGCAAATGCTCATTTGAAATAAAGACTTCAGTTTCACCAGTAGGCCTGCCTTTAAATGATGATGGAGGACAACGTTTTATTTTTCATGGGAAAGAAAGAGAATTTGATGCAATTTTATTATTTGGTTGTCAACATTTTGTTTTATGTATGTTAGGGAGCCCATGGAATATTTGCATAGGCAAATACTTACTGACACAGGCAGATTATGACTTTAGCACATGCATATGCCATGGCTCTACCATTTGCTTCTTGGAAATGCTTACCACTCTTAGCATAGCAGCTAAATACAGAGCTTTGACAAATAGCTCAGCAATGGACAAAAGATGTCCATTTGTCCAGAGAAGACTGAATATGACTGTTGTCTTTTTATATAGAGATGAAAAGAAATAATTCCTTTATCCACTGGACATAGGACAAAAAATTATTATTAATTGTAGTTTTTTAATTGTAGTCAGACATCCAAAAAAGTGGATGCAGCACTTTATGGTGCTATAAGCAGTTATTTGATTTCACCTCTCTTCTAATAATCCTCCACATCAGAGGAAGTAAGACTGGAATTGTGAGACCTCTGCAGACCCTCTGACATAATCTGGCCTCTTGGTTCAAACTACTTCCTGCAGCAGCCCAACTTTACACCATCAGTTTGAGGGAGATGTTTAACTCAGTAAAAGTTATTTCCTCTGATGCAGTTATACTTGTTTAATTAACACAGTTTCTAAGTCAGTGTAGAGTTTGGGCAGATAAGCCCTGGCTGATGTAGTTACTCCCAAGAGCTTACTCTGTTATGTTATTGGAAACGTAACACCCCTGTAAAAAGGCTTTTCTGGAGTGCCAGTGCTTTAACTTCCCAATTAACACTTGTGTCCGTCAGGCTAAACTGCTACAAGTCTGTTCTAAGTGATAACACCTTAAACTGCTGCAAGAAATCTGTCCAGGCTTTGAGTCTTTTAATTATTACAGTAATGGTATCAGCATTTCCAGATAGACATGCTCAGGTTGCATTTTCAGGCTTTGCTTTGCTATTTTGCAGAAGCACTTTTCTGTAGCAAAAGACTGCTGACACTCTGACCCTATTCCACCTTTCTGAGAGCTTGGACTAGGATGCCTGGCTCTGCAGACAGACTTCCCTGAGCACTCAATGCAAGCTTCACTCAAACAGTCTCACTGGAGACTGTTCCAGGCTGGGGCTCTCACTCATGTTTTTAGTACTGTGCTGCAGTGCCTCAGTAGCTCTGTAGTCCCTGTATCATGTGAAACTGCCATCAGATGTCCTGATCTGATTATCATCTTGGTATGGGAAGGTGACAGAAGAGGAGAAGGTTCACTGCTCTGTATTGAAACTGACTACTATATCTTCTCTGGGTTAGCACTAGGCATGACCCAAAGGATGTCCTCCAGATACCACAAGGCACGGTGTATCCGTTATATAATTTAGAGTACTAAGTCCACGTCCTTTAATACAGACCTTGTCGCACATGGAAATAAGGAATATTGAGAAAACTGGTATGCATTTCACAGTCTTACGCTGAAAACTGAGACACAAAGAAAGACTGTCTCCAGCCCCCACTCAACATATGGGTTCCCTTCAGTACTAGTGTAAAAAATACATATAGAACTATCAAAGATAATGTTTTATCCTATCTTCTTAGGCAGCCTTCAGAAATCAGAATGCACTGATTTTTTTTAAACATCAAAGTGACTGCAATTCTTTTAAGACATACATAAAAACAACTGTGAGGGTATTGTCTTCATTAAAATACATCTGTTTTTTTTTTTTTTTTCAGCTACAGTACACTCGCTTTTTGTTTATTTCTAGTGTGTATAAGAACTTGTTTGCACAGTATTTCCTGACAACTGGCCTTTCACTGCTCCAGCTGAAATATTGTGTATATGATGGGATGAGGGATGGACGATAATTTGATTAAAATTATCATTATTGTAGAAAATATTGTTTCTGTACAAGCTTTCCTGTGCCCCATTCCCTACCCCACTTCCATCTTTGTGTATTATTTGTTCCTCGCAAATACAGGTTTGAGATTCACTGTATTTTTATGCCAGCTCTGTAGGAAACTTAACAAGTACTACATTTTGATGTATGTATGTGATTCAGTATTATCTCTTGTGCTTGTATGATCTTGTTTCCCAATCAGAATTTTTGTGTAACAACTTAGTGAAATTAGAAATATGATTAGAAAAATGTGACTACATTATCTAAATCTTACACACACACTTCTGTATTGCTTCAGCTTTTTAAATCCCAAGGGAACTGGTAGTGATCGGAATCTATTTCTAGTGAAGGAACAGTTGTCAGTGAGGATGGTTCAAGTAAGTGAACCAAACCTATTGTGACAGAAGCACCAATAAAGATGTGCATTAAAGTACATCGGCTACCACTTTTGAAACCACATGAAACTTTTGCCTAGTATTCACATTTCTATATGGACTAAGCAAATAGAGTACTACAAATAATAATAACAAAATATCCCAAAGCTAATAGTCTTTCTTATTTCTGTTTTACTATAATACCTTACACACAGTACAACGTGGTCAAAACAAGATTTTTTCTTTTTGAGCGTAACCAGGACTGTTATAAAACTTTAGCAATATTGTTATCATCCTGTGAATATCCAAACCAATACCCAAATATCATATTTTAAAATGGTGGTTTTATTTGTTTGCTTGTTTGTTTGTTTGTAAAGGATGCAAAAATGCTATTCTTCCTACCGTATATTAAGGAAAAAAAAAAAAAATTTGATTTTTCCTTTTTCTATTTTTCTGTTAGAAGCAGGTGAGGCCTAAGGAGAACACAACCAGGACCTTATTCAAATGTTTACAGAAGATAGTTTGCATGTTTTTCAAATGCTGGAATCATTTCAACTAGTATAAATTAAATCTGCTATGGATAGAACCATAGAATCATAAAGGCTGGAAAAGACCTCTACGAACATTTAGTCCAACCATTAGCCTAACACCACTATGCCTGCTAAATCGTGTCCCTAAGTGCCGTATCTATGTGTTTCTTGAACACCTCCAGGGAAGGAGACACCACCACCTCCCCGTGCAGCCTGTTCCAATGCCTGACCACTCTCTCACAGAGGAAGTTTTTCCTAACATCCAGGCTGAACCTCCCCTGGTGCAGTTTGAAGCGGTTACCTCTCGTCCAATCACTGTTACCTGGGGGAAGAGGCCGACACCCACCTCGCTACAGCCTTCTTTCAGGTAGCTGTAGAGAGCAATAAGGTCTCCCCTGAGCCTCCTCTTCTCCAGACTGAACAGCCCCAGCTCCCTCAGCCGCTCCCCATCAGACTTGTGCTCCAGGCCCCTCACCAGCTTTGTTGCCCTTCTTTGGACATGGTCCAGGGCCTCGATGTCCTTCTTGTAGTGAGGGGCCCAAAGCTGAACACAGCACTCGAAGTGAAGCCTCACCAGTGCTGAGTACAGGGGGTCAATCACCTCCCTAGTCCTCCTGGCCACACTATTCCTAAAGCAAGCCAGGATGCTGTTGGCCTTCTTGGCCACCTGGGCACACTGCTGGCTCATATTCAGCCGTCTGTCAGCTAGCACCCCCAGGTCCTTTTCCTCTGCAGAGCCTTCCAGCCACTCTGCCCCAAGCCTGTTGGGGGGTTGCATGGGGTTATTGTGGCAGAAGTGCAGGACCCAACACTTGGTCTTGTTTAACCTCATGCAGTTAGCTTCAGCTAGCTGTGAAGAGCTGCCCTTCTATAGACAAAGGCCTGTGAATTTGATCTGCTGAGACCACCAGTGGTAACTGGATTAGATGAGAACCTTTTTGTTATATGTATTTTTCGTGACTCCCCTACCCTTTTCTTACCTATGTTATTTATTATTTTTCAATTTTTTTTTTTTTTCCTACCTGCTTTTAAAAACACTCTTCTCCCAGGATATCTGTATTTCTCTTAAGTGTTCCTAACACTTGCCTCACAGTGCTTATTAGGTTAATAAAGAAAAGAAATATAATTATATAAGAATATGTAAACATAATAAAAGAAACAGCTGTTTTAAAATGTTTCTCATAAATGCAGCTCTATTGAGAGAGGGAGGTGGGAGGAATGAGAGGAATCAGTGCATCAGCCCTGGGGAAAAAGTAGACTAAATTAAAAAGGCAATTAAGAAATTTTGAACCTCTGCTGTGTCAATGAGTTTCTATGGTAGATAAAACTGTGATGACAAAGAACATGCTTATGCCTATTGTTTTGGAACAATGATGTGTGTCCTGTTTGCAATGCTGTTGTTTTAAGTATATCTCATAGTGTTATTACTCTTCTGTGTAAGCTCAACAAACATAGGCAATAGCCAAGGCATTTTGGCAGAAGGACAGAGGACACTTTGCTTCAGCTAGTAACAAATTGCTTTCATTAACAACAAATGGTCTTGGAGCATTTTTCAGCTGTATAATCTCCACAAGATGTCACGCACAAATGGTAACCCAGTGTTTTCTCTGAACAATGAAATAAAACCTAGATGTAGGCAAGTATACTTTACCATGAATTGTTTCTAAATGGCTTACTGTTAGATGAATTCAGTCTTTGTTTGGATGGGCGAAAGAACCTGCAGTCTCCGTACTATAAATAACTTGGTATGGTTAGACTGCAACTTTTACAGTAACTGATCTGGACTTGAATTAACACTGACAATTTTAATAGATAGCATAATTAGAATGGTGATTTGCTTAGGATACAATACCATTTAGCAGTATCCTGATTACCTGTCCTAATGGGGTTTAAATGATGCCTTTAGAGATGTTATAGATATGTTCTACAGCAGCACTTGGCTGTCCTGAGGCAAAATGTCTGTCAGCATTCTTGGTAAATCTATATTTTCAAAAGTGGATAGTGTGGTTCTTTCTAAAATATATTGCCTCCACTTCCTCATAAAAGAAGCACTCAGCTGATGCATAAACTATTTCTGGTAGAAAAGCAAGATGAATAGGCTGTGACTGAACAGTTAGAAAATATAAACTTTTTTTCTTTTTATTGCTTGTCTCACATTATCTCTATTTTTTTAATTTGAAGTAAAGATCTTTATGCTCAGAAATGAAGAAATACTGTCACATTAGAACATGAAATGTGACTTTTGGATGTTTCAATTTAGAAACTACTGCAATGTGGTATTTAATATTTGAAAAATTTATCATGTGATCTGTCCTATATTATTTTGTGAAGTATATTACCACATTAAATCTTGACTACGCATTTGTAAATCTTTAGTTTGAAAGGTCAATATCTCTGCTCTATAAAATCACTTTAGTTTTCCATTCCATATGCAAATGGTGTCTGACAAATCTAATAAAAATTGGTCAAGCAAAGGTATTTAAAATTCTCATTGGTTCTGCAACAGAGGTCTAAATACAAACACTCAAAAAAAAAAAAAAATCTTTAAAGAAAAGCTTTAAAAAAAAGTGAGAGAGAGAGAGAGAGAAAAAGGAGGAAATGAAGGTATCAGAGATGGAAAAAACAGACAGGTAAAATGAAGCAGCATCAAAGACTACATGTTCTCTTTCTACAAACACCAGACATGTCGAGTAAATTAGGAAGGAAAGAAATGGTCTATTATGTACCAAAATGTGCCTTCTGTGCTTTCATTTGCAATATATCTGATGTACAATGCATAGCCTAAGGTGAAGTCTGGAGGTTTTCCAAGTGAATGTTATTTTTGTATTTATCATTTCCCACGTTCCTTTGTGGTAGCATATTTCATAATTGCATTATTAATGACCCAGAGAAAAACAAAAATAATCAATCATCTTGTCAGGAGAAAAGGAAACAAGGTACTTAACTTCATGAAGAGTAAGGAAAAAGACATATAAAAATTGTAACACATTCAATCTCCATTACAAATGTAATGTAAAAGAAAAGAGAAGGGAACTTGCCATATTTCTTTAATGGCAGTCAGTGATGCTTGGTCTCATCTGTTGAAAAGGTAAAAGCTATGTCTCTTTTTAAAACACAGAGCTTAACATAAATTTATAAGAAAGTACAGTGATAGAATATGAAGGAAAGGACATGCAAATGCTAATAAAATTTCAGCCCCTAGAAACTTCAAAGAACAGTTCAAGGATTCTAGATGATGTGAAAAGACATTGAATGACATATATCTATAAGATAACAGTGACTTAATACAATAAACTTAAACCTAGTAAAGCCCCTGGATATTGAGTATAATATTGTTTTATTTTCAGGGCTTCTAGAGAATAGACTTTGACCATATTTTATACTAGCTAAAACTGTGGATGTCTCAGGATGTCAGAAACTTGGACATACCAAATGCATTGAAGGCATTGACAATTGTCCTGCAATCAGGATTGCAATACAACTTGACATCTGTTAACAGATGCGTGGTATGGCAACTTGAGGTAACTTAGCTTCATGCAAGCTGCTTGTGAAGTACAGAAGCTTTCATTATGTCCTTAATGTCTCAGAGTACTCGAAGTCAAAACTCAGCCTATATGACTGGTATCACATTTCTTGGAGACAAGGATGTCTTCAAAGCCATCAAAATGTAAGCCTATCTTGCACATGAAAGTACCCGAGGAGAATACTGGCTGAAAAACTGTGGAGATGTTTTGTTTTCCTGTACAGAGTAGAAGCTGGAAAAGAACTTCCCCAGGAGAACTGCTGGTTCCAATATGTGAGGCTGGAGAAATGCTCTTGTACTTGAAAAGGAGGAAAAGATAAAAAAAAAGCCAAAATTTTGGAAGGAAAGGGAAACTTTTAGGACTGAGAGAAAAGTTAGATATGGTAGAAAAACAAGAGCTGTGGGATGTGAAGTGCAGGCTCAGGGATGTTTTGGTGGTTCAGAAAATGAGCCTGAGATACTGGAGTGGAGATCCGAAGTAGGGTCTGGAAGTAGAAAAGGAACAAATAAAAACTACCCTTTACAAAAGCGATGAAATCTGGTCGGTGTTGATCTCTGAGGCAGGACTTAACACAAACAAATTTTTACTTTGCTAGGTTAGTGTGTCATATGTGCTGGCATACTAAATAGACAATAATTATGATTAAAACCAGTGCAAAATCTATCACACTTACCTGAAGAACAGTCAATCGAAATGTCTGTGGTACTGAAGCTGAGAAAACACGTTGGTTTATTTTTTTTTTAAACACAAGAATGAATTTATTTCA
>VXAV01005503.1:70700-97335 GCA_013399715.1 Alectura lathami | reverse complement strand
CTTAAAGGCACAATCAGAAGAGAGTGAGTGCTACATAACAATGCTGTTCTTGAAGTATTTTGTTTCATTCTAGACCAAAACCCTCTGCATTTGAAATTCCAATGATCAACTTNAACCAATCTCTTATTTAATAATACAACTGAAGCAGGGCACTGCCAACTGCCTTCATGTTTCCAGTTAAACAGTGCTTATATAAGAAACTGTGTAAAAGCAACACTGTAAATAACAACACTCTCGGTCACCTGCACCTCAGGTACTCAGGTGAAATTTGTTTGCCTGTAGCTCCTCCTCCTCCCCCACTTTACCACTAGGTAAAGCCAACAATTACTGGCTAGCAGCGAGCTCCAGACCAGTAAGTTTTTCTATACAGTTTTCCAAATAATTTAAACTGACTTTCTCCACTCTTGAGAAGGAAAACACTGGCTGGAAAGTATGAGGAATTTCTCGATGCGCTTCACTTAAAATAAAATGCTACCAGAAACAAAGGAACTTGTCAAGAAGTTACAAGGCTGCTTTATTCTTATTTCTTATGAGCAACCTCAGCCATAAGCTTACTCACTAGAGACCCTAAAGGAATGCTGCATCTTCTCGAGCCATGCACATTAGAATTCTTATTTAGACCATCAAGAAAGAACGTGAAAAGTTTTTTCCACAGCTGCAGGGGCTGCTATTCATAACGCTATTCATAATTCAGACTCAACAAACTCAGAAAAAGTCATAGTGATTCATATTCCATTTTCATTAGCTCAGATGTCATGAAAGGAATAATTAAACAGTTTATTTGAATTTGAAGGAAAGTTTTCATAGATAAAGAATTCCTGGACTAAAATGTAAACACTGACTAAAAAATTGATTTTGCATTAGATGAACACCAACTAAATGCATGCAATCAATAGATGGGTTTAATAACATTTTGAAGAGAAATTAATGTAAGCCATGTAGTTTCACCCTTATACATTAGTTTGCTCTTCTTTAAAAAGACATTCAAAAGCAATATGGACTCTCAGCAAATAACTTCAGAGCAAAAAAAAAAAAAATCAAAAATCCAGAAAACTGCTTACCAATTAGTAGATGTTTCACTCTTTNAAATGTAGCAGCTTCTTTTGAAGGTCAAGAGAAAATCCAAGTACTACATCCCAAAAGTATCTGTGTTCAGGTGCAGGAGAAGAAAATAGTTTCAGATGCAATATCCTCACAAAACAGTATTAGGATATAATACAGCACCACGTATATGATGAATTGCCACTTATTAGACATCAGTGTTATCTTAATATTCAAGGCTAAATAAATTGCCAAGGACTTGACAAGCACAACATTTTATGAGTTTTGTAGTCATGGGTTGTCAAGTGATACCTAAATCTATCTTATTAAAGAAATAAATAGTCTAACTTATTAGTATTAAACTCCTTAGTATCAAGTAGAATTGGTGAAAATTGAAATTGAATGAAAAAAATGTTTGCAAGATTGGATAATAAAATTAAAGATTCAGATTTCACTGTAAAAGTTTTTTTTTTTTTTTTTCAGAAAAGAACAAAACAACTCCTACCTTCATTTCTATTTACATCATTTTAAAGGTATCCAGCAACATCATGTACCAGTAAGGATCTCTTCCTATTTATATAATGCCTTTGTTCTATTGCGTCTAAAGACACTAACTGAACAGGGTCTGTCTTATTTAGAAATAATTTTATTTATTTATTTATTTTAGAACTTCAATCATTTATGATCCATGTTCAGATTACACTTGAAGAGATTATTCCCAACAGCTACCACACTGTGCTGCTTTTAAAGTTTAGAAAGAAAGAAAATTTAAGCCTACCGTATAGTAGCATCAGTTTTCTGGTAGCCCTCATACTGGGTACTTCGCTGTAAAGCAGACATATCCAGTTCAGGACTACCACAGACAAGAATTTCAACTTCTTCTGGACGAAGTAGCTGTCAGACATTAAGAATAAAATATTTTATTTCCATTAAAGATGAGAAATAATGCTGCTAGGTTCAGATTTTTTTCGGCACTACTGAAAAATTAACAGAATATTATTCAATACAAATTTATAAATTAAATGGATATGCATCATTTTTATAGAAAAATTGATTCCTTGGAAATTTGAGGAATCTTTTATTACTGCATATAGTATAAAGCAAAATTACTGCATAACATCATATTTTAGCATATTTCTTTTGTTCCTCATTTCCTTCTCTTTCTTACATTTATTACACTGACTTGTCTTCTGATAGTACTGAATATAAAAGAATGCTTAACCTCAATTTCATTGAAAGTCCTTCCTACACAAAGTAATATGCTTTTCTGAGTAGTCGCTCAAGAGTGCACAGACATACTTGATCTGCTGCTCATAACCCTAGGAAATGCTGAGAATGTTTGCAACGCTCACAAGAGAGTCTGTGAATTGTTTTTGAGTACGCAGCGATCAGCGTAACTTGTGGAGCTTTATCATCTGCAGTGTTCCATTAAGAACGGTTAACAACTGACTGCCTACTTAATTTCTCCTGTTCAACTGCATTGATCAATGATTTTTATGAAACCTAAAGCCATACAGCGTAGATACAAAAAATAACTAACATAATTTAGATCAGTCGCGTCACATATTTGAATCAGAAATGATGTTTTATTCTGTTCTTACCAGTAAAGCATATGAAGCACAGACACTATGAAATCCGTAATAGAAAGCTGCAAATTGCTTGTAGATCGATTTGTTGAGAAGAAAATCGACATAAAGCTGCACATATTCTAAAAAAAGAGAAAAAAATAATTTCTTTTGTTAGATTGTAATAATTTTAAACAACCATTTCCTGTGCCCTCTAAAATTGTACTGAATTAATAAATGAATAAATAAATGAATGTATTTTGTATTATATGCTATTAAATTGTTAGGCATACCAGAAGGGACTGCAGGAATTCAGTGTTCATACTTTGTTAAACAAAACTCAGGCTTATAAAATTGAAAAAATGATAAGTTTAAATCTGCCAAAAATGTGTAGTTTACACATATTCCAGTACCTTTCCTATTCTGATTTGTGACAGGAATTTTATCCCCATTTGGCTTTAGGTTGTAAGACTTTATAACACCAAATTCTTCCTGAAAAACCTGGAGTAAGAGAGAAGTGAAGTTCAGTACTGGAAAAAACATTCAGATATTCAAATTACAAAGCTTGTATTCACAACTCCACGCATTTCCTCTCTCTCTTCAGCACACACTGTAATCCTGCAGGTTTTTGTTTTGGTGCTTGCTTTGTTCCTTTGTATTTTAGTTACATAATAGTTTTCAACAAATTGCTTCAGAAATTCGGTATTCAAAGCAGAAAAATTGTCCCTGTTAAACAGTGGCCTACCAGACTGCAGGCTGTGGAGCCACACAGTGGAAAAAGTACATGCCTAAGAACAGTTTAGGAATATCAGATATAATTAGGAAGGTGTTTCTTCTACTGTAGCTTTCTAGGAACTCAAACACAGCCATTTTGCACAAATTCTTACATGGTCGCATAATAACAAAATTGAAAGCTGAGGCAAAAAAGGTCAATACAAGCCCATAAACCAGCACGAAATTGTACTGAATAGTATGTGTTCTAAAACAACGAATAAATGCTTTCTTGTTTGAATAGGAATAACAACCATTTCTTGACTGTTAGACATACAGGTCTGGCAAAACTATTATAACTTGAACAAGAAAGTATGGTCTAAGTGAGATTTCCTGGAAAAAACATAAAATAACAAGGAGTAAGTTTTGTCTAGCACTCAGGTCAGACAGAAGAGGGATTGTTTTGCAACCAGACGAATTCCATAAGCAGGTCACTGACTGCAATGTCAGATCAACCAAAGAACTGGAATTGTACCAGCAGCTGGACACGGGACCCAGGCAGTCTGTGCTCAGGTCCACTTACACTGCCAAGGAGCAACAGCGTAAAGCCCCATAATGGAGCCAGCCACTGTGTGCCCTAAGCACTAGACTAGTTCCTGAAGCAAGCTTTAACACTCACACAGTAATGCTACAAACAATAACCACTCATACACCAGCAGACCACTCAACTGCAGAAACATTGGTAAAATCACCGGACTAGTTTGAAAATCACTTGTAGTTGAGTACTTAAAGACCTGAAAGGTTGAGTAAAAATCCTCTTCAACGTTGCCTTCATAGGACAGAAGTTCACTCAGTCCATGGGCCAACTCCTACAATACGAGTACAAACCTTTTAGTAAATCTACAAAACTAAATGATGTACTTTGCAAGGGCATGCCCAAATCATTCTTTATGAAAAGAAATTACCTTGGAAAAAGCTGCATATTCAGGATGCATACATACAAAAAAAAAAAAAAAACACTGCTGAATCAGAGTATTNTGCATTTTACTAATCTATTGCAGAAGGTGCTGACATCACGCAAATGCAGGTTTATAAGTTGTAGTTTTTTGGTTTTTGGTTTTTTTTTTTTTTTTTTTTTTTTTCCAATTTCAGTATAAACTTAAAATTTTCCTTTTACTATGGAAAGGGTGTCTAGAATGTCATATCATTTTGGTACTCTAAGTAGACCTACAAAAATTCTGCTGTGCAAGAAAACATGGAGAATTTTTGTTTTCAAAAGAAAAAGAGAGACTGTATCAGCCAGTGCTAATAAGGGGCCATTCTGAAGCAGTCAATAGTTTAAGCATTAAATAGAAATAGAACAGGGTGTAAATCAGTAATTTAGCCTCTAAAAACTTAATACTTACAGGCATTATCTGAAATAGGTCATCTAATGCGACATCACAGATGCCTATGAGCGTGTTATGATCACAGGGAACAATAGGAGGACTCAACAGTTTCTTGTAACAACAAGGTGGGAAACGGATATCCAAGGTGATGCTGTTATAGACAGCAAGTCCCATAAGCTATACATGTCAAACATTAAGGGCAAAACCCACACATCTTTATTACAGTTAACATTTTAAGTAACTTGGAAAAAAAATTTACAATTTTTACTGAGCATACTCTAAACACATTGTAAACAAACTGAAGGAATGGAACCTACTTAAATTTTCTGGACTGACATTATTTTAAACACAATTTTGTGTTAATTTTATGTAATAGTTTAAATGGTCAAATGAGGCATGTTGCCAGAACACTTGAAAATCTTCATCTTCATGATATCTCTACAACAATTTCCTGAATAAATTGTTCCAACATATTGTTATGAAAAAAATCATGTTGTTTTGTAAGAGAACTGTAGATGTATACATTTTTAATTAAAAAAAAATCCACAGAGCAGTCATTATAGACATTTTTCTTTGAAATGAACCTAAAAGCATAATGACAAACCTGCACTGGCACTATGGCTCATCAGCTAGCACACTTAGGTACATCTGGTGACAGTTTATAATTCCAGAATTTGGGCAAAGTAGGGACGGGAAGAGAGCAGGCTATCATTCTCATTTAAAAAGATGTGTATATACAAAAAACAGACTCCTCCTCTTACGGTTGAGTTTGTTAATACCAGATTTGCTATTACAGCCTAACATACTCGTGTTAATTAATACTGAATAGCTTAAATTGCTGTACACTTCATTAATTCATTGATTTCATAGCAGGGACTTTACCCTAAGCAAGCCATTGCGTACAGTTGTCAAAAGACTAGCTGTGACAAATGAGAAAATGCCATCCACATCCTTACGCTGTTTAAAGAAGGCATAAACACCCATAATGACATCTACCTGAAATAACAGTTCACAGTACAAACCTGAAACAAACAAACAAAAAAAAAGTAGAAGAATCCAGTTCATGATTCAGCTTCCCACTATTAAAATTCCCCACTATTAAAAATGGGGCATCATCACCTCATCTTAGTGGAGTTACAAGAATATGTTATCATTAATCATTTCTCTGAGGACTTCACAACAGAAGACCTAGGAAACAGTACAGAAAGGATGTGGAGCTGTTGGAGCAGGTCCAGGAGGGCCACCAAAATGATCAGAGGGCTGGAGCACCTCTCCTATGAGGAAAGGTTGAGGGAGTTGGCATTGTTTAGCTTGGAAAAGCGAAGGCTCCGGGGAGACCTCATTGTGGCCTTCCAATACTTAAAAGGAGCTTACAGGCAGGAGGGGGACCGACTTTTTACACAGGTGGATAATGGTAGGACAAGGGGCAATGGGCTAAAACTGAAAGAGGGGAGGTTTAGGTTGGACATCAGGAAGAAATTCTTCACTGAGAGAGTGGTGAGGCGCTGGCACAGGCTGCCCAGAGAAGCTGTGGCTGCCCCATCCCTGGCTGTGTTCAAGGCCAGGCTGGATGGGTTCCTGGGCAGTTTGATCCAGTGAGCTAGTGGCTGGCAGCCCTGTCCACGGCAGGGGGGTTGGAACCAGATGATCTCTGAGGTCCCTTCCAACCCAAGCCATTCTATGATTCTATGAAATAATCTTCTGCTCAAGTGTAAACTATTCAGTTAAAAAAAAAAAAAAAATTAAAGACCATATACCGATCAATAGGGACTTAAACAGAAGATTAATGCACCCAGGCTCAATTATTGTTACTGAATGAAACCCAGAAGTGAAGTAAATTAAAAATTACAACTCATACGCAGTTGCATATGTAATCTTAATTAATTTCCTTATTTTCTGAATGTAAAATGTACCATGTACCCATTTCAACAATTTTCTTCCTTTTTTTTAGTCTACTTGCTTGAAAGACATTTTTTTTTATGCATTTAAAATGGAATATACATGTAGATATGTCAGAATGATTTCTGATCAGACCTTCATGCCTTCCTTCGTCCCTGTAATCAAATTGCTGCTTGTTTAGCACTATCATGAGGACAAAAGGATACAGCTCCAACCAGCCGGAATTCTGAATAGTTATCGCACTTAAAGCTGCTGAACCAATGGCAGTGCGAGTCCTTGTGGTATGTGAACATGCCTGCAGAAGAAGAACGTTGCTTTTACAAAGACTTTTCTTTTAAAATACCACACAAAAGCAGATTTCTTCTAAAGTACTTCTAAAAGTGCATGTCTCCACACTCATTCTCAGTTCTGCGTCTCCCCTTCTGCAGCAGGGCCATGCAGGTCAGTGGGCAAGGACCACCACCAAGGGCAGCTCCAGCTCTGAGCCAGGACCTAATGCCCTGAGCCCTGGTCATGCACTGCACCCTTAATGAGCACCTCCACTCATGGGCACTCCACATGGTCTCTGTGCTGTCTGCTTCTTCGCGTGCTTTATAACCTGTGCAGTCAGAAATGTGACTGCCTAACCAACAACTTTCTTGCTGCTGCGTAAGCCATTTCTTACTCCCTTCTTGTTTCAATAGCAGACAACAATCATTAAGAATGTTGGCATGAATCCCATAATACAAATATCACAAACTTTACCTTCACCAGAAAAAAAAGCTGTAAAATTTTATCGCACATGTGCAATAGCAAAGGGTACGCTTCATACCTATCTGTTCAAAATACAACAGAAAATTCACCCACTGGTCTAAATTACAAGCTAGATCCCATTGAAACCATGACTGTAAACTATCTTGACTGCTATTTGCTTCAGATACAGATTGTTCTGTTTTAAAGTGTAAATGAAAGTGAAAACCTACACAAAGAAGCCACATAACAGCTTATAAGATGCCCAGACAAGAAGCAATTCTCAGAGGACCAAGACAGTGCACTCTAGGTTGAGTGCACTAACAGAGAAATTGCCCAGAGAGCTGGTGGATGCCCCGTCCCTGGAGACCTTCAGGGTCAGGCTGGACAGGGCTCTGAGCAACCTGACCCAGCTGTAGCTGTCCCTGTGCGCTGCAGGGGAGTTGGGCTAGATGGCCTTTAGAGGTCGCTTCCAACTCAAACGATTCTATGATTCCATGATTACAGTGAAATTAACTTAACCAATACATCAGTAAATTGGATAAAATATGACTGCCTTAAATCTTTTGGGATTGAAGAGGCCAACAGTTTAATACTGTTTTCATATCCAGCATATAAACCAAAGCACTGAATAGTTCTAAAGACATCTTGTATGCAGTAGCTCATCTCATTTGGATTTGAGGATAAAGTTGGGGAATACAAGATTTAAATCAAACATATTTGGATTAAAAAAGGAATAAGACTCCAATTGACATCTAGTCCTTATGAAAAATTAGATGGAAAATTCTCCTTCAAGTTTGGCATTTTTTCCTACACAGATTTTCTCCTGAAAGATTGAACTTTCTCTTTCGAAATTTGGTTCAACAAGGAGATCATCAGAAAAGGTTTAGAAAGTGCCTTCGCCAGAAGCAATAGAACATTTTCATGCAAGGAAGAGCAAGGTTCACAAACTGAAAGGTGGCGGTGATACTGGAACAAGATCCCAAATCTTGTTTATTAATTATCCACACTGAGATGAAGGCAGCATTGTAACAAACATAGGAGGGCAGGCAACTGATTTAATTGAGAGTTCTTCAGCTTCAGGAGTTATATCTGCAGGATCAGCTGACCTCAAAAGGTTAACAATAATGACGACTTGGAATTTTTTCCTTCAAAGCTTCTGATAAACTTTATTTACAAATTAAACAATAGAGACAGTAGCCCCTTTCTAAGGGACAAGAACAATTCTCAACTCTTCCCACACTTCGCTGATAGACATATCAATGAGAGAATTTGCATTTTAAAGAGAGGAAACCTGCCAAAGCTGGTGAAAAAATTACTCTCGAATGTTTCTAAATTCATCAGTTACCAAGCTCTACTGACAACACATTTTTATTAATAGAGCTGTCAAACTTGCAGAATTATTTCCTCAGGATAAATTGTTTCCTATTAAGGTTGTCATCTCTCCACAAAAAGTTCTTTTTACTAGAGTAAGAATTTTACGCAAATAATGATCTCAGCAGATACTCCTGGATCTTTAGAAGGAGTCCTATAAACAATCATGCACCATGCATTTGAGGGACACAAACACTGCCAGACAAGGACATATAAGCTCTCGGATTCTATTAAGGACTATCAGGTGTTATGCTGAAGTCCCTGGAAGTCACTGTTTCTAAATTTAAGCCACTCTGGGAACATTTTAACCCATTATAACATTAGTAAGGTATCCATACAAAGGTGAGGAAAGCTGACATGTTTGAAAAAAAAAAAAAATGGAGTGGGGAAAAAAACAACCAGCTCCATCTACAGCAATATACAAGTAAATTAAACTGCTTGTTTGTAAATGTTCATTCCTGAAAAACTTTCATTTTTTCCCTCTTGGTCCTGCAAATACCATTATTATTATACATTATTATTGTCCTACTCAGTAAAATGGCTGATGGTCTTCTCCCATCTGCCCAGACATGCATCAAGATCCTGTCTCCGGATACAGCTGGAAACACTGTAACACAACACATATGTCAGGGGAAGCACTTCAAGAAAATACCAGCTGAAAATACCAGCATCCACCCTGCTTTGTACCCAGTATGCTCACTGGGTAATAAGATTTAATATGATTCAAGTCTTAAAAAGCTGAATCCCAGTTTTAATCCTAAACCTTTTAATTGTTTAGAGATTTGTGCACCCTCTAAATCTGTTTTACCATTGAAGTGAAATCTCAGTTTTTCAGCAACGCTTGAACCTCCTTGTCAAAAGCCAAGATGCCAAGATCCTACAAGCTTTTCAGTACTTCCCACTCTCTTCCGCTATCCTCCATGCCAAAAGTTCTTCCCATATTCATGACATTAAATGTTAAATTGCCTGCTTTCATCTTTTACATCAATAAATAAATGGCCTGCCTAATACTGGATTAATGAAGAATTTAAAATATCAGAACAGTGATGGATAAGAAATCAACCAATTTTCAAGCGGTACTCAACATACATATGGACTCACCATAGTCTGGGTGAAAAATCTGGCGAATCAGAAGAAGAAACCATTCTTTTGTCAGGCCACCCATATCAAGACCAGCTTCTCCTACGAATGTGACCTTCAATTTCTTTTTCAAATCTGCCCTCTTCCTTGCTAGCTATTACAAAGTAGGTAGGAAAAAAAAAACAAAAAACCAAAAAAAAAACCAGAGGTGATTTAACAGATCATCAGTACTTCCAGCCATAGAGAACACATTTCTCTCTCTACCACTTCTGCTTCGTCTAAATTAGTAATTTGCACCACGCCCAACTAAAAGGCCAAAGCTATATTAAAACAACTACAGAAGCAAGACTGTCATGGCTATTTGAAGTCATCAACCAACTCGCACAGGGTGTTGTTCTCCAAGCTTAAAATGACGTTAGGTGGTGTGCAAATGGACTTTTAACAAGCTAATGGGCACAATCAATTGAGTTTATCTGGAATACTTTGGACTTTCACCATCCTTGACATCCACAGAAGCCTTTCTGCTAGAGGGAAATCATAGATTGAAAAAGAAATGTTAAGCTTCCTTTGGAAATGCTTAGCAAATGAGGAGGTAACTGAAACCGTCAACATTTGGACACTGTCCTGGTCAGCTCAAAAGATTTGCCAGCAACCATCAGCTGTTTTGGAAAGCTGTTTTGTGGACAATAGCAGCAAGGCCTTTCCAGTCCTTTGTCCTACAAGACACCATTTCATCCAAGTAATCAGTTAAAATCATAAGAAGCTGAGAAAAGAAAGCCTATAATAATTGCTACAGGAGAGAGAAGCTAGTGAAGGAAAAGAATAAAAGTATTCAAGGAATTAGAACAGAATGAACTCTAGATGAGTAGTCACTATTTGTGCTCCTGTCACGGAACCAGATCCTGCATAATTTGGTAATTATGCAGTGTAGTCTTAAGACAAAAATTGCAAACACACCCACCCACCCCATGTGGTATTTAAATGTATTTTCATTATGGGCTTAGTTATGGAAGAGTATAAGGACAGAAAATAAAGTTCTGATTTTTGAAATCTATTTTAGCAGCACTGCTACTGTGACATAGTAATTCAGTTCCTTTTGTTTTGTATCACACAGTTGTATTCCCTATCTCGGCACAGGAAGATTTAAATATGACTTATCAACCTGAAATCTAAGAGAAACTTCTATTTGGCAGCAACACACCATTTAATTGCATTTTTGATACCTCATCAAGGGAATCACTAACAAGGTGCGTCCTCCTCACTTTCACATTTAGGAACAACATATTCATGTCAGGCTTCTGTCTGCGAGAGACTTTATCCACAAGGCTTTGCTATTTGAATGAAAAAGAAACATCACACATGTAACATCTTCCTTTAAAATATAAGTGCCACACTTGTTAAATGTAAGAAGTCCTTAGCATCTTGCATTTAAGGCATTACCCCAGCATGACAGCTGCTTCAATATATCCTAAGAGGTAGAAAGCAATACAAACTATTCTACTACAAACAGCATCCACACAACATGAAATTATCAGGATATGTAACAAGCAGGAGGTAACTGTATGGCAAACCCTTAAACTCTCCAAATATTTGATTCTGGAGATCAGCTTGTGCGTTCCTTAGCCATTCACAAGGCACATCTAGCAGGCCAGGAGGGGACAGGTGCCACACTGAGCACCAAGGAAACCAGCAACTCCTAGCACCTGAAGAAAGTCACCACCAAGACAGACAGACAAAGCCTCTTTCAAAATGCAAGAGGCTGCAGCACCACATCTGTGATTTGTGAACATAGAGTTGTGTAGTCAGGTGCATCTTCACAGAATAAAACAAGAAACAGACCAAACTTCTCAGGGAATTTTTCCACCTTAATTAGCTTATCAATTTAAACAATCTGATTTTTTTTTTTTTTTTAAACCAAAACCAGTATATTAGGATGGTTTCTCCAAAAGAAAAACAAAACAAACCCAGTATCGCATTTGCTGTAACCCTTTCTCCCCAACACTGGCATTTATAAGCATCCTAAAGCCTAGTTTATTAAAATAACAACTGAGAGGATCCCAGCATGAACATTTATAGACCAGTAATAGTAAAATGGCTCAAGCTTTTTTTTTTTTTTTTCAGGATAGTCCTACGTATTAAAAGTTGTGATGAAAGGCTACATGGAATATTTAGCTAAGACAAATTTATAAAAGGCCAATTGATTAGACAAAACCATTTATGATTAAATGACTTACCCGTGCAATACTTATCATCTGTTGTTCTGAATCCCTTTGAATAATAACTTTTTTTGCTGCTATAGAGATAATAAACGGGTATTGACAGAAAGAAAACCTGAATGACAAGAGAAAAAAGATGAAATATTTCATTTTCAGCACTTAGCATAGTATTTTCTTTTTAAGAAAACAGGAACGAAATTCCACATTATCATTCAGCGTCTTCCCTCTAGGGATATTTATTTAGAAATAGATGTCACTTTTTTTTTCATTGTACGCATAGATAATCTATTCAGTAGAACTCACATTGCTTGGTTACAAATACTACTAGAAATTCTACTTACATATCCTGAATAAAACTCTATTAAACTGTTTATCAATAGACCTAACAAAAAGCAGTCTTCAATTACATATGTCAAGAAGCAACTTCTGCTTTAAAGACTGAATTCTAGTTGTTACACTGAACTAAGGAAAGTGAGAATATGTTATTAAATATAAGCTGAACTGTTACCTCAGTGCAGCATCCATAGGTACACAGTAGAAGTACTTCTGAGTTTGGCTCATTTGCTGCACTGATTTTCAAAAGGCACTGATTTCATAGAATCACAGAATCGTTTGAGTTGGAAGGGACCTCTAAAGGCCACCTGGTCCAACTCCCCTGCAGCGCACAGGGACACCTACAGCTGGGTCAGGTTGCTCAGAGCCCTGTCCAGCCTGACCCTGAAGGTCTCCAGGGATGGGGCATCCACCACCTCTCTGGGCAACCTGTGCCAGTGCTTCACCACCCTTAGTGCAAAAAAACATTTTCCTTCTATCCAGGCTAAACCTCCCCTGTCTGTGTGAAACCATTTCCCCGTGTCCTTTTACAACAGACCCTGCTGAGGAGTCTGTTCCCTTCTTTCTTGTAGCCCCCCTTCAGATACTGAAAGGCTGCTATCAGGTCTCCCTGGTGCTTTCTCTTCTCCAGGCTGAACAGCCCCAACTCTCTCAGCCTGTCCTCACAGGGGAGGTGTTCCATCCCTCGGATCGTTTTTGTGGCCCTCCTCGGGATGCGCTCCAACAGGTCCATGTCCCCCCTGTGCTGAGGACTCCACATCTGGGCACAGCACTCCAGGTTTTCTACAGGTCCTTCTGATTTAACTAAGGGCTACAAGTGCTATGGACTTCTAGATCACAATACAGCTATATTCCACTGCAGACAAATAATACTAAGAATTTAAAAAAGATTCAGAAATGATCAGGGTAAGATTTTTTGTTACTCATTACTTTAGTAAGTTTTTTGCTGATTAGCTCATGCATCACCTAGCAGAGGTTCGTACTAAGATATTCAGAGCTTCAGACTCTGTGTGCATCTTGAATTCAGACTCTATGTGAGCACCCTGAATCCTGCCTGCAAGGAGCTCTGGATTCTGACATCTTTACGAAAGAAAGGAAAATGAGGAGAAAAGATTCTCAGTTGGTCTGCAGGAAATTCTAACACAAAATGTCTTATCAAGAAGTGTCAACTTAGTTGGAAGAATTATGTATTTCAAAATATTTCATATGCAGAGTAAACTGGGACTCCTTCATACTGCTCCTTCTTAATTCTAAACATACAGCCTTGACTGTGATTTATTTTATTTTACTTTTTTTATTATTTTTTTTTATTTTACTTTTTAAGTAGAACAACACAGATTTAGAAGATATAAAATTGGAAAAAAAGTGGTTGACACAGTACAAGAACTGAACTAGTCTGCACTACTTCTAAAACTATGCATCACACAAACTTTGTTTTCATATACACTGAATTTCCAGTGTCTCAGCTAACTGAAAAGAACTGGAGCAGGTGGAAATCCCACAGCCCATTCATAGGTCTAGATGTGGGTACCAACGCAGGCAGATGGTGCCCATGGAATAAATAAATAAACTCTGAAGCTAAGCAGTATACAGATTCCAATGATCCACATGGTTTCCACAAGTAGCAGCTATATTGTTTTTCCACCAAAATGCACTATTTCATATGGCTATATATACACACAGCTATGGAACATACAAAATGCACACAAGTATGTATGTGTATATATGGTGTTTTGACATACTACGTACAGGACAACAACCAACTGAATTTTCCTTACCTGTGAGAATTTCCATAACATTGCCAGTTATGATATTCTTCCATAAGATCAATATGATCAAGAGTAGAATTATAGAAATCCGTATATGAAATAATGGGAGGACTAACCAGACTATTCGCAGCGTCTACAAAGAAAATACAAAAGTCTTTCAAAGTGCTCCTTGGATTACCTACACGTTCTCTAGACATAGGGAGCTACAGTGAAAGAGAAGAAAGGAAGACATGCACCAGTAACTTAGTTTCAGTCTTAGCTATGGAATTACAAGCGTGACAGAGCACTTCCTGACATCATACCAAGAGCTGTAAAAGCAGTAATTTCCCAGACCAGCCCAGCTGTAAGAGAAACTTGATAAATTATTTCTGACATCAAGAGCAACTTCTCTACGGTATTTGACTCCAGCCCGCTTACAGCTGACATACAGCAAGGTAAGGTTTCATAGACAAAGAATGGCATATTCTGCTGAAATCAGTGAAAAACAGTTTGATAGATCTCTTAAACACCTTAACTTCAAACATACTTATGGATACAGTATGTGCATGCTTTCCACTTCACAATTACCTGTTTGACTGACGCCTGTTTGCAAAAGGGGTGGAAAAGGAGGAGCACAAAAAAATTACGTATTTCCTCAGCTGACCACCATACCATCTAGACTCTCAAGTACAAAAATCAAGTACTAAGCAAATGAAAACAACCAATTCACACTTAAGCAGCCTCACTATGTAAAACTCACATAATAACATACAGCTAGTAAGCTTTCTTCATTTAAACAATATAACATTGATCATTCAGGCAGGAAGCAGTGTATTTTGAATCACTAAATATCTTTTCCCAAATTTATATATGCGGAATTAATGAATTAGCAACTCCTTCACAGATGACTACAAAACACAAAAGTGGATACAGTTGAGCTTGTGTGTCTAAACTGTCCTTCTGGATAGGCAGGACCCCGCAGAATTCTTCTAAGTTTGTTTGTTTGTTTTTTAAGTAGCCAGAGAAACTAAAACATCCTCACCCCAATCTTAATTTTCAATTGATGTTTTAATTTTCTCCTAGAAAGCATGAAATGAAGAAGGGCTTTCTGCCTCTCATGAAAAAGGCATTTCCATAGTGGATGCTCTAATCACTAAGCTATTGGCAGCTGGAGGAGGAGACAGTTTGCATCTGCAGTGGTCAGATTTGCCATGCTCTACCTTAGGATGCATACACATTGCTTAGCTTGCTTATATGTTAAAAACATCTGTGAAGCTAAGCTAGTTACAGAAGAAATTTTAGCAATGGCACATTTAAAGCAGTTCCTTTTATAAATCCATGGGAAACTTTTACCATTGGTTATCTCTGTGGATTCTTCTTTGATTGACCTCCTGTTGTTACAGGAAGATGGTGTCATAGTAATCATCCTCCACTAAACGCGGGCACGAGGACTTGCCAACAGAAGATTTTTTTTCCTGCTTACAACGTTTTGGCATTCTTTTCCATTGTAGTTGGTACTGTGACACCACCAATGTCCATTTATCCCTTAAGGGGAGAGGTATAAACCGCCCTTCCCTGCTCCCATACGTGTGTGTTTGTGTACACACACGAAGAACATAGCTACATACACATACATATCCACACACATGCACATGAACACACAACTTAAGAAAAAAACCTACTAAATAAAGCCAGGACTTTGGTTGCTGATGGAATCCACCAGGTACATTTCATCATGGGTGGAAACTCTTCAGGTTTTGCAGGAAACAGGCGTAAAGAAATAAATTGCAGTAACCTGTCCACTACCTGCTTGAACCTCCTCTGTGAAATCCTACAACAAACATGCTGCAGTTACTCCCACGTGATCAATGCTCACACTGAAGTCTGTATTATCAGATTTCAATGTGATTTTCTGAAGAACATGCTTTTGTCCTATACTTAAAAACAAAATTCCAAATATAAAGTTTGAAGAAGCATACTTTTAACTATTGGCATGCAGAAATGTTCTTCAGTGCACCATATAAACACATTTTTTAATGTCTGTTATTTTAAAAAAATTACAAAAGAAGCAACACTTGACTTTTGAGGAGCAAAAGTAAACAACAAATAAGCACACCTTCCTCCTCATAACCCAATCTGAGTACTAAGAAATTCTCAACTTCAGTTTTGAGAAGCTTAGTCCACTGAATCAACAGTGGAAAATACTTCGTGCACATGTGCAAGTGCACATGTAAAGTTCCGTGCTGCACCACTTCCACAATACAGCAAAACCACACGTATGTGTAGGTACATGGAGATATATCAACACACCATTGTGTAACTAACAGCTCTTGTCTTTTAATGTTTCAACTTTTAATAGTTGCTCTAAGAATAAAAACAGCAATATGCCTTTTGCATCCTTAGCCACGGGGGTTCATCTGACTTGTAAACACTGATTCAAATGAAATAAATTCCCACAATTTTAAGCAAGTCTGGACATATTTCAGGGGAAAATAAATATATATGTATACAATTTTCAACCCTGCAGAGAATAAAATCCTTAATTAGCAGATTCCCTATGAGATAAGGGAAATGTGAATACAGACAAATGTTCTTATTTTTAACCCTAGACTGAACTTCTTGCGTAGTCATTGTAAGGAAGGTAACATGCATACAGACTTACAGCCACTCTTTGGGCAGTTACCCCCAAATGACTAATAGCTAAGTGCTGTTAGAGTTAGTTCTGTTAACTACACTCTGTCACCATCTCCGTTACACTATGAGCAAGGACTTGATTTCATTTGTGGCTTTCATTATTACACAGAAATGCTACAGCATCTTTTGGACACAATGCAAGACAAAACTTTATTTAACAGAAGATCATAAAGATATTTGTAGTAATAATATCATGTAAGCATGTATCTAAAACAATTTACATTCATAACCTTTTTGCCTAAGTTACATAAAAATAACTTATACAAGCTATTTTGCAATCAAAGCTTTTCTGCATAAAGATAATTTTTACACGTTATATACAGTTTGCATCTATAAATCAGTATCACTTAGTGGACCACGTCCAAATGTACTTTGAAAACAACAAAAACCTTTGCCCAGCATGTATTTGCTTTTGCTATCGGTCTGCTTGATAGTCTGCTCTATCTTTTTCAAAAGATAACCAGTATTATGTATATGCAAAAAGANATGGAATTACAGTAACAATTGTATTCCTAAAAATTGAATTTTTAATTTTATTTTTTTATTTTTTTTTTTACTTTTTAGACCAGTGCACTACGAAATGATGGTCAGCTTCTGTTAAGGCTGCTATCTGTCTTAGCAAGTGAGCATAGATGACATAAGTAGAAGTGTTACTAAATTGAGGATTCTGAAAAAGATTAAAAAAATGCGTTAGGTTAATAAATTGCATAAAAGGAAAAAAGTCATTAGGACTGTTTCTTATGTTTGTTTTTGCCAATACAATTATGCAGTGACAGTGGTAAAACTATGAAAAAAATTACTTGCAACTTCTATTCAAACAAAAAAGACATAATTTCTACATTGTGAAAGTATGATTTTTTATGAGTTTCAAAAGAAAGCCACAGGCAACATAGGCAGTATTATTCAACATATTTTTTCTGGGTTATCGTTTACTGCACAGCACATAAATTACACTCTTCTGCATGACGAGCTTTCCATTTCAATAGTCAGGATCATCATTTCTTTCCACACAATCCAAACTTATTTTTCCTCTTACATACAAGTCCACCCATTCCTACTTTTCAGCATGATTTATTCCTCATAATTCACAGCTAACATACCCATCCCAGAGAAGAAAACTAGTATCTCCAAAAATTAGATTACTATCTGAACTTTCCAAATAACAGTTCTCTCATGTGGAGAGGTGTTATCTACACAGGCAAAACCTCAAGGGGAAATTTGCTACAAATGCTAATCAGTTTTAGTAGGAAGGTTCATTGGTTAATGCAGACAGAAATCAGACAATGCAGTCAGTAAATAGATTGGAGAGAGTCTGCAGGATAAACTGCAACACTTGAGAAAGTTACAGCAATACCAAAAAGTGCACATTCTGAAACTTTCTGGAAAGGCTAGTGAGTGTCACAGCACCTCAGCAAAGGAAATCTGGCAATAAATACGAAATAAGAACTCGTTAAAACATTTGCTCTTCCAACACAAAGTGGTAGGAAACAACTGCATGTCTAATTGTTCTTGGCTCATACTTTTAATGTATGTAACCTTTACCCAACAACTGTCTGTCATTAAGATCCTGTTTCCATCATGTATACCCTACACTTTTCCATATGTTAATACACTCTTATAACAGGAAATTTAATGTGAATTTTCTCAGTTGTACTAACTGTCTTGGTTGTATAGTATACTGGTTTATAGATTAGGAGTTATGTAGACATATACTTAAATAAAAATACTGTATTTCTCTTACCTGCAGAAGTATACAGTATGCTCTAAGATCGTCTTTTGTTCGTGGCCTATGAACAAATGAAAGTGGAAACATCATATGTATACATCGTATACACACACTAACTGTCATGAGATCACGCCCCCTAGGATTTAGCTTTCTTGATATGTGTTGAATACCATATTCAGGATCTTCTTCATTGTGCTCAGAGATCAAAAAGGACACTTCAAGACCGACTACTCTTTAAAGGCAGCTACCTGTTTTAGCATCTGTCTTTCATGGTACAACAGACAGAAAGTTAAAAATAAATCAGAGTTGAAGAGCAGGAGATGCTCCACAGGGGGAAGTCCATGCCCTTATCACTTGACACACCAGAAGAGTTGATTTGCCCCACCCATGATATTTCCTGCTACAATTCTCTACACATTTCTACCACTGCAGTCTCTGTGTTTCTTGCTGTTTATCTGCTTCAAGGCCTTTATGTAACCACAAACACATGTAGAAACAGCAGAGAATAACAACAAAAGGCAGAGAAAGGAATAGCCAAGGTCTGGGTCACAGATGAGTCTCAACAAGGACCTGTCTTCTCCTGTAACTTTTTTTGACCCAAACTAAGTATTCACACTTCTATTACTTGCTAAAATCTTGTCCTCTCCATGCTTTTTGGCTATCCTCTTCTTCATGCTGTACTGCTCTATCAATGCTGCTGCCACACATATATGATACTGCAAAGAAAACTTCAGGTCAAGGAGTTACATGGGCTAAAACATGTTAGTCGGGGGCAGGGTGAGCAGGCTTTGCTCTAGATAAATTCCTTAATTCATCTTACAGTTGAGATGCTTGAAAGATTGCCCTGGCAACAAGCAGCTGAGATTTTGTAGGGGAATGTAGGGCTAGGTCTGCCTCTCAGAGGCTCAATGCCAGCTTACAGAGCTCAAGGTATATTTCAGTAGATTTGCCTGCCCAAAGGAGATGAGTTCTTATGAGTCAAGTAAGTTATACCAGAACATTTTCCTTCTTTGGCCAAAAGAATACAGTAAAAGACAAAAAGTATACCAGTTGTAAGTAAGCACTAGAACAGTACTAGTACAAGCACTGGTTATATTTACCCTTTCCATTCTTGTAGCAGACCATTAATTACTCCCTTTAGGACTGACTTCTGAACATCTGGAGGCTATGGAAAAATGAGCAGGGAAAAAATCACGTTTGACCAAGTTATACAAACGCAACACAAGATACTGCAGCACAAACAGGCAAGCTAGTTTTGCTTGCGACCCAGGCCAGCTATGAAACCTCTGACTGTGCTATGGTGCTGAGCTCCTGTGTACCTTTCCTCACAGGCTATTTAGGTGAGGTCTGGAGTTGTGCCAATTGTGGCTTTCAAAACTTTAAACTTAAAAGTCGTAACCATCATTTCTATATTGTTCCTCCTCTGTGTTTTCTAGGCACAGTATCTACTTTGTGCCACCCACATCCTCGCATTTTCCTTATTTCCCACCATGCAGCGTCCCATCACAGTCATGTCTTATCTTCCAAGCAGACTTTGAGATCTACCACAGTATGAACTGCGTAACTCTTAACAAAAAAATTCTCTCATCTTTAACTAGAGTGGTTTTCATGACTCTGTGGCAATTCTCATGGGACCATTTTAAGTATGTTTTGAGAGATTCTTCAGAAATTGTACCTGGTAAAAAACTTCTGGTATTAAATTGCTTCTTAGAAAATTTCTTTGCTGAAGAGATTGTTACAGTGTTATCAAACATGAATTCTATCATTCTACTTACAGTATTTAATAAGGCATCATAGACAACATTCACAAATTTTGCATTGATTCCAGAGTCCTCAGTGGTATTAAATGGAGAATTGGCATCTTTCTGCAAGTTAGATAACACACAAAGCATTTTGGTTTTGAAACATTTTGAATATTTTATCTGTCTTTAAAAATGAATATTTAACTGCAGGTTTAAACAAAACACATACAAATATAATTCTTTGTTTTCCTTACCAAAACATAAGATTCTAAATCACTTTCATTATTACATGAAAGATGGAACTAAAGCGCACTAATCTTGCACATCGACAGTATGCATGCAACTCTGTTACCCAGCTGTTCTATTTTAAGATGTAGGAGGGTTCTCAAATAATGAATTACATAGAGTGTTCAACTCACCTTTGCTGTAGATCCATCATGAGACAAAAAAAAAGAGTTGTGAACATTCACTGTTCATTAAGTAAGCATGAGTCTCATGTTATTTAGCTGTATCAGTTTGCATGTTTTCAAACTGTAGTTTCTGCAGAAAGTACCTTACAGACATAGGTCACAAAGCAAACTAAATACTGGAATTTTAAAGCTTCACGTATGAAACACAGTTACTTAAATTGGAATGAATAAACCAATCAGATTGTCTACCAAGCGCAGGTAAGATCATAATAAAATTATCTCAGTGGGTTTGAGTAACTAACTAGCTGCAAGCCTTTAATAGATGTTTGTCTGAACACTTTGAAGATCCAAATCACTGTAACTGCTAGATAATATTATGAAGTATTTTCTACCTTAAATGCAGCATTTATCTCCAGGAAAGAATCAAATGTTGTAGAATAGAAGTCATGCACAGCTTTCCAATCTCCTGATGACTTTGCCTTTTCTATATCATCCCTAGAAAGAATGTATTAAAATATTGGTAATGTAAGGGTCAAATCTTCCCAGTCACATAGACTTCATACTGCACCGTAACCCCAAGTTTTCCTCACTAAGCACACTTAAAAGATAGACAAGTATAATATCAGTATCTTCCTAACATTTTCCTTGTCATTGTACAATCATGGTATTACAAAAGAACAAAAGCACAGTTTGAGTTTGATACACCTGTGCAATGTCTCTTATTCAAATTGTTAATTCATGGTGTCACTGTTCAGTACGTTAAGACAAATCATTAGCAGAACAGAATCATGCCAAAGAAACACTGACATGATAAAATTCCTGAGATTTATTAAATTAAGTATGCAGGCACCCAAAGTAGTCAATTTCATTGTCACTATATCAATCTCTCCTCTGATTCTTTCAAATACAACAATCTTTGTATGCAACTATACACATTTTTTGACAACAAAACCTGAATTTGACCTTGAAGTCCTTTTAAGTACTGACCCTGTGAAGCAAGTACCTGCATTCAAAATTTTGTCTAACATCGGACACTTTAAAGAACCCTTAAAGCACAATTTTATCTTAGCTACCCACAATGCCAGCAATCCAAACCCAAGTACAAATCAATGGGACATACCAGAAATGCTACTGAGTTTTTAATATTTCACTTAAAAGAATGAAACTCTTAATAATTGAATAATTAGACATCAAAATGAAAAAATGAAATGTACAAATTAAGACAAAACAAAGTCCAAAGAAACAAGGAACACTTTAAAAACATCAGTGCAACTTACTGGAAGTCTTTCACAGTTTTGGTTCGGATGGGAAGGGAAGGTTCAGGAGGAACCGGTGCTTTCAGTTCTTGGGGTAGTGTATCAATAGAGATGCGCTGCTTTTGTCTAACATCAAGGCAAATAGGTGGTAGGTCTCTCACTTGTCAAAAAAATGCAAACAATAAATACAATGCAATCATATACATAAACATTTAGCTAGTAAAATATAGATGTAGAGAAACTACGGGGAAGAAAAAGAAAATTCATCCAAGTAGTTTTCCTACCACATGCTCATCCCAGACAGGACGGAAAGGTGAACTGAGGTGAAATAAAATCATATAAACAAAGACTGTATATTGAGCTTGTAACTATATCTCTGTGAACAAAGAGCTCCCCCTGTCAGAGGAAGAAAATTGGCCCATTTGTCTTCTGCCTGAGGCCTTCTGAAAGAAGGGAGTCTTTGCTACTTTGTAAATAAACTGCTAGTCTAAGTGGCACAAAAAAAAAAAAAAAAAAAAAAAAAAAAAAAGATTTGTCTGTTACATAAACACAGGAAAACCAGATTTTTCACAGTTCAGTTGCTGACAAAAATCAACCAAACAAACTGATGAGCTGCGATCCAACCCAGCATTAGGGAAAATAGCAAACTATTGCACTTACGGAAGACAGACTAGTATTACATCTAGCGCTACAGCAATAGCACATCACACAAGAAAACCTCAAGTTCATACGCAGTTTCATTTTCAGATACGAGTGCAACAGAATTTTCATGAAATATATTTGTGGGGGCAGATGCCTGACTTTCTGAACATTTAGCCCAGTACCTTCTGAAGTCAGATGCATAATGAACATGCCTATTCTGAACACCACATCCACCCAAACCTCTGACGAGCTCCAGGTACACAAGTTAAACACAAAACTGAAAATCAAAGGATGTCATGGAACTATCGAGTTATCCAGGGTGTTCCTGCAGTATCTACAGGATTGCAAGACCAAGAAGCCCATGACTGGTAGCTCCTGATCAAGAATAGTGGCATTACATTATTGTATTTGACTCAAAAGTAATGCACATACTGCAACAATAGTGTTTCCAACATCTATGAAAAATCTGAAACAGCAACACCAAAGTCCGATCATTTTCTGACATGAAAGGACAAAAGAGGTGTCTATTGTCATACACAGTTTTTGCTAGAGCTGACTGTGGATCGCCTACAACTTCCTGAAAGAATCTCCTCCCATCAATCAAATGGGCTACGCAAATCTTCCATCATTTAGAGAATTATTGCTGAAATAGTAGCATAGTTAAATAAATTCAATAAATTCAGCTGCCTATTCCAACACTAACAAGGCCCTTCTCTTCTACTCCTTACTTAATTTTATCTGAAAACATTTCACAGCGTTTATATGGCAAGGTTTCTGCAGCAGGGGGCTGGCAGAAGTGGCTTCTGTGAGAAGAGCCCACAGGCTGCCCCTGCGTCAGACAATGCCAGTTCCAGGCAGCTCCAAAATGGACCCACCGTTGGCCAAAGCCATGCTCATCAGAAACACTGTTTGTGCCTCTGTGATAATGTATTTAAGGTAAAATAAATAAATAAATGATCACTGTAAAGCACCTGTGAGAGCAGAGCAGGAAAAAATATTCTGAGAGAAACAGCCCTGCAGCCACCAAGGTGAGCGAAAAAGGGCTGTTCCCCTGCAGCCCACGGGCACCACGCGGAGCTGATCTCCACTGGCAGCCCGTGAGGAGCCCGCGGTACAACAGGGGGATGTGGCCTGAAGGAGGTCACAGCCCATGGAGAGCCCATGCAGGCGCAGGCCCTGGGCTGAAGCCGCAGCCATGGAGAGGAGCCCGCGGTGGAGCAGGGGCCTGGGGGAGCTGCCGCCCGTGGGCCCCGCGCTGGAGCAGCTCCTGAAGGGTGGGTGCTGTGGTGCTGAGCTTGGAGAGCTGCAGCCTGTGGGAAGGACTCACACTGGAACAGTTTGTGCATGGCTTTATCTGGCTGGAGCAGAGAAAAAGTGTGAAGAAGGAGCAGAGACCAAGTGTTACGAACTGACCACAGCCCCCATTCCCCTTTCTGCTCAGGGGGAGGAGGTAGAAGACCCAAGTTTGAAGCTGAGCCTGGGAAGAAGGGGAGGTGGAATAAAGGTGCTCTTAGTTTTGTCTTTGTTTCCCACTATCCTACTCTATTTTTAATTGGCAAAAAATTAAGTCAATCTTCCCACAGTCAACCCTGTTTTGCCTGTGACAGCAGTTTTAAGTGAGCTCCCTGTCCTTACCTGGGCCCACAAGCTTTTTCACCTTAACTTCTCCTTGTTCTCTTCAGTAAGGGGAGCAAGAGAACAGCTTGGTGGGTACCTGGCAGCCAGCCATGGTCAAACCTCCATAAATATGAGAAAAGGATTGTGATGCAGTGTACACAAACGCCCATTTTAATGGCAGTGTCTTCTCAAATATCCTTAAGGGTTTTTTTTTTTTTTTTTTTTAAGGTCTGCTTTACACTGCATATTTTTAAAAGCATTTATATGAGTTATGATGAATGTTTGGGATAGAAGACAACACAAAAGCATCCTCAAAAGTCAAACGTAAAAATAAAATCCCGTAAGAATTGTCTAAGAATCCTCTTTGCCTTTTCTCTACAATTCCAAGAGTTTGTTTTTGTTCTCATTTGTTAGGTTGCTTTTTTTGTTTGTTTTTTAATTTAACTAAACAAAGTAGTATCACTACTCTGCTGCTTACTCCATTTATCACAGCAGGGAAATATATGCTAATGAAATCTCCAACACACAAAGGTAGATTCTTTTCCCTCATGCTAATGACAAAGGAATTGTCAATGTGGTTCAACTCAGGTAACACTAATCAGAAAATAACAGCTCAGAGCTGATCTCAGTCCTGAGTATGGCTCTGATTATAGAAGTTGAACCTTGCCCACTCTCACAGCTGGAAGTTAAGACTATTTAAAGAGAAGAGCAGTAATCAGAACAAAAAAAAAAAATTAAAAAATGGACATATTCTAAACTAATTCAAGCCAAGGTGCCCAACAATCCCACCATCTAAGTGCTCTGCATTTGCAGATGGATTGACTTAAAAGAAACTAAAATTCTGTATTATTTTTTTTCTACTCCCAGAAAGACAAGCAATTTTAATTTAAGTCTCATTCTGTCTTCTCAGTTTTCAAATTGATTAAACATTGAATTACAAACAGCTGAATGTGGAAAATATTCTCTGCATCTGCAGAAGAGGCAGCTGCTGAGAGAAGCTGCTTCTCATTACAGTAAATTGAAGCTGCAGGTGCTAAGCTTGGTAGCCTGAGCCCTGTCAGTGATGCAGTTTACTTAGAAATATGCTGCTTAAATTAGATATACTAAAACTGAGTTTTAATAATATATTTAATAAATACTGTCAACTTCAGTATGTTTTACCATAATTCTTGTTTATTTGTAAATAGATTTTTCGTTGTTTGTCTGACATCCAAAAATATTTATTAAGATGTCAATTGAATTCCATTGAGGACAAATTTGAAACTTTACTGAGCTGACAAACAGCAACAATCCAGCGCTACAAGACAAGCAAAAGCAACCATTTCTGGCTGCTTGCCCAGTTACATTAAGTAAAAAGACTCAGTAGTGCATGACTGCTTAGGAAACAATCAAAAATTGATGAAGAAAATCTTGTTACAAAGGAGAATTGATTTCTACACAGAAATTTAGGGTGAATGGATCTAAAACCGCAAATATTTTCACAGTGACCAACACAGCTACTGGAAGATCAAAATTTACCAAATGGTTAAAGGAAACAAATCTTATCCACATTTGTAACATCATAAAAGCTAGAAAAATCTATTCATATACAGGTTTCACCATATTTATACATCATCTTATAACGCAACAGTGATCTGGTGCAAAATACAATCTCTGGGGCAACTATATAACAAATAAATGTCACCCCAGCTTTCATGCTATTTTACCAGCATTACCTTAACAACACTTTTTCCCGAAGAAATGAATAGTCGTCTAACTCAAGCCTCAAGTATTACAATATATGCAAACATACATACACATTCAGAGAGAGAAGACGTATAAATGTACAAAAAAGACAAAAAATTCCAAACCAAACATCATTCCTGATCCTAGATTATCAATGGAGGTGTTTTCAGCTGTGAGGTTTCAATTACCATTTTTCAATGGAATACACACATACCTCCTCAAACAATTTTGAGTGTACCTTGGACAGTTAGACAAAATAATCCATTTTCCTAAGGGCAGGTTACCCTGATCCTGAAATTACCAGAAGGTCTGCTCAATTATGCATAGCAAGCTCTCAATTTCAAGAATGTATCCAAAACTGTAACGAATAGTGCCATACATTAGGATGGTGAAAATTAACAATTCAGTACTACTGCAGCAGTAGTTACAACCAGGACTGAAACATGGGAAGCAAGATCAGGGGGCACTTCAAGAGAAACCATTGAGTTCACCATTCTTGTCAAGTACAAGAGGTGACAGAAATTCTGAAAAAAAAAAAAAATTGTACTGGACCAGACAACATGAAAAATACTGGATTTAATTTTATTTTGTCCTGAACTTTAGTAAGCATCAGACTTTTCCATAAGACTGTACCGAGCAACTACCCAGACAGAAGCTGGAGAGGAAACAATTACGGATTCTCATATACGAAAGAAATGTATCTAGGAGCCTATGAAACAGCTTCATGCATGTTTCTTTT
>VXAV01005503.1:32328-55378 GCA_013399715.1 Alectura lathami | reverse complement strand
AAAAAAAAAAAAAAAGAGAGAGAGAGAGAGAGAGAACACCGGAAGTGAACACATTATCCAAAGCCATGACATAGTACTGACAAAATACTCCACTGTGGAGGGCCTTTAATGCTCCCACTTAGGCAAGGAAGAACCTCCTCCCAGTGATGACCGTGACCTCCTCTGCAGTAATTACTGCGGCATACAGCCCTACATTCACCACCAGATTTACTAAAGTATAAGACATTATGGTTAAAAAACATGATATATACCACTAGAAGTTCTGTTCAGTGATCTATGGCACTGCTTGAGCAGCCAAAAGCTGCCCCTCATGTAATAAACCACAGGTGAACCCAGTTGCCCCATTTGCACAGGTGAAGAAATGTCTTCTGCCATACCTTGATGTTAACAAATCTGAGTTCTAGTAGACTAGCAAATAAAACCAGGAGATTACAAAACACCAGACCTGTCATGCAGAAAGTCCTGCCAACAGCAGCAGAAGAGGGCAGGGCGATGTGAACATGATGTAAACCTGCTCGCTTTTTTTTGGAAGTACCCTGGAAGAGAGGAGGGCAGAGAACACAGCCAGCATCCTGCCTCAAGAGCAAGTTTCCATTTGTAATAAATGGTGGCAAACCACACACAACTATATGCAAACATGTTCAAATGTAAATCAGAAGCATCGCATATTATGGTGTGTAGGTTTTAACTAATTTTCTAGATTTTAAGAGTAATTACAGGATGCAAAGATTGTGATAAGGCGTCAATTGAGCTTACTTAATATGGTCTTCAAATTCATAGCCCTCTCCCTCTCCCTCTCTCTCGATATATATTTTTTTTTTCAGCGAGAAATTTGCTTCTAATGAGTTAATGCATCTTATGACTTCTTTATTCTACTCCTTCTGGGAGGAATTCTCCATCTGTTTGTAAAGCAGAGAATTTACCAAAATGGTTACAGACAGATATTTTTAAGATTAAACCTCTTCATGCCACTGAATTCAGCTAGACCCAAATATGAATAAAGACCACTCACAAGATTACCAGCTTGAAGTATTTGCTCATACACAATGCAAAGTACTCACTGCTCAGTCTTTTATTTTTCCTCTGAAGAATGATAGGATTTCAACATTGATTGGCTATACCTTTTTACAGAAGTATTCATCAGTAATTTTTCCACTAAAAATTACTCCATATTATGTTCAGCTATGTCAGAATAATAGGTAACGACACTATATCAAGTTCTTAATGACCGAGATTTAACAACACACACCTACGGTAATCACGACATGCAGATGTTTTAGGCCTGTCAGAACGAAGCAATGTGGAGAACCTGAGTTGATTTCTTTGGGTTTCAGACAGCTGTGGATGAGATCTAATTTATGGTCAGCTTTTGAAATCATGCCAGCAGGAGCTTGCTTTTCAAACAAATACCCCAGTATGCTGCTAGGAAGGTCACATAGCTCGTGTCATCATTTGATGGGAATCTTGTCAGGAGGGCTCCTCCCCTCCTGATACAGCTGTCCTTGTGAAACAGCAAACATTTTCTGGTCATTATGTGCTCTGTGAGATATTTCTCTAAAAACTTATTTACAGAAAACCCAGGGATCCAGTTTCTTAATTCTACAGGCCTGCAGGTTGAGCCAAATAGTGTTTTTTAAAAATCCTCAGTGTTGTAGAAATCTGAACTTCAAAATGTTAAATTCATTTCACAATTAAAAAAAAAAAAAAAAACCACAAAAAACAAACCCACAAGGGATTCTTCTTCATAAATCTGCTTTTGAAAAGATAAATGAAAAATTAAACATTGCATTTTTTCTTCCTAACATTTTTCCTAGCGTGGGAGCTTTCCAGCTCCCAAGAGTTTCTTCTGTACCTGTCTTCAAGTGACTAATACAAGCTGGGGTTTTTCTTTGTAAGTAATTCATGCTGCCGATAGTCTGCAGATGCTGTAGCCATGAATGCTTTCAGGGAACATAAATCACTTCTGGTGTTGAAAGAAGCTGTCCACCCTTCCCACCTTCCAGCTACCTGCTGCCATCCCACCACTCGCCTTCCCTCTGTGTTCTCAGGGATGCCTCTCGTGAGCACCTGGAGAGCTGGGTGTGCTCTAACCAGGGGAAAACCAAGCAAGGGTGATAGAACATACATGAAAAAATACCCTGGAGCTTCAAGGGCCAGCAGCAGGCCCTGGGCCCAGCAGTTCTGCTGTGCTTGTAGGGCAGGCCCCAGCCCCGAGGCTGGCATTCACCCCACTGATGTAGGTGTTGCAAAGGGCATCAGGACTGACCCACGGGGGGTCTCGGACAGGGACCCCTTCAACCTGGGATCTGGACTCCAAATCCACTGCACAGCACCCAGCTTCCTTACAGCACAGGAAGGGAATGCTCACACAGGAATGCTCACACAGGTTGCACATTGTGAGAACTGCTCAAAAAAGGTACAGTGAATATTTTGCGGTGTAATTAGACACATGACATACCACAGCAATCTTTCAGGGCAAAGAATGTGATCCTAGTATGTATCTGATGTAATTAAGGATGTATGACTTAAGTTCCAGCTCACGGCTGCAGTCTGAAGTGATACCATTGGGCTGAGATACAACATGGTCGTTTTGCTTCCCATCTAGGGAATTGCAATATGTGCTAAAAATACTGTTGAGCACATGGAAATACAGAGTGTTATCGCATGTGGAGAGGCAGAAGGAATGTCAGTCCCAGTAGAAGCAACCATAGAAAAGGGACAACTTAGCACTGAATGTTTTGAGTTGCTAGCAAGATCAGCTGGGACTTGGTTGCCATTCTTGATCCCTCCTTCCCCTCTGTCCCTCTCAAGATGAGAAAAAATCTGTTTGGAAATGGGTCATGAGTAAATAAAACACATAGGTAAGCATGTGCACCATAGCAAGTATCAGTTTTCTGCCACGCATTTTATTGCCACAACTGCTGGGGATGTTTTCCTCCCTGTGTTTTGTCACGGGAAGCCATTTATTATTTAGCTGTACTTAAAGTCACTCATCTCTGGAGAAACACAGCAGGGGATGCTACCTGACACGCAAGGACTGCGGTGACTCCTGCTGTATCGCAGCCCGTCATGTGCCCTGGCTCTGCTGTCCCAACTCTGGGTGGCACACAGTGACTGCAATTTAAGAGAGCAGGCAGAAGAGAAGGGTTGTTCTGACACCCTTCTTAGAACAAGTACCCACAAGCCTTTCCGAAATTCTGATTACAGAGAGCAGCATCCACTGATATATCTAAATTGGTGCATTCAGGCTCTACAATCGTATAATCAGAAGAGGGGGAGAAGATAAATTTGTATGCAGTTACTTGTGAAGGACGATAAGGTAATGAACAAAATGTTCTGGACAAATAACAGATTAACCAATGTGATGAGATTTCAGCCTTAGAGAGCCATAGAGTAAATTCCTGCCCATTATAGTCATATGAGTAGTTTCATTAAGAGCAATCTGCTTCTTAGTAAATTGTCAGTTATAATAAAATCAATTAAACTTGTTATTTTCCTTCTTATTGTTCTGCATTTCAGTAATTCTAGTGATAACCATTAAAACTTGTGCTTTTATACTCCTGTGTTGCAAAATACTCTTCTCAGCCCTCTGGTAAACCACTCAGTCTCTCCGTTCTGTAGGACCCTGAGCTTAGCACGCGCAGAAGAGGTAGAGCACAACTAAACACATCCAGAACAGGTGTACGAGAGGGATGACGCAACTGTCTGTTCACTCTGCCTGCAGGAGGCACACGGCACTGCAGAGGGTGGATCCAGAGAGCAGGACTCAGTGAATTCCATACCAAAATGTTGACAGCATCTGATGCATGCAGGAGGTATGCTGAGCGCCCAGAACTGCCTGTCCCACCGAACACAACACCGTGCAAACACCAGCGGGGGCAGGTTTGCACACAGTGCTCATTTATTTGCCATAAAAACGGATGTCCTTTATAAATATATCTGAAAGGCGCACCCGTAAAATCAACACAACAATAAAGGTTTTGTAACTTTAACAATTAATTTGGAGAAGTTACTCTCCCTTTTCTTATCCCATAAGTAGTAATATCAGTAACACACTCAGTGACTTCTATCAAGTTCTTTTATTAATACTTTTTTTTATTATTTTGTCATATGTTTATATCGGCCCTCTATGCTACACAGAGGAAGGTGTGGCTATGTACGCATTGGCCTAGAACAGTGAATTTTCTTTAGAAGAGTCATTTGGTTCTTTTATACTGTTCAGGAAGTACTTAAAGCTATTCAGCTGAACATCTAGCTAAAAAATCATGATCTTTAATATGCATGTGTACAATAAATATAAATATGTATTTCACTTTACTGCTCCTGCGCTTGAAAGGGGAAAAGCAAGGTAAGAAAAGCTGGCAATCTGTGCGTAATATGGAAAACTATAAATAAATGCTAACAGATGGAAATAAGGAAGTAATTTTGTTATAGGCTGCTCAGTGATCTGAAGAAATAGTTTGCAGGGAAGATAAGAAAGGAAAACTTCCTGCTTTCTAGCAAAAAGATTGCTTCCAAAATAGAAGGACCTTGCTCAATATCTTGTTACAGCCTGGTTGGAAATTCCCCAGGAAACCAAAAGCTGTTTTAGTGAGGTTGAAGTATTTCATCTTGTACCTCTTGCATGCTTGATGAACTGTTGTGGAAACCTCTTGGATGGCCAGAAAAGCTGGGATCTCTAGATTAAGGAGGGAGATGTGGTCTGTCCTAAGACTGAACGTGGTCCCGTCAGAGTTCCTCACTGTACACTGCGGTGGTGCTCTGCAGCCAGAAACCCAGAACCTCTGGGTCTGGTATAGATTCTTCATCAGAATCAGACAGAGGCTAGTCTGCTGCCTGTGTCCTTGGGCAAACACACCCCCAGCAGAAAAGGTCTCTTGGGTCTGTGCACTGCACCAAGGTTAATACAGGCCCAATCCATGCTGGAGCTCCCAGATCTTACCACCAGTAAGAATTATTGACAGTAACAGATTGCTGAACAACCGAAAACACAGGTCAAGGACACAAGACATCCCTACCCCAGTAGTTTTCCATTTGCTCACCATGGAGTGATTATCTGACTGTTCCTGTGGCTTGGTCCAGTCTTGTGGGCAAAGCACGCACTGTGATGAACTTGGGGCTCATGTGAGCTCAGCTCGCATGGGAAGGCAGATTCCAGACTCCCAGGTGGTGTGTGTAACTCCGCCGAGGGCACGTCCTTAAGTAGTTGTACCACCGTGCCCTTCAGTCTCTGCTGTTTAAACCTAGACCCATTTCACCTAAGCAGTTCTGCTCAAAATCAGTTGGCATAGTGGAGTTTCTGCTGGAAGGTGCTTGAAAAGGGAGAGAAAAAGTTAGTGATATGAAATGAAGCCAAACTATAAATCGTGTGAACCTTATTTTCCTTTTCAAAGTAAAATTAAATGTATGCAATTTAATTTAAAATGACAAGATGCTTTTGACATATATATATATATAATGTTTCATTTTAGTAGGAAGACATACTGAAATTTTTTTCAGCTACCGAACAGACATGTGGATGACATTGGCAGGCATCCTGTTACAACAGGATGTTGTACAAGTACAAAGGGAATTTTTTCAAACATTCCACAGTATGAGTATTTTTTAAATTGAGATCCTGTTACTATAAGGTCAGTCAACCAAGAAGAATTTGCCATGTTTTGGGTGGTAATAAATCTTCCAGAGCAATGTTAACCAACACTTGGGGCAGTCTTGCTGTGTCGTGTTACTTTATATCCTACAATATGGATTGCTGGAATGGGAGAAGGGATTTAGCTGTAAATGTCAAACATTTCCTTCCGAGTTCTGGTCAGCTTCATACAGCTTTGTAAGAGAAATAGCAAGGGATTCATCAATAATACTAACATGGTAAGCTCCAGCTCTGGCTTGAAGTTAAAAAAGAAACTAAAACCAAAACAACCCTTCCTTCTCCCCCCTGGCACCCCCTTTTTTTTTTCTTTTTTTTCCCTAGCTAAGTGTTCTACAGACTTTGTGAGAAGTCTTGGAACATTTTCCTTTTTTGACACTTCTAATTTATGACTTACTAGAAATGAATATTTCATGGCAAATCAGGACTTTGCTCTTCAAAGCTTCTTCTCTTTGGTGCTAATTATTTCAACAAGACCCATACTAAAGGCAAATCCTGTCACTTCTCTAGACTGTCTGCATTTATGCTATAAAACTACCCATACAACTGTTAAAGTTCTTATTTCTGGTGTTTCCTCATTTTCACTTTTTGGAGTCTCCCACTTTAAGAAATGACACAGTTTATAAAGTTACACGGGGTTTGGAAACCCTGCAGTCAATTAGTTGGGGAAAAAAAAAAGGGGGGGGTTCATCCTCCACCCTCTGAGCTGAATGCCCTGAACGCCCAGGCACAATTTTGTCTTTTTAAAATTGCAGTTCACAGGAACCAAGCTTCACTGCTTCAGATAATCCAGATAGCTTTTCCTTCCATAGCCACATTAGGCCTTTACACAACCACACTACGTTTTCTGACAGAGAACTGCACAGCTTTGCTTGCTCTGAGCTTTACATGCTCTTACCACTTCCCACAGCCAGTCCCCCAGGTGCCTAGCACCTTTATTCTCAGTAATCAGGCATATGAAACAATTCAAGTTGTATGAAGTGCAGCTTTCTGTAGGAAGGAGTTATCATCACCGAACAACCTGCTGTTTATCATCAGACCCTATACACTTTGGCAAGTTTATTAGTTTAAGGTGTGGAGCTTAACTAAGCCCCTTCCTTGACCATTACAACAGTGACTATGGCCTCTTAAGCACTTAATAAAGATGATGAAACAACAAACCAGCTGAAATGAAAGGAAATGCTGAGGGATTAGCTCTGCATTTAAACGGAGATCTTACAGTATTGTTTAGCAAACACAAGGATGTCAGCTAGTTCTTTTGAAAGAGCAGAACAAGGAGGACGGTTTGGGGGGACATGGTACGATTAGGATTAAGTCTTTTAAAGGAATATCCCCCATAACACTGTAGCTGAAAAAAACCCAAGGCATAATATTTTCCATTTGTCCATAAAAGCTATTGCAAAAATTTCTGCAGCAAAGCTGAGATGGTATCTGCAAATACTCATTTGGAGCTCTTTGGGGTGTGGCCTGAATGTTTGTATGTATGAAGCATCCTGGTGTGCACAGATATCTTCACATGCAAAAGATTGCTCCTCTATTTTACATGATAAAACATTTGCTGTAGTTTTACAGCATTCAACAGCATTGTTTATGAATGACAGCCAGATTGCGATATCTGTGTTCACGGCTTTTACTCTATGCCCTTCTCATTTTTTTTTTTCCTCAGTTTTATCCCACTTCTGTTAGGCTTGTGACCATATAAACTATGTGAACAATCGTACTTCTGCCAGGCTGATAAATCTCAGTCTGATAGCTGCTGCCAGACATAACAAGGACATCCACTGATGTCAGTGGGGCTGTCTGTGAAGCGTGGTGCCTCTCAAAGGCAGTAAGGGTATCTCACAGTTGTTCTGCTTTTAGGAGTTTGGAAATTAGGGGAGCAGCAGACATTAAAAAGTCTTTTTGTGTGGATAAATTCTTATTTCGGAATTGTGAAACACAGGAAACAGAACATAAATATATTAATTATGTAAAGATTGGATCAATTAAAATGATTCCTCACATGAAAGCTGAAGCACAACAATGAAAAAACTACATATTCCAGCAGAAAAGCCATCAGTATTTACCTCCTTCTGGTAATACAATCATAGTTTAGGCTAAGCCCATCATAAAACTTAAATGAACTGGAAAAAAGAACATTCTGTTTTTGCAACTGTTAAAAACAATTGCATATGATGTTAAGTTCTCCATTGGTTTTGGCAGCAAGTGCTTGCTCCTTTAAACTCCTGTGTACACACTTTTCTACTCTTTTGTAACAGGGTCTTTAAAAACACATTACTTTGGCTTGGTCTGCATGGGAATGAAGCAATCTGGACAGCATGGAGAGCAGAGTTTGAAAGACATTGTTTGCAAGGGTGTGCTGGGTGACAGCAGCACTTATATCTGTCACAAGTCTGAAACATGCACTCGTGCTGGGGAAGATTGGGACAAGGAAGGAAAACAAGGTGATGCTGGTCCCCGGGCTGCGGCTGCAAGTGCAGATCCAGAGCCCTGTGGCACCTGGCCAGGTTTGTGGGCAGACCCAATGCTCACCAGCTTTGTCTGTCAGCAGAAAGCCCAGAATAGATCTGATATGGAGCAACAATAATTCTCACTTCATCTGCGCTGCTTAGCAAACAAACTTGCTTAACTGACTTTCCTTTAATTGTCTTGTGAACTAAAATAATTCTTGCTTAAGTGAAAGTGGAATACAAGGAATATTCTAAATGCATGAACAACTGATAAGACATGAAGAAAATGACTTCCATGTGTATATGATTATTATGTGAGTTCTCTTTTAAAAAGAGTACTGTAAACAAGTACATAATCCAGCATATTAACTGAAATTGGCTGAATTACAGCTTGAAAATAAGAGACACACGTTGGCAATTACCACACTTTACTAGCTAGGCCTTTAAAAAGCATAGTTCGTATGTATTTCCTGTAGAAATCGTGGCCGTTTTAGCTTGCCTCACTACAAGATATTCAGAAGTGTCTTTCCAAAATGTATATGCCAGCCTGACAACCAATCCACAGACACGAGAGGGCAGAGCTAGGATCTGTCTTCTGCATGGGTGGGGGTAGCAGTTGGAAAGGTGGATTTATTTCTTTTTATCATTTTTTTCAGGAGCTTTGAGATAAAGACTTCTCCACTATGAATTAAGAGAGAGTTGCCCGGTTGGCAGCAGCATTGGCATTCAGGGAACTTGTCGGATGCCTGGCCGAGTTCTTGCTCTCTGCTCAGCCTGGGGACTGTTGCCTTGCTGGCGTATAAGCCCTAAGCACAAGGGCATTTTGGAGCAAGCCTCTCTCAGAGGGAGAGCTTTCTCCTCCTGATACAGAGCAAAAATCTGAATTCAGCCCTTCACATGGTTTGTGAGAGGTCTGTGCTGGGATGTGCTGGTTAGAGAGGAGGCAGTAAGTTGGATCCTGTGGAAAGGAGCAGCGATAGACATCTGAACCAGAACACCATATTCAGCCTAAACAAATGACTGTTGTTGCAGAGTTCAGACAGATGGCTGGCAAAACCAGCCAGAGGCAATTCAAAGATAATATTCATGTGATGTCCCACCTCCCCATGTTAAGGAAATGCATGTTAATCCCCTACTGGCATTAATCCAGCATGGGGCTAGGACATCAGAAGGACACAGGCAGCAAGCAGGGCTGTGTCTGCCTGGGGATGACTATTTGCTCTCACAACTCAAGGAATTTCTGTAGCAGGGTAAAAAAAAAAAAAAAAAAAAAAAAAAAAAGCTTTTAAGAAAAAGATTTCCCTACAAAATTAAATTCTGGAACTCATTGTTTCAGGGTGTGTTGTAGGTCATAAGTCCTAAGGAGGCTAGCAAGAGAAATTATAAAGATGCAAGTCTGTCTGAGACTACTGAGCACAATAACCCGAATGCAATCTTGGACTCAGGAACTTCCCAAGCTACGGAAAGATGCATCAGGAGCAGATCATGCAGGACCTCTGGCCTTTGCTCATGTGAATTTACATACTGTTTTCCCTTCCTGCATCACCTCAGCAAGATTGTGCACTGCAGGTGTTTCAGCTGAATCACGCCTCAGCGGTGAGGCCTGGGAAGTTACCCCCAAGCTGGTGAGAGCAGAACAGCCATCCACAGAACAAATCCTTTCTGCCCATGTTCAGTCCCACAGCAGGCCCAGACTGCCTGGCAGCACAAAAGCCTTTCTTTTGTTGAACAGGAATGCCACGTTTCTAGAGTAGGTCTGAAATCTCCTGTCAGGCAGAAGGCCTGAAACCTCCTCAGGCAGGAGGTGAGGCAGCGGGGGGGCTGAGCTTTGGTTCTGCTTCCCAAGGCCTGGTCACCGTGTGCGATGCTCAGAGCCTCCACGTACAGCCTGCTTTGTGCTGAGCAGCTCATTTTCCATGGACAGAAACCTGGGCCCCAAATCTCTGCTCCAAGGTTATGGCAATTGCCAACAAGCAATGATGACAAAGTGCATTGCAGACACTATTGCAGCAATAAATTTTGACTGTGGTTAGTCCCATCCTGGAATGGGACACACAGGCAGGAGAAAGGCAGACCTCACCTCCCCCTTCCTATCCTGCAGCCTAGAAAACCAATGAAGTATGACAACAGATATGAACAACAACACAAATAAACCTCCAGTACCCATCGCTCACGGTTAAAGGAGTTAGAAAAACATGAAGATAAAATGCCAAGTTTAAAACTAAAGGAGCTAACCCTGGCCTCAGCTGAGATCCTCAGTTGGCAGCTCCATGACTAGAGAGCTGTTATTTATTTCAACCCAAATTCACCACGTTTACTGCTGCATGAAGGAGCAGCCCCATTCCCTTCCTGCACAGCATGAAGACGGCCCCGTGACCGGTTAGCTCAGCGTGCTGCACCCTGCCTTCACCAGGGGTAGTAAGATGTCACTTTCCAGGCAATGCCTGGGCTAAGATTACACTGGGGCCATGCTGGTCCCCACCTGCCCTCAGCAGGTCACTAATGGAGGAAAACTTCTTTCCCCATCTCATGTTACAGCCTTCCTCTAGCTGCCAGAAAGCTTCAGATTATTTTTGGTTTGGTGCTGCTTCTAATGTTACTTTCCAATACAGCGAAGTAAATTGTCACTTGCAAAAGGGATGGAGTTAAAACTGAACCTGTCATAAATCTTGCTAGAAAAAGCTGTTCAAATGACATCAGATACAAGGGTGTTCGCTAAAGGACCTTAAAATGCAATGTGGAGGGAGGGATGCCACCCAGTTGGTCCTCCAGTCCTACACAGCACTTGTGACTATGCTAAATAGTAAAAGACTAGAAGGGGTCAGAAAATGTGAGAAAGAATAATGAGGGAAGGACCCAGAAAAGTGAGCATTCCCACCTCTTTCTCTACTTCATTTCAACCTACAAAGCCAAAGATTGCACTTTCTTGTCTTTAGAAAATGAAAGAAAGCCCTGTCCTGTTTGGCTTGGAAGTGTGATCTTTTCATGGCAGCTATCTGCTTAGACAAGCAGAACATTCCAGATAAATCTTTGGAAGTGGCTGGTTTTTTTTCTGTAGGGTCAAATAAATGGTTGAGATATTTATTTCTTGGAAGAATAATAGCTGATCTTCTGCTATGCCTCTGGGTTTGTGGCTGTTAATCGGTGACAGCATTTAAAAAATATTGCCTTGTAAATTATCTCCACTACCAGCCTAGTTCGTGTGTTGGAGGAGGCAAAGGTGAGCAGGGCCACGGCGTGCAGTGCATTTCTCAGGTCGGCAGCCAGCACTAGCACTATTGCTGCTATTTCTTCCTTCCTGTGAACGCCGTGCATGGAGCAGCGCTCTGCAGCGGGACTGGAAGCATGCAGCTTGTGCCACGGCAGCTCCAGAGTGCTGGCATAGTGATTGTCCCTGCTTGTATGTGTCCTCGTCTTCGCTGCTGGCTCAGCTAAGCCAGGAGCCAGCGGATAGCTTTATGGCTGGCAGGGGTGGATCTGGAGGAGGTCACGACTAAGGTTCCACAGCGAGTCCTGACAGGCTCCTGGTGGCAGTGGCTCTGGCGTTATTTCACTAAAGCTAATGGAACCAAAATTAGATGCAGACCCATTTACAGAAACCAATCCCAAACTGTAATTTCTAAAACTCTTTCTTTGATGCAGCTCATGCACAGCTCCATGGAAGCCATAAGGAGGTCTATTAAATCTTTTCCAAGACTGAAGGCAGCAAGTAGCTCAGGGAAGACACTTCAGAGTAGATTTGCTATGACAATTTCTACATCATTCAAACTTCAGCAACTGTTTGACATTTCTTCAGGACCTATAGCCCAAATCTGTTCTTTTCAGACCAAGCATGGACATTCCCAAACTAAAATGGTTTTCCAACCAACATTGCAGAGGCTTAAAAAAAGAAAAAAGTAACTTCCCTCTTGCACAGTTAAGGGAAACCCAAATGAGGAAGTCCTAACAAATACTTTGGTTTTATACAAAAATTCCAAGAAAAGAAGAGCGGAGGATCAAGGATAGTACATGCCCAGGAACTGTCTTTAAGAAGGATGAAGTGTTAGATAGCTTTCAAGGATACCCTAAGCAGATATTACTGTAAAAACGGCTGTAAGAAGCTTGTGCTAGTGTTCCAAATTTAACTGGGAGCAGAACTTTGTCAGAGTGATACAACTGTGCTGTAAATGTTTTACATTGGAGAAATAAGCTCCTCATAGCTAATAAAAACACACGTATTTAAAGACAGAGCACTTACCAGGTCAGCATAACATTTCACCTCCAATTTCCTTTTTTTCACACTCTCTGCACATTTCTTTCTTGCTGAAGGCTGTAATCCTTGAGAGAGAAGGTAGTCAGGCTCTGCACGAGCATAGAAGTCTAAACCTGTCCTTTTTTGCAAAACGAGACTGAAGAGTTTGATGATTTACAAGGCAATGCCTCTGCTTGAGGCCTTCTTTCAGGTTTTATTCACTAAAGGGACAGGTCTTTGATAGAAAGTGGAATCTCAGAGAGGTGAGACGCATTGCATCCTCTAGTGTATTTAAGCAAACAGATGCAATTCAGAGACCTGCTCATTTAGAAACTCTTAAAAGGTCTAATGCTTAAAAAAAAAAAAAAAACTTTAGCAGGTTAAAGAAAGCAAAAAAAAAAAAAAAAAAAAAAAAAGAAAAAAAAAAGAAAAAAAAAAAAGAAAAAAATAGGAAAAAACATATTATGCATCCTCTCAGGAATCTGTCTAAGGAAGTTATGGGTGTAACTTCGTCTCTGGCATTGGTGAAAATCCAGAGCAGGAAGTATTGTGGAATGTCCCTGGGGAAACTTACAGAAATAAAAGCTATAACATTAGATGAGAGAACTGATGGAAATCCTTCAGGGAAATGAGTCTCCTACTGGACTGAAAGTCTAGAAGAAGACTGTTTTCCTTCTGGAATTGAGTTTATTGCAGAGAAAGAAATGAAATGCTATAGCAATGATGGGTTGCCTCAGAGCGGTTCCTGGGACTTCTCACTCGGAGAAGGAGCAAGAGGAATTTTCTTCTTCTGTTCTGCTGTTTTGTTAGTTAAGGCTGCAGTGGCAATTTAGAGAACAGAAAGAATTTCTAAGCCAATTGGGGAAGTAGTCAGGGCTCTGAGACTGAACACTCTTTGCTGATTTACATAAAATCTGCAGGGCTCCAAGACTCACCCTTCTCACCATGGATGGATCCCAGCACTGCTCACACAGCAGTGCCGCAAAAGCCCATGCTTCCTGCTGGGAAGAGCCAGCACCAACAGACACGGTCAGAAAACATGCAAAGGAATCGTGTGGCCTGGAGCCTGGCTTCTTCTAAATGCAGAAGTTAGCTGGTTAAGTCTATTGAGGAACAATATTTTCAGATTTTTATCTGAGTATTCAGTGCTTCCTCTCTGAGTAGGCTATAGCTGAGTTTCGTAGAACAGCGTGTTTATCATGTTAAAGTTCTTTAGGGAGCAGGAAGAATGGAATTAGTATCCTCAAAGCACTTTCTGCTGTTTATTTTTTTTTGATTGTTTGTTTGTTTTAAATTAAATACAGTATTCATTGGAGTAAAAAAGCAGATATGGACTTAATGCCAAAAATCTCAGTGTCCAGTATTTTATATAAGCATTTACTCCTGCAGCATCATTCAAGCCCCAGGACTGACTGGTCCATGCAGTCTTAACAATAATTGCTTAACAACATTACAACAGCTCCTCAGGAAGATCCCACATTAAAACCCTCCTGCTGGCAGACTGAGGAGGGAAGAGGCTCAGGCAGAAATTCTCCTTCCTTTAGGATTTCATGTGGACCCAAGCACGTGAAGAATACAGCTTTCACCCGCAGACGGCGATGAACAAAATCTATGCCCTCAGAAAGATAGAAATTTATATATTTAGGCTGAAAGAAATGCCAACACATACCCTAAGGAACGGGGATCTGTGTTGTGTTGAGACAGCATAATCAATTAGGCATGAAAAGAGGGAGAATCAGATTGATGTAACATCTGCCCAGTCACCAGGTTCCTGTGCAGCACAGAAAAGTGCAGACTGTGACAAGAGCCCTGGCTCATCCTAAAAAGGCAGAGCTGTCTGCTGGCAGCATAGCCTGGATGCCTTCTATGTGAACTAATGCAAACCATCGGGAGAGCTGCTTCTGTGCGGCTGAGGAGCTCTATCATCTTCCCATCAATAACAAAGCACGGTCATCCTCGCAGGACTATTCATGCTGAGCTGCACACGAATGCTGTGCTCATATGCCTGCTGTATGAAAATCTCATGTTACAAGAAAAGGCACTTACCAACATCCTGGGTTACCCTCTGCATCTCCTCCAATAGGAAAGCACAGCGAAAACAGGCAGTCATCATGCCTGAAAAGCAAGCATTGTTTCTGCACAGGGAATATAAAGTTATTGGAAAAATTTGATTTATTTTTGACTCTGCAGCAAAATGATTCTGCTTTTTAGTTTGACTTGTCAGGACCTTTCTCTGTTTACATTTAACTTGGTATGACTGAATCCTTTTGAAATAATAGATGTGCTTTGGAACAGAAGCCAACAGCACAGAAGGGCACCTATCCAAAGAGCCATACCTCTTCCTGTTGCTGAGAGGAGATGGCAGGGTATCTGCTGATGTAGGGCTGTAGCTCCTTTGCTTTGAAGAAATCTCTTTATTTCTTGATATATTTATAACATTCATATCCACTGCTTTAATGTGTTTCAGGGAGAGACAGATCTCCCTACTGACGTCAAGAGGAGCAGCTGAAGACAGGCCAATAACAATTTTTAGGCTTTAAAGCAGCCTCTGTGGCTGTGCAGGAAGGAGGAGATTTCTTGTTACAAGCACAAATGAGAAGAAAGCCATTTACAAGAAAGTAAGTCAGTAAATCATGTCAAAATTACCCATGTTTTGCTGTAGCTCTGATATTTTGTTGCCAAAATAAAAATCCTTCCTGCAGCAAGATTTCCATCTGAATTATTTGGAGATTTGCTTGATTAAGGACTGCAAGATGTGAGGTTTACTCCAAAAGTTCATTTTGGACTATCCGCATTGTGGATACCCAACAATACCCAACATCGTAAAACAAAAATGAATTTTAAGCTATATCTACCACGTCTTACTGTTTTCTTTCAACAAATATGAACATCTGTGCAAAACACGGTGACATTTAGGACTTTTGCTAGAGATTATGCTAAAGCAATGGGGGAGCATTTCCTACTGCCTGCAATAACCAAACGTGGCTCTACTGGCCTCCTAATCCCTCCCCATGCCCTCCTCACAGCTTTCTTCCTGGAACAGGGTATTAGTGGCTGGAAAGAAAATAACAACCTGTGGGGAGGGAAGGAGAACATGCTGTGGTGCTTCTGGGTGTATAACACTGCAACTAAAGGTTCTGGTAAAACAGTGATGTTTATCTCTGAGCAGCAGAGAGCCTGAGCTCGTTCACCTCATTTTGTATGAGGTGGTTTATTTTTGTTTGTCGTCGCTGGGGTTCCCTACAGTTTGGTTACAATTAATTTTCAGTTCAGAGGAAATGCTTTCCTCTGATCATCAGTTATTCAGGGGATGATGGCCCAGGCAGTCATATGCAGAATGGAACCCCCCACAAACCTGCTAGGTCCTCTAAGCAGCTCAGTCAATAGTGAAATATTGCAAAAAACACAAAATATACAAGAGATGATTCAAACCATGCACAAATACACCTCTATAGCTAATGAAACAGAAAGGAAGATGAAATTTTGAAAGGTACTTTAAGAAATGTGCTAATTAATGTATGCACAGACAGCCAAGGCAAATCATGCTGGTTGGGGTAGCATTTTCACTGAGACCTGCCATCTCCTAGATACTTCTGTTCTCTACCAGCAAATCACACATATCAAGCTCATTCTCCTCTCTGTCTCACACAGATGGGGACAAACACATCAGCATTTCTCACATGACAGAAATTGTCAACTGCGGCCACCTCTGCACTTTTCTCCTTCAGATACAGGACTTCATTGCGCTGCACTGGCACCTGTCAGCACCCAAAAACAATTTCAGCATACTGACGTGCAGGTACTCAGCACTGTGTATCTGAGCCCCGACAGCTGAGCAAGTGATTCATTTAGTGAGCCAAATTCAGAGCCTTGATCTGCTCACCCTGAAGACACGCTCTACCATAATTCCACAGCTTGCACTCCTTGTTCTGCCATCCATGGAAAAACCGATGTTTGAAAGTGTCCGCTCTTGGGCAAAAGAAATTGGAAGACACTAGAAAGAAGAAATGCAAGAAAAGAAGCCTCCTTAAAATCAGGAANTTTTTTTTTTTTTTTTTTTTTTTTAATTATTTTGAAGCAGACTAGCTATAGAGGAAAACATTTCCTCTCCCTCTGTGTTGCTCGAATTCTCCAGGCATGCTCAGGGTCCAGACTGTGGTTTGGAAGGATCTCACTCATCTTGAACGTCACTTGTAATGTGGGATTTAGTGGACTGAATGCACTCATTCTGGTTGAGAAACAGTTCTCTCATGTCACTGCTTTCTTTACTCCCTGAAGTTTCTCTCTGCTCTCTCCATGGCACTGTGATGAGATAATGCCGAGTCCAGTCCCAAGCAATCATTCTGAGTACGTCTTTCAACATTGTTGTGGTTAATTAACTTGTCAGATAGCAATCCAGCAGCAGTTGGATATAGAGGTCCCTTGGGCATGCTGCATATTTTATCTTTGCCATATCTCTAGCTGCAAGCATAGCTGTGATTAGAATGCTAAGATTCACGTTTTTACACCTCACTCTCTCCTTGCCAATCTCAACTTCCATTTCAGCTTTCTCTCTGGCTCCAGCAGCAAACAAAACAGGCATCAGTGACTGGGAACGCCTGCCAACGCAGCAGGAGCGAGCCAGTGCTGATCGCTCTTCCAGTAACATGTCCTGGCTGAGCATGTCCAGACTAAAAAGTCATTACAGCCAAGCTTACACACCCCCAAAAGCAGCCAGTATCAGTAAGTACTAAAACGGACAGCACTGTCATCAGAAGTTTCTTGAACAGACAGCCTTTAGATTAATGGAGAAACTGGAAGAGGGTTTAAGACTGGCTTTTCCTTATACTGGAGGACATTTCTCATGCTTAATTGCACTAATAACACATAGTGCCCTGAAATGCTCATCCTTCCAGAGAGCTGTTAGGGTCTGTGCAACGAGGGAACTCAGACTGAGTTGAAAGAGACAAAAAAGGATACAACACAACACCAAAAAGGACCTAGGCAGGAATCAGGTACCTGATCCCAGATTCTCCTTGCTTGGATGCTTCCTAGCTCTGGAGAAAACTCTGTTAGACAGATAGAGACCCACTTTGTCCTCTCTAGCAAGCCCAGGTACCCTGAACTGTGCCACTTTAGGTGCCCAGCAGTGTCCCAGCTCGGTCAGAGCAGGAGCTCAGCCTCCAGCTCTGCTCCGGTCTGGTCTGCACCTGGGGTAGGGCTACAGCTCAGCCAGGCGGCAGCAGTCCAGCTGCTCTTGGCTTCCAGGTCTCAGAGGTGCAGATAAATGCCATGGTGGCTGTTCAGGGGAGAACTGAGAGCTCACTGACAGCACCACGCTCAGGGCTCCCCAGTGCAAGTAGGGAGCCCTGGTTATACCCTCTGCTGCCAAACAACTCATCACAACTCATCCTGGGGGCAGGAACCACAGCTCAGAGCTCCCCTCTTCCTCGTCAGTGCCCCAAGCATTAGCCCACAGTCCTGCAGCTTTTGTTTCTTTGTATTCGCACTTTCTCTCCGTCTAATTAATTTTGGCTTGGTGGCACACATTCAAAAGGAGAGGGAAGGGTGTTCTTCCAGGATAAGCTGTTGCCTTGAAAATAGGACACGTAGATTTGAATTATCTCAGGCTGAGCAGGGAACTGAATGCAAATCCCCAGCTTCCACTGCCAGAGCAGTACCCACCTCTTGTTGTGGGAAAGGCGCACACGGAACGCTCCCAGCGAGGCTCCTTGCAGGAATGGGTGCAATGGCCTCCTTGGGGCAGAGCCCGGAGCCAGGCCCTGCAGGACAGCTTCTCCCTGGAGCTTGAAGCCCATAACAGCACATTTTACTCAGGTAATTATCCAGGCAACCCCTGGCCGAGCATTTAGACTTTGTGTGACCCTTTACTCAGGGTTTCTGACAGCTAATCTAAAGCGTTAGGAAATAAAAACCAGTGATTATGTCTAAAATTTGGTACAGTAACAATGATGCTTTCGGGGCTGAGTGAACACCTAGAAGTGCTACACTGACCTTAGGCTTTGGGTGAAACCGTCTTACAGCTGGTGCTTTGTGAGGAGGGCTGGCAGGTGCTTTTCCCTCATAACTTTTCAAGTAGCGTTAGCAACAGACCTGGCTTACTCAGAGCTAGTCAAATTACAGACGTCACACAGATGTCTCTGGGCTTGATCTTTGAGGAATAAATTCAAACAGATATTCACAAGCTGGGCTTACATCACCTGCCGAGCTTGGTAGGCTGCTGTGGGGGTGTTAAAAGATGACAGCTCCAGGAGTTTCTGCTGACCCAGGCACCCACAGCAGATGCCCCGAGGCTGTAACTCTCCCGGTCCTCTGTGCCCTACTGTCCTGTGTGCAGAAGGTCATTAAAAGCAACCAGAAAAACAGTTACCATGTTGTGTCATGTTGATTCAATACACAAATATACATATTCTCAAGTCAGCTTTCCCTATGCTTTGAGAAAAGTCTAATTTCCAAACAAACAAACAAACAAACAAACAAACAAACAAAACCAACCACCCCAACTGTGCAATTAAACTTGTGTCCAAAAGCCAAGCCTCCTGTTTTACTGCATTTCAGTTAATATACACTAACAGGACTTTTTAAAGTTAAATATAACACCACTGTCCTGTAATAATACTTCACAGTATAGTACGATTCCCTACCTTATTTTTCTTCTTGGCTCACAGTGCATAATTCAGCATTGCACGTTTCATAGTCTGAGTCATATAAATGTTGAAATTGATTACACAGAGGCACTGGAATAGTGTCTCATTTTGCTTGTTTCAAGATCCACTGAAACTCGCTGAGACATTTACAGTTCCCATGAAACCCAGACTTCTAACTCAAAGCTTTTTATTTTTCCCACCCACTGTCAGAACAGAGACTCAGAGAATGCAACGCATGTTCGGAAATGGCAAGAGCGCTGAACACCTCAGATACTGCCCAAGAAGTGAACGTGTGATGAGTGTTGCTTAAGCTGGCTTTCTTCCAGCAGGGAGCAGGCACTACAAGTACACGGGCACACTGCTAACTCTCAACACACTGCAGCCTCTGTGGTGGCAGTCCCTGTTCCTCTACCTACAAAGAATTTTGCTATTTAGTGAAGTTTCTGTTTAATGAAATTGCCTCTTTTAGCCCTCTAACACCCCTATAGGCAGCAGAATAATGCGATTGGACCCTCCCAGCACTTTCTGCTCCAGGAAAAACAAACCCAGTCCCCTAGCTCTGTTCTCCTCTGTCATGTGCTCAGCCTTCTCCTAAAGCCTCCCCATTTTGGTACTTTACTACTGAATTAGTCTATTATTAGCCTATTTGACAATAAGTACACTTGCTGGGGGGAAAAAAAAAAAATCAGAAAAAAAAAAAAGAACATTGCTTGTCTTCCCACTGGAAGTAAATCCGAATACACCAGACTGTAGGAGGAAAGAGGAAAAAAAAAAATAAACTTGTGTTTTGCTTTCAAGAGTGGTCAGCTCCCAAGAGTCTGTTGTGCCCTTGTTGGAACCCGTAAAAAGCTGGAGTAAACCAGCTACAGGAAATGGTGCGAGTCTGGGGCTGTTTGTCACTGTCCTTCACCCTGGTGTAACCGATTAGATCCTCTATGCTAAAAACAGTGCCAAGGCAGATGAGCATTTGCTATTTGGGGACAGATCAGAAGTGATATTTGCCTGACTTCCCTAAGACACCCACAGTACAGGTTCCTGCTAAATCTAGCTCACATCTAGTAGAAAGCATGCAGCTCATGGTTAGAATAAGCGTGGCTAGAACAAAACTGGCAATGGCAACACCTACTCCAAATTCTGAATATGCTGCCTGTGGAAAAACGTTAATGGAAGGGTGTAGGAATTTCTAAGCGTGCAGGCTATTTAAATAGTGTTGTTACACACAATAGCGCGGATCTTCATCCCTCTGTAAGTACTGTGCAAACCTTTCACACAGCACGTATTTGCCTTCTCTCCTGCTGCAAGCCTCTGGATGCTTAAATGGGGGCTCCAGGGCAGATTGATGGAGGCGGTGCAGCAACCTCTCCTGTCCTCCAACATGACCAGGACTGAGCAGGGTTTTCTGCACAGCATGTTCTTCTTCCCTAATCTCACAAGGCAAGTTGAATACATGCAGCTAAGAAAGCTTTAGCTAGAAGGAAATAACCTAATTTGTATTTTGCTGGGACATGGTGCATCCATCCCTACTAAAGCAAACAGAACAAGGATAGCAATGATCTGCAGTCCAGGACCAGAACACAACTCTTACTGTAAATCAAGGGTTTAAATAGGGGTTTTTAAAAGAGTGCCACAAAGCTCACTGGCCAGAACTAGTGCCTCTGACACACACGGAGTTTTATTTTTGAGCTGTTTTGTCAATGTGACAACCCTGCCCCTTATGAAGGACCATCCCGCACATGTCCCATTACGCTTTGCTGTGTTACAGCTCACTTTGCATGTGTTTCACGCCTTACAATCCTCCTTTTGTTGGTATTATTTACAACACAATATTTCAGTACCACTCCGATCAACGGTTTTCCTGAAGTAACCTTTGCAAGCTCTATCTTTGAAAAATTATACAGCAAAACCACTTCAGAGATAAGAGTTTTCAGGTGGATTGGAAAACACTCCTTGCCACAAAGAGCCTCAGGAATTTTTCATTTGCTTTGATGCAGTGCGTGTTTCTTCTGACACCAGTGAGAAAAGAAAATGATATTGGTATCAGACGATGATAAATCATCCATAAAATGTTTTTCGAAAGACAATTTCACTGTCCCCCAACAGCACAGCAGTTTCACAGAGCAGAGCACAGACCCGAAGCAGAGTAGCAGCTGCCCTGGGAGAAAGTGAGGCTGGGTACTTATACCTGTCCCATGGTTTCGGCTGGAATGGAGGTGGCACCGCCAGGCCACTGGCCGGGTCCCAGTGCTGCTCGTAGCTCCACACAGCCCAGAGGGCTTGCTTTGTTGCATTATTTTCCAAAGGAGAACACTGCTGCTGTTGGGGTGCATGCACCGCGTGGCAAGGTGGGAGGGACTCCCAGTGAATGTAACGATCCCACCGTGACCTCGCTGCACCTCCTGGCCCAAGGCGTCGGAGCCCTGCCAGGCCACACTGCATGCTGCGCTCACACAGGGCCGCCCTGCGCTGCCACAGGGCCTGCTCTGCCCCAGGGCATCGCCCGCCAGCTCTGGCCCCACTCTGGTCTGAGCTGTTTGGGGCTCTGGCAGGGGATGCTTCTCATGAGTCAGCGCAGAGCTATTCTGTGCCACAGCAGCATCCCCATCCAACGCATGAGTGTTAAAAGCTTGCTTAGTAAAGATCAGATTTCATATTGTTTCATCTCCTGTTTCCCACCCCAGTCCCAAGGCCAGGAACAAAAGCCCTGATGTAACTCTACATTTCTGACCCACTGCTGCCAGCCTCCTCTCCCCTTCCTTGGGGTTCCCAAACAGACACCAGGCCAGCAGAGGCTGTGGCATCTCTCCAGGAACAGGAGGAACGCAAGAGACAACAAGAACCCCAACACCCACAGAATGCTGGAAGGTAGGACCCGCTCCAGTCCGCTCTGGGATCTGCAGAGCCAGCTACCAGAATGGGACTGTGGAAAAAGTCCTCTACAATGGCTCACAGTAAATGCAAAAGGTCAGTGGTGACAAAGTTGCTGAGGAGATGACGGCTTTAGCTGATAAGATAGGCTGCTGCCTAGCTGTCTGAAACACAAGGATTTGTCTGGGAGATGTTTTATTTTGACTTTCAGGGCCTGGACAGCCTTGTGGATTATGCTGATGCAGTTCATACAGTGCAGAGGAGTTTCTTTTGTTAATCATACCTTAAATGGATTGTGTTCTCCTTTATGCCTTCTTTTTCTTTCTTTCTAGAAAAAGTAGGTGAAAGTAGACGAAGGGTAGAGCTGCAAGACCTTACCTACCCAGCATAAATGGACACTTGAGAAGCTAGAAATATTTTGCAGGTGGACAATTATTTCAGTGCAATTTTTTTCATCAGGAAAAAGTTTAAAAATTTGAAATGCCCAATGCCAGCATTTTAAAGAGATTTTTCCTGTTCAAAATCACACAAAAACCCTGCTAGGGTCACTTTAGGTTGGCATCTCCAGGTCAGCATCTCTCCCCCTTTCCTAACATGATTCTGTTATTTCCCTCCTGCAGATAAACTGACAGATTTGCATGCTATTTTCTCACTGACTCATTTTCCAAATATGGCCATTTAGCAAATATTATTTCTGCAGGCAGCCATTCCCATCAGATCCTTCATAAAGGAAATTACTCAATCAATAAAGTTAATTTTCACTCCCCCCTGAAGCAGCCGCCCACCCCAGCAGATGTTCAGAAACAGACTAAAACAAAGCCAGAAACCCACTCGGATCCAAACATCTCTTGCCAATGCCCTCCTGCAGTAGGAAACAGTGCAGAGGGCGAGGCTGTGTTCTGCTCCTTTAATTAGCTAACTGAAAGATTAATAAATAGCACTGAGGAGTCCACTCCTGCTACGCTTACAGTCAGCCCACTTCTGCTATAAATACTGTGTGACAGAGGAACTCGTCTCACCATCATGTTTCATCCCATCGGAGGTCCCCTCGGAAAGGGGAGCAAAGACTTACGTGGGGATGCTGAGGAGGTGCTGTGGCTGCCGCTGAGGTCAGGATGCCACCGAGGAGATTTTCCAGTTTCTGGAAGAGGGTCTGCCTTCATGACCCTGCAGCTTGGGGCAATCAACGCATTAATCACATGGAAAAAAA
>VXAV01005503.1:14712-30515 GCA_013399715.1 Alectura lathami | reverse complement strand
AAAAAGGATACATACCACTTTCTTTCCTTGGCTCCTACTTTGATGTACAACTCAGTGAATTATGTTCTAAACCTTCTGAAGTTCTTTCTATTTGATAAGGCATTTTCCAGTCTCAGAACCCTTTGCTGCTGTTGTGTTTGCAGCCGCCTTACGCTACTGAAGGTCTTCCACAGTCAAGGCATTTCTTGCTGATCCTTCAGTATTGTTTCTTCTTGCCATTGACTTTAGAAAAAAAAAATTGCCTGGGGCCTTTGGGAAATTGTCAAAAAAGTAATTTTCCTTTCAATGCAAAGCAGAACCTCTCCACATGCATTCAACCCTTGACAAAAGCTCTGGGTGTGTGTGATAGCTTAAGAAGCCTTTCTCCATGTGCGTCTGAAGAACCACGGAGCAATTTCTCTCCCCATTCTTTGGGGCAGACTCCCGCTTTCTCTGTGTCCCACTCTGGAGCTTGGGCCTTGCATGCATCCACACTGCTCTGTTGACAGCAATCAGCTGTGTGCTGCTCCCTGTTTTCCCTTAGAATCACTTTGGCATGTGGGCATTGCTGGCTTGCTCACATATCCATAGATGTCAGGGTAAATATTCCTGCCATCTCTTTGTGACTTTAGTAGAAGCACAACTGGAGCATCCAAGCGCTGCTTGGAAGGGACCTACGATGCTTTGAGCATTCTTAATGCAACCTTCACGGGTCATCACTCAACCAAAGCTGGATTTCTCCTCCTTTGCTAAACATTACTGATGCATGAAGAGATACAGATTCAGTTAAGCTTTAGCTCCTCAAATTAGAAATGTGTATGTGCCTTGTAGTCTGTTGCATCAGAGATGCTCGTACCTGTGGGCTTTCAGAGATATGTATAATTGGTCCTGTACTGAAGTGGAAAAAATCACATTCGACTTACGGAGTAAATGGAAACAATCATCAGCCTCTGTGGGGACTGCATTCCGGTAAGTTCTCTTAGCAGCAGCCTACAACCCAGTGTGCTTTTGCTCTTGGGACACACTATCTTTTCTTAGGAGTTATTAATAGTATGAGGCACTATCCAGTGCTTACTTTCTCACAGAAATGTTTTGTTTATATCCACATCTGTGCACTCCTTACAACATTACTTTCCACAGCCACCACCCCCAAATAAGTGATCACTTGTGGGCAGACAAAAGCAGAGCAGACAACAGGTCCCATCACCTGCCTTCCCAAAGCGTTCATCAACAAGCAGCCTGTGAAGCCACAGACTGCCGGGCACTGCGCTTCAAAGCCTCAGGCCTATGGCCACACCAAGGAGCCTTTTATCTTCTGCTGTAGCCAGGACACCTTCTTCCGTCTGTCTTTCTCTGGTAAGGCTTTAGGCTTCTGCTCTTTTCCAAGGTCTTCAGCCAGCAGTAGCTGAAACTAAGTCCAGGCTTCCTAGCAGTAAGAAGGGAGGATGTTTAAGAAACAGTCATATCTTCTGGGCACCTATTTTGAGACATAGCTCGGCAGTAGCTAAGATGGGTGATATAAAAATGTATTTGTTGTGAGATGTAATACACTTCAAAACACTTTTCTATTTACCCCAAGGGCAAACGCGTTGTGTGCAATGAAGCGCGGTGCCCAGGCAGCCTGTGAGCAACGACCCGAGCTCGTTCCTCAGCTCAAAACCCACGGGCACAGCAATGCGGCGCTGCCCGCTGCCAGCTCCCACTCCTTGCGCAGAGGGGCTGACAGCGTGGCCAGGGCTGTCCCCATGCAGCTGCACCGCTGCATTCAGCTGGCAGCCTCCTCGCTGCTTTGTGGGGTGTCTGCCTGGTGCTCCCTTGTGTCAACGTGTTTTCTGACCTTGCACAACTTCCTCCACACAGGGGCTTCCACATGGCGCTGTCTGTGCTGCTACAGACGTGTAAGTTATTGGTCCACCTGCAGCTGAGGGGAATGAGGAGAACCAGGGGAACTGTGGAACTGAAGGCTGAATTTCTTACAGGCTCTTCAGCTCTGGTTTAAGGCAGTCACCAGAAGGACATCAGGACAAGGAGAAACAGCACACAGCCCTCTCCCTTGGAGAGGCAAGTAGTCTCTCCTGCCATATCCATGCCTCTATCAAAATCTAGCAGACACTATGAGGACGACAAAAAATATAGCTTCTCTAAGCTGCAATCACTGCAGCTTCCCCATGTTGGGAAATGAGCCTGTACTAAGGCTCTTGGTGTCAAAGCATTTCACTCCATGTGTCCTGATGAAAGGTTTTTTTTTTTTTTTTTTTTTGGCCATGAAATAGACCTTGGCTTAGAGCTGCAGGCAGAAGAGTTTTGAAGATGAAAGCAGATGGGAGGCAGTTCACAATATGCCGTCACTGCAAGGGTTTTTCTGGGCACTTTTCTCCAAAGTCAGGGCACAGACCTGAACAAATCTCAATGTGAACTGTGATTTCAAGTTACTGCTACCTTGAAAACTCATCTTAAAGTCACAGCAGAAGGTAGTATTACTTCACCTGCTAGGTTGCTCAGTTCTGCTTTCACCTGTCGCCATGTTGCTATCACCACTCCTGCAGGAGTATGTTTTAAATATATAAGTTATAAAGCACTTCAGATTCTTTCAACATGTCAAGCATGTTTCCCCAGATGATTTTTTTGTTTTAGATGCAATCTGTAAAACAAATGGAGAACACGCTACAAGTAAGACTATTCCTATTTCCACAATACGAATTGTGGGTAACACGTGTGTACTCTTTAAGCACATGCCTGCCTACAGGATCAAGCATCCACATACACTTCTTCAGCTTCGTGTGATGATGCTGCAATATAATTCCTTTATTTTTCACAGCAAGTAAGGAATGTAAATTATGGCAGCCTTTGGTTGAAAACAAGATTCTATCCTTCACAGTGTAACTTCTCTAAATAAGCTATAGCATTATTTATTTTTGTATTAACGCAGATTTCCAGTAGGCTGTCACCTTGACCAAACCTTTATATCACTTTTTGAATAAATACATAGTCAAATTAGATAGGTAGTGCTTTGAACAAGCACATCCATCCTGTCAAATTGTTAGCCAGAGAGCTCTTCAAAAAAAGCACCTATTCAAAAACTGAAAAACAAGTGACCTATCACTTACCTCAAGCAGATTAGCAATGTTCTTCCATTTATTTATAAGGTACCCTCGAGGCACTTTTTCACTCTGAGAAGAAAGGTTCTGGCAATCAGCAGAACATGACAAGGGGGTAGGCTGCCTGCTGCACATTTCAGAACTCTGTTTACCTGTACAGATCCATGTCTTCTTTTTGTTGTTGTTGTTCCGGGAATTTTCATTACTAGAAAACAAAGATGTGAGGCAAACATGCACAAGGGGGAGAAAGGGTCTAGATGAAATCCCTGAAACTGCCATTTAGCAACAGAAAGCAGTCAGCGCTGGAGAAAAAAAAAAGGAACTCATACCACAGTACAGGCGTTATTCCAGGGGGCTGTTTGCTTTCAAGGGGCACCCATTAGAAGTACTTTAAAAAAATGATAAATCACTGCATTCAAACTCATCTTGGAACTTAGAGAAAATGAATGCTGTCCAGATAGCCAACTCTAGATGCTGTAGCATAGACAATCTATGCAACTATCTAACACCTGCAGTACGAAACCTAAGACATAATCTATATACAATGCTGTATAGTAGGGTTTACGATGAATAGTAGGAAATCCATTACTTTCAGCTACGCTAGCACTGAACACCAGAACAAGTGTTATTTTTGCAATGATAAAATTCTTCTACATCAAGGCTAATGACAGCCAAACTGGTCTCATGAACCAGATTCTCACACTACTGTGTGGAATTTTGTGACTCCTATGGAATTAGGCAAGTAGCCTGTTACATCACAAGTAAATCATTTATTTCTTCAAATGATTCACGCATTATCTGTCTTAGAAGCGACCATTAGATCAGCTGTTCAATGGCATTTTCCTGCAGGGAATTCTTCATGTGTAATAAGGTGATTTAAAAATTGAACATCGTACACCAGCAAAGCACAGGAGCAATAGCGAGCTTCCTGAGATCACTTTTTCAGATATTCAGGAGTCTTGACGTTAGGTGCAGCATAAGGACATGAAGATGAGCATACAAAGTACTCTATGTCTGGATCACTTCTAGAACTTCAGAGGGACAAGCATGAGAATAAAACCTATGTTAGAAAGTAGCCAAGACAAAAATCGTACAGTTTTGGGAAAAACATGAACAGAAAATATAAAAGAAGAACACTGGCTACTAACAAGATCTGTCACTTCTACAGAGGAACATGAAACTCTGTACAGACTATAGACAGGAGGATTGGAAGTCTGCAGAGGCACTGGCACACACGTTATGCATTTTCAGTCATCAGAGGATGAAATTAAATCCAACAAATTTTGAATTTCTCCATAACTGGTATTAAGCACAGTTTTTTTTTTTTTTTTTTAATCAGGAGGTTTATTGTTGTAATCACTTTCTGCATCTATAAATGCACTTACTGCAGTTTATTTTTGTGTACTGCAGAAAAGGAGAGAACTTCATTTATAAATAGTTTAGAAAAGATGGCCAGTGTTTTTGAGTATAAGAACGTCTTCATATGTTAGTTTAATGGGACAGATGCCAATGCTTTTATGAATTATGAATGCAGCAGTCTTCTTTCCAAATGAAGATTTTGGAAGCCTGCCACTGGAATGAGGTGCTCATATTACACACTGCCAGCAAATTTCTGTTTCTTTAATGAAAACTAGATTACTAAACCACTTTTCTCTAGAAAAACTTGCCTATATTGATGTTGCACAGCATACCCTCCTCTAAAAGAAAAGAAAAAAAAATCAGGATATAAAGCAATTTGAATCATGGTTCTATTAATCATAAAATCATAGAATGGCTTGGGTTGGAAGGGACCTCAGAGATCACCTAGTTCCAACCCCCCTGCTGTGGACAGGGCTGCCAGCCACTAGCTCACTGGATCAAACTGCCCAGGAACCCATCCAGCCTGGCCTTGAACACAGCCAGGGATGGGGCAGCCACAGCTTCTCTGGGCAGCCTGTGCCAGCGCCTCACCGCTCTCTCAGGGAAGAATTTCTTCCTGATGTCCAACCTAAACCTCCCCTCTTTCAGTTTTAGTCCATAACAAGGAAATCCATATGCTACACCCAGATGTAAACAGCTGTGTGTACACCACCTACCTGCAGCTCCGGCTCCAGGAAGGCCTTACAGATTTCCCCTTCAATAAACCATCAGTGGGACTGAAGGCTGACAAGCATTTCTTACTAGTCCTACATTTTCCCCATATTAAGTCTTTTTTTTAACTGCCTTAAACAAGGTAAATCTTTAAAATATTGTATTTTTTTTTTTTTTTTTTCCTGGAAACCTTGTTTGCGGAAACATCGCTCCCCACTTAGGGCAGAATTTTGCAGTTAAATACTGTTCAACAATCTTCTGTTTCATTAGTATCGTAGAAGCATTACACAAAGGTTTTTCTTGAGTGACCAAAGTCTCAGGAACGCTTTTAAAAGAAGGGAAATAATTCATCTATGACCTTTGACAAAACTTACATAATAAGATATTTCAAAAATCTGGAGGTCAAATACTCATCATGAAAAAGGTTCACAAGAAAGCCAGAGAAGCTACACTCCTTCTGTCACACAGGTTACCAGTGCAGCAAATACCACCACGTGACCACTCTTCATCTGTGTATCAACAAACAGCAGCACTGCAAACAAATCCAAACCAGCGACGGAAGACGTGTTTCATTTAATCCTATGTACATATTGCAAAACCCTATGTAGGCCTTCACATTCTGAGTTCACAGGCAGTTGTCATCTTTCTGCTAGCATCTAAAAGAATTTTTGTAAGAGGATGCAAAACGCTCATTGTCTCCCGTCGTTCCAGCCAGCAATCCTTTCCATCATTTCCTGATCCGAATCACGCCTCAGATCTCAAGCAGTGGTACTACAGGTTTCACAGCAGCATTTCAGATAAAAAATACAAGTTTTCTTCAATGACACCTCCTCCTCCATTGTCTTCCTTCTCAGTAACTCAGCATGTGTGTATATTTTAGAGGTGGGAGCTCCAAACCCAGTCAACTTTGGTGTTTGGCAGGCTTTATACCCACAAAGATTAATGGTAACACTCCTTATGACACTGATGTGAACAAAATCAGGCCGTGGAAGTACATGGCCTGTTTTTCCATAAGGTGAAACATTTCTGCATTCCATTTTCTGGTCTGCGTTTCTGTAAGTTGGTAGCACACCTCCATGATTAAGACACAAAGCAAGCAAAGGTATTAATTGAAGTATTACTACAAATTAGAGAAAAGTCAGATAAAACCAGAGATTTTTTATTGCACAAAATAAATTATATAGAAACAATGCAACAAAACAACTCATTGTAGGCTGCACAACAGATGTCACAACATGAATATATTTATTGCTTTCAGAAAGGAGCAATTCAGTGCTAGTAAGCAGATTAGTTATACTTCTTGCTCATCTAGATTTTTCATAAAATTAATCCAACTGGGCTAGAGGCATCTTGCAGCACATGCGCCATACCAAACCGCAGTTTGTTGTCGGTGGTTATAAAGGTGCTGGGAACATTCTTGACATTAGCATGAAGCACTCAGTCTAACATCACTGGTACTGAACCCTGTAGGTAGCCACATAATTAGCAATATCACATATCAAATATATTTAATACACAAGATTCTAGAAGGTCCATTTACACAGTCTGCACAAGTTACGGCTCTAAAATAAACCTTGTTTGCACCTGGAGATGCACCTTCAAACAGGCACAATTCACTCTGTGCCTGAAGAGTGCACCTATCATGGCGCTTTGCCAAAACAGGACTTGGAGCCAGCACACCATTTACCTAACTGTAAAATTGCTCACTAGTGTTAGCTCAGCTATAGGCCTAAAAAAAAAAAAAAAAAAAAAAAAAAAAAAAAAAAACAAAAAAAAACACCAAACATGGCCACAACTCAGTTTCTGATGATTTTAGCACAGATGTAAAGAATATTCCTTTGGTAGAACTGGGTGAAATTTACAGTGTTTTTAAACACTTTGAAACAACACATTTGGTTCCTTAAGAGATACAAGACTGCAATACCGGTATTGCATTCATAGCTCAAATACATTTAAGCTTTTAAATGCTACTTTGTGGACCCTGAGATGCTAACGCTCAATGAATTCAGATATAAATTAACAAAAATTATAAAAGTGTTCGATATTCAAATACTGAAACACATTAGAAACTAATCACCTACAGATCCTTGTGAAGCATGCCTATTAACGAGATAGTGGCATGACAAATATTTGTAGTCTGAGTGAAATTCGCCCCTTATTTCACAATTCTGCAATTGTCTACACAATTGAGCTTATAACACTGAATCTACTGCTAGTGTACACATTGAATGTTGCAAAATTTATTTACTTCTGGGAAGGTTAATACAGTAAGATGAAAATTAAACAATATTAGACATCTAACAAGCCCCCAATGAAAGGAAATTCAGTGAGGAGGAAGTGGGACTTCTGGGCCACTTCCAGCCTTAGCTGCAGTGACAGCTAAACACAGCAACTCCACTGATGACTCTAACCACTGAGAAGACCCTGTAGAATCCCACCAAAATAAGTAAGTAGATATTGGACTGCATACAAATAGCAAACAAATGTGCTCACCACTCTCTACTAGTACTTTAATAAAATTCCCCCCCCCCCCCCTTTTTTTTTTTTTTTTTTTTTTTGAAACTATGCAATACACTTGACAGAATCAAAATAGTTAAGGATGAGGTTTCGAAAAAACCTTACAACATTACAAGAAATCAGTTATTCTGAATTTTAAAAAATGCTATTTGTATAAGTGCTCAGAAACCTCAGTGATGCAATCATATTCCATGCATGTACCTGGCAGTAGTTTCCCTTAGAGGAAAGTTATTAGACTTGACTAACCTGGTACATTTTTTGTCTGGGGGAACTGTATTTAAAATACCGCTTGTAAATATAAATATATTTACATGTAAATCTTTATTGGTATAATAAAATGCAGCAACCAAATATACCCTGAAACATCCATTAAAACACAAACACCACAAAAATGGTTGGCATTTTTTATAATTATTACGAAGTAGAAATGATACAAGGCAGGATGAAGCTAATATCAAAGATGAAAAACAGCACCACCAATCGATGTTTTGCAATCAGGTTCTGACCACACAGAATGAGTAAGGTCAGATACATGTCATTAAGGTAAGGTAAGAAATGCGTTTAGCCCAGCTGCACTAACCACACAGCTTCACACAGAATAAACATTCCATAAATCAACAGAAAATGCATCTGAGCACAAAAAAACAAAAATGTGATTCTCTAAGCAGCATTTTTTTTTCAAAACATTAACATAGATATTGGACTCATTAAATATCTACAAGTGCTTTTCCTTTACAAAAATACATATATTCTTAATAGTAGGATAGACTGTCATTAACAATGACCTGTGTTTTTTTCACTTCAATTTGAATGATTTATAAGCTAAATTTTACAACCACAAAAAGGTTTATTTGTAATATGATGTTACCACTTTTGACAAAAAGCTTAAAACATTTTATATTTTAAAACAAATTAGCAACATAACATCACTATATGTTCTATGAGCTCCTAAGTACTGTGAGGGCTGTTAGATTAAAAACTGATAGCTACTGATCAAATGCAAGGAAGCATTAGAACATTATTACTGCTCACCATAGGCTCCTTTCATATCATAACTTGGATCACAGCTTATATAAGGACACTTAGGCCCCCATCCCAAAAAAAATCCATTGAACTGACTCTATAGCATCTATTCAGTAGCCTGGAACACCCAATAACTCAGGCTCTGTAGTAATTTTTATTTTTTTTTAATTACTTTCAATAGTTAAGTATGCAGTAAGGGGAAAAAAATGACACATTGCTTCATACTTACTCTAAGAAGCTTGTATTTTGGAAAAAAAAAAAAAATTGCTATCAGTAAGTTTTTAGATTGAAATGTTTCAGTCACCTAAATAATTAAATTGCCCTATTACTTTCCAGTTTAGTTAATCGCTATCCTGGAAAAGAAAATTAAGGTATTTAGATTTCTTTGTTCTATTTTGTTCTGTACAAATAAAATAATTGCCTTCTTGCTAATCAATGGTCTCACGTTGAGGATAGCAATGCCATTTGCTAAAAAAATATCTATAAAAATCTTTAAAACATCCTTAATATCTTCTCATTATCCTTCAAGTCTGTCCTTTCCACCCTCCAAAATATCACTGAACTACAACTAGAAACCCCAAAAGTAGCTTGGTGAATATTTTGTGCTTCTGAAGGTCTAACAGGATTGACAGCAGACTGAAGTATTTTATGAGTTCACAGGCCAGGTATAGCAGACACATCAGCAATGCAAGCCTTGAGTGCCTCTCTTTCAGCGTTAGCTATACTCACAGAGCTACTCTAGGTGTGTTCACTCAACCTTTACGCTAGTCCTGGTTTTGCTTTGGAAGCTGCTGGGTGTGCCTAACCCTCAGTTTGGAGACATGCGCGGCTGCCAGCAGGAAGCCCTGCTCAGCCAGTTCCAGGTGTAACCCTCCACCACTGCACTCTAGAAAAGTGCCAGTGCCTTATTCCAAGTCAGTTTCTGGGTGGCTTACCTTTGGTATCAAATAAGTCCCTCGAACTATTAGACAATCAAATTATCCACTAAAATAGTCTTTTTTTTTAAGGAAAAAAAAACTTTTCTTTAACGAACAAACTAAGTATCTGACAACAAAACCTATCCTTAAATCAATTAGTATGTTTTTCAGCTAAGAGAGCACGTTTCATTTTACCGCATTAAAATTCATGAGACAAGAGCAAGAATGTCTGTTTACTCAATATGCTGTAATACAACACACAATTTTAGGAGCAGAATACCGTCAGAAAGTATGTGCCTTGCACTTTGACAAACATCTTTATTACAACTTCATTTGTAACACAAATCTCAGTATGTTAGCTAGCAGCACAAATGCTTTTCTGTTGTGGCAATTTTGTGTATTTTATAGCAACCGACTCTTAACTCTTACTTTGCCTTCCACTCACTACTATGAAAAGGGAAAATGCACAGCAACTATTTCTGTTCATCTCAACCCGTTCACTGTAACATTATTAACCTCGTTAGAAGTATTTCCTAAAAAAAAAAAAAAAAAAAAAAAAAAAAAAAAAAAAAAACAAAACAAAACATAAAAGTTACTTCAACAAAAAGTATGCCTAATGGTCTAGGTAAACTTGCAAATTCCAACCAATGCCTCTCTTTGGTTGAAATTAACGTAGTTACAAAAGATGACACTTGCAGACATCTTTCATTCCAGTATGTCTCCTCCATCCTGAGTCTACAGAACCAGATTCTGGTTCTGCACAAGTACGAAAGGTAGCCAGGACCTTCCCTCGCTCCACTGCCACCCCCCATGGCTGCATGGATCTAAATCTCTTACTAGAGAATGAAACAACATCCCTATCCAACTGCATTAGCAAGCATCCTGAATTCAGAAGATTTATTCTGTGTATTTGACCAGTATTTTATGTAGCCCCTCTGTGAACAAGGCTCAGCCTGTTTATTTTGCAACGTAAGACTGGTTTTGAACAATTATCTGTTCTCCAGAATTTCTGCCAGACATGGTACCTGGCAGAGCTGGGGGCTATTCCTTCTGTTGCAAACAAAAGGAACAATACAGTTCAGTGACTGGTTCAATGAAAGGACTAAACACTAGCACATCTTGTTATTTTAGAAAGCAGCAGAGAAGGAAAAATTATTTTCTTCTCTTACAAGTTCATGCCTAACCATTACACATAGAAGGGATGAGATGGAAACTCTGGACCATCACTTTGTCTGCAGGGGAGAAGAATCTAGCTTATGCCTAAAAGAAACGTGATCCATCTCTTTCCTCCTACAGATATATGGGAACTGTTTTGGATAACTGCAGAAGAGAAAAAGTAGAGTCAAATCTTTGGAGCCTAGGAGAAAAAAAAAACCACAATTCACAAATCAAGGTCACCTCACAGAGAAAATGAAATAATTTCAATATAAAAGTTTTCTTTTCTTATGTGAATAATTTTCCAGTGAATAATTTGAAATTGAAAAAAAACTAACACCACATTTTCCTGCTTGTTTCACATAAAAGAAGGCTTCTCCATATAGAACGATTATGAAATATTCTTGCTGAAAATATTAAGACCATTGATAAGATACAGAAGCAAATATCACTCTGCTAAATGCAAATAATAGGTTTTAAAGGTATTCTGTATTAATAATCAGGCACTTTATATAACATTTTCAGTAAAGTCAAAATACTTTTTAGAATTTTTTTTTTTTTTTTTTGCATAATAGCTGCAAGCTAGCTGAGTACGCACAATACAGTTACAGTGCTGCATACTGCTAGGACCCAAATCCAGGAGCACTCGTGAGCAGAAACTACTGTAGTGATGAGTCACTTAAGAATATTATAGCAATCTTATTTGGTACTTGATCCAAATAAAAATGTTTTACAGCGCTAGGCTCTCAGCTAGGAGCAGTGCAGTAACACATGACGGAAGATGCATTCCTGACTAACAGTTTCCATACTACTTGAGATTTTACAGGATCTCACTTGTAAATTCTAGCTTACAGTTGGTTACCAGACAAAAGTAGCATACAGCTATGCCCAATGAAAATTTGCTCAACACTTCCTTTAATGAGTTACTCCAGAGTCAAAAGCAGATGATTTTTTTCACTTTCAGGAAAAAAAAAAAAAAAAAAAACCACGAAAAATGGGCAAAGAAAGAGAAAGCNTGAGTTTGTGGTGTTTTTTTTTTTTTTTTTTTTTTTTAAAAGGTCTTATTCCTCTGCAGCTAGGGACTGCCAAGACGCCAATACGGGAAGTCACAGAAAAAACAGTTGCAGCAACACTTCTTTACAAACATGCAGCGATGACACTTTGTCATGGAAATGTTCTCAAAGTGTGAATGTATACAGCAGCCTGCTCCGTGATGGAATATGGTGCGGTTTTAATGGAATGCTTAGGACTCCTTCCACTTCCTCCATCTTTGGCACACAGGAATCTGCACACGCACTCCCATATACCTGTGCTGTTCAGATATCTTCAATTGGCACACAGGAATCAAATATGCCCATCTGCAGACACATGGCACATATGTTCTTTATGGAACAGGAACTTCCTGTAAAAAGGCAATGCTTGTGCATACAAGCTGCCCCGCTAAGATACGTATTTTACTGGTATTCTGCTGCTACAAAAACTATTAAGCTACAACAGCACTCAGGCGCTGTGCCTTCCAATCACAGATGCATAAATTGTAGGTAGTTGGCTAGATCATATGCAGTTAAAAGCATTTAAGGCCATAATTCTCAGCTGGGAACATTAAATCATATCTGTCTATTTTCCATGCTTAAAATGAAGATTTGCCTTCTGTAATCTAGCTTTAAGTTGCATCAAGATAATACCATGAATTAACAGTATCCAACTCTGACCAAGACAAACTCATCGTTCTCTGAATTGTGAATACAGAAAGTCATTAGACAGTCACATCTTCTGTCGGGATGTCATTCAAAAGCCATTAGAAAGTAGTCTAATTTCATGGGTCTTGTCAGCTGGATGCAAACTTCTGTGTAAGATAACTGAAAATGGATTAAAATCAATGTGCTGTTTGTTTGTTTGTTTTTTTTTTCCACCAAACCTGTTCAAATCTGTCAAACCAGCAAGAGCAAATGCTGAGAAAAAAAACTGTCCCCCAAATCAAGCAAAAATTAGGCTTAAACTAACTACTGTTAGTTTTGTGATAAACTGAAACACGCATTTTATGTTAAAGTGAATCTACAGTGAAAATTCTGGTATAAAAACACATGAGATATAAAAACTGTAAGATGTCATCTGCATGTGCATGTCAATATTTACAAACAATACCTATTTCTACAGTATAAAACAATTGTATATAACAAAGATAACAATGACTTGCAATTAGAATTCATGCTCTGATCTGACAAGCTGCTCCACAAGGAGGACCTCCACGTGCACAGAGCAGCTGCTTTGCTCTGCAGAGAAGCAGGGCCCTCCCTACACGGAGCATCTGGTTGTTTCTGTCCAGTAGCACGTCACAGACCGGGTGGGCAAAAAAAATGAGCGCCTCCTGCAGCCAGCAGGTGCCTCTGTTCCCACTACAGCATGGAAAACCAGTGCCTGTACCAGTCAGCATGCTATGCCTGCAGAAAGGAGCGGCAGAATCCTTAACATTTTGCTCCCCCAGGTTCACTGGCATCTGCACAATATGTGCAACCTTGACCTGCAATGGCAGGTTTCCTAAACAGACTGCTACTGACAGCATCGTTATTTCTGCACGTCGTGTGGGCTTTGGAGTGCAACGGCAGGACTTAACCCAACTACATATGGATTCTTCAAGTCATCAGTGTTAGAACTCCTGCAAACATTAAAGGGGCCAGATTTAATCCACAACATGCATGTTTCTCCTACAGAAACATACTAATGTACGCAAATATACATTTACAAAGAGCAGCCTTGCATCTGTCTTTTATACTTGATCCCAAGGTTCTCAAGATTGAATTTTCACTTTGTCCTACCCAAGTATGAATAGAGTAGCTTCTGAAAAGTTGATTTGGTTCCTCTCTGTTGTATGCAAAAGGCATAAGAACGAAAATAGCTATCTACAACACTAGCAGGTGTGTATTAAGTGCAAATTACATAAAGGTACTGAACTATAGTCATCTCCACAGATTTTGAAGTAAAAAATTCAGTTGACTTCTAAGCAGACCAAGACAACGGAAGACTACAGAAAACATACACATTGCTATGCTCCCTGCAACACTGCCAGAAACCTCAGTAAACACTCTATACTAGAACCATTATGCTTGCAAAACCTAAGGCAACCATCACCCTTCTATCCAGCACTATCAGGTCTCAGGAGAAAACAATAACCTGAAGAACTATTTTGGTCAGACTGCTTATGTTCAGTATTGCATTGCCTCTAATTTTGTGAAAATAATTTTATGATGCAGCTTCAACTAGTGAAAAATTTCTACAGTGAATTCTAAACTCCAGATAGTCACATGAGATATGCATGATGTAACTAAAGCTATACATTATTTTTTTCTTAGCGTATTATAAACCTTTACCTAAACTCAAAAGGAAGTGCTTACCATGAAATGCAGTAACTGTGTATTCTTTCATAGACAGATTAAACTTCATTTTTATGAAGGCTTTATTAGAAGAAATGTAATCTGACCAGAAGCCATTTTCCAAAAATAGCTGTATCCCAAATTCCAATCTTCAGGGTAGTCATAGAAAAGTGCAATCACAAAGGCTGCTGCGATGCTTTTAAGTAATATTCGTAGAATCTATTTAGACAATTGAAAACTACTTTTTTGAATCGTCATGTTCTACATGTCTTGTTAAAGGTACACTGCAAAAGGACTGTTGCACACTCATGAGTGAGCTATACCTGGACCCATGAGAAGCTTATCAAGAAAAAGGTAGTGGCCCAATCACCACTCTTCTAAATATATTTTCTATACAAAATATTTTCAAGGTGTAATCCTTAGCTATTTGTACAGTACTCTATGATTTAAACAACAATATTCATTAAAATAGTTAAGTGTGTGAAACTGCAACACCACATGGAATGAGCACTGCCATTTTGCTAGTGTAATCTATACTAGGACCAGAAAAAATTTCTAACACGCAAGCAAAAATATTCCGTAGGTTTTGAATCTTGACTGTACACTTCATGATTTTGGCTATGACTTGCAGCACACTTGTAAAATTCACAAATAGGTTATGCACATTTCAGTAGCAGAATGGCACTTAGCTTGCTCTAATAGAAACAACAAAGATGCAACTGACAATTTTAAGAAAGACAATGTCCTTATTTGCATGCTGAAAATCTGGTTGTGTCCCCCTAATCCAGGCACATCCATTCATTGTGCAATCTGTCGATGGGTAAACAAATAGTGCAGGATTCATCTCAGTGGGATTTGGCCCTTTGGTCTAACCGAAGTCAATTCTAGGTCGATACTGAAGTACCATAGGGTAAGACTGAAAACAGAAGCGAGAAAAAAAAAACAACAACAAAAACAGACAAGAAGAACATGAAGAGATAACTCATTAAAAATACAAAGGAAATGCTATTGAAGTTTGCCTTAATATTGAATAGCCAGAGCTTATCCCTAAGACATATGTATATGGCAATCAGTTTTATTTATGTATGAAATTATTCTACACATTCCAACAATTCCATAGCTGTACTTCAAATCTATATCTTATTTCTAAGCCAGTTGTAATTATTTGTGATGAATATAAAATTCCTACATCTGACTTCTACATATTTCATGACTTATGACACATACATTGGAGTGTTCTGTGTCATTGTGATTGAGAAAAACTAATCCTGAAATTTTATACTTTGCAAAATAAGGTCCATTTACGGATGACGTACATATTTTTGATTTTTAAAAGTACAGAAATTTCACAGGTAAAGTAGCAGTTAGCATTAGCTAAATGGGTGCTAGGTTCCTCTGGTATTAAACAATACATAAATAAATAAATCAGGACAAATTGCTGGCAACCGATATACTGAAAAATGAAGACTAACTTTTCCCCATCTCTGAAATCCAAACTCTTCAACTTCACAACTAGTGATACATTTTCTGCAGTTGTTATTGGAAAAAAATGGCAAATAAACTACCTGGATCCCTGAACTGGACAAAACTGTTGTGGTATGAGAAGTAAAGGTGGGTTTCCAGAGAGTGCAGTGGAAGATCTGAACACTTACAGCTGTAAGTTCTGTTAACAT
>VXAV01005502.1:34350-91962 GCA_013399715.1 Alectura lathami | reverse complement strand
TTTATTTATTTATTTTTCCCTCCCTAAAAGCAAATGTCAAAGAAATATTTGAACAAACTACTATTCATCTTCAAATCCCCTTCAACTGGGACTGTGAATTCATTCGACTGCATTTTGGACATAACAGAAAGAAGCATCTTAACTATACAGAGTTCACGCAGTTTCTTCAGGTCAGTTATTAACCTTCTTTCAAAGCACAGCTGAAATTCATTTTCATCTCTAGTAATACATTTATATACCATTGTAAATGTTGATCTTATTCTGGTAATGGTCCTCATTATCTGATACCAATCCTAGCAGTGATGAACTGTTATTTCTCTATACCAGTTCTGTAAGCACTGTTTACTCGTTGTGCTGTGACTATCATCCTATAGATACGTAGGCTTAAATACCCTTTTTATGGAATTGACCATTTAACTGATTGCTGTTAAACTGGATTGAGCAGTCTGCTTTTTCTGTCATGGGAATTTAATAGGAAAACTAGCCTCAACCGGAGAAAGATTATTGATATAACTGGTTGTTGTTAACCATGTAACCTCCCATGTTAAGTATTAGTTTAACATTTTAGATCTGTAAACATTGTCCTAATACTTACTCTTGTTTTCCTCTCACTGTCATGCACACTACTACAATTTGGTCTTAACTGCTGCCAACTTTGCAGGAGGCAAATCTGATTTTCTGCGATGCTACTGAAGTACTCTCTGGGGATCAGGCTTGAAAGGATGTCACTTGTAGTNTGGGGATCAGGCTTGAAAGGATCTCACTTGTAGTTCTTGACTTTGCTCTAAGCCAAAAAGTTACTGGAAAAACATTGATCGTTATACTAGAAGGAAGTAAAGGAAGGCACCATAATAAAGGGTGGAAGAAGATTGTAGTAGGAGAAATGTACATTATAATTCAGGAGAAGGGAGTTCACAAAATCATAGGTGATCACACTGAATTCTGTAAGTTAAAATGCACCGATCACCTCGTGATGTTACTCTCAGTTTTCTGTCGGGTAGACTTGAAGAAAAGTAAATTATGTACTTCCAGAGCTGACCTTTGGTACAAAAAAATAGTTTGGACATGCTATCTTAAAAGCAGGGAGTGATAGATGTGCTCTGATACACTCAGTAGTTATTGTCCAGAATTAAAGTAGTTCTAAAGCAGATTCTAGAAAAAAACGTGTCTAACCAGATAGAATCTGAACTCTGTGTTGCAGATTGAGATACTGGAATGAGGCAGAGTCTTTTAAGGGTGCAGTACAACTTGGTGCTACTGTCAAGGAATAAATTGTGTCCTGCCCTTGATACTGCTTATTTCAAGCAACCCCAGACACAGATGTACACAATTGCACAAAAACCCTCCAGATTGCTAGTAAGAACCAGCTTTTTGTTGTTGAACTCAGATCAAAGTGATAAATACCTCTTGTGGTTCTATGTTTGCTGTTCCACAATGCAAGATGTAAGATACAATAATCTCATCATGTAATAAGAAAAGGCCGTTAGTATGAAAGGGTAGAAAGGACTGCAGGATTTTAAATCTGTACATGGTTTGGATATTCCTGTCCCTCTTTTTAGATCAAGCTCTTTTGTTTACTTGGTCTAGCATTGTCTTGTGGGTTTGGGGACTAAGATCACAGCAGGCTGTCTGCACCCCTTTTTATTACTGTAGAGGTGATATAAGCTAGATAGTTCTCTGCTGTCTGTCACAACATTGTTATTACTTCAGCTGCTTCTAGAGTTCTGAACAATAGCTGAATGTGCTTTATTGTTTGCTTGCATAGAAGGAAATGAGTTTTCCTGGACATAGAATTTAAAACCATTGTTGTTATATTGATGTTAGGTTACTGTAGTGTGCTTTATGTGAAATTTTTTACGGATTGTATAGGAGTTTTAAATTGCCAGAAATTGGTGACCATTTCTGACATTATGGAAGGGATCTGTTGGGGCGATCTAAATCCATATTAAATAATTTTCACTCTCCTCCCATTTATTTTCAGATATTTTTCAATGAGTTAATTTGTAATACCTCAATCATATTTATTTAATTTTGGCCTTTGAATCTTTAAGATAAGTATCAGAAGTTTCTCTAGCAATTACTTGTTTAATAAAGGAATATTTAGCAAGCAGAACGTGGGTGTGTGAATGTTCCTTCTCAAAGTATTTAGTGAAAGTGATAATTTCCTTAGAGTGGAACAGCGGCTTTTCTGTGACAGCAGAATAAATCAGTGCGTGGAGTGAATCAGTATACAGACTTCTTATTTTATTTGGACTGTTTTCTAAGTTTAGACTGCGGTTTTGTTGTGGTTGACATGCACAAATGTATTTAGGCATGTTGTAGGAATACAAAACTAGTGACAATTTTGTGAACGGTGAGTGACGGAATTCACTGATAAGCTATTTCTGAATATAAATTCTAGGAGCTGCAGTTAGAACATGCAAGACAAGCCTTTGCATTGAAGGACAAAAATAAAAGCGGTATGATTACTGGGCTGGACTTCAGTGATGTCATGGTTACCCTTCGCTCACATATGCTAACTCCATTTGTGGAAGAAAATTTAGTTTCGGTAAGTGTGACGAAAAGCGCCTTGAGTTCAGGGTTTAGTAGCTGTAACGATCTAAAATGTTACTGCTTCTCTGCCACTTTGCCTTCTCCTACCTGTTTATCGCTTCCTCAGTGCTAGAGATTATCACCTTCGTAACACAGTAGGCAGGGTAAAACATGGCAGCACTTCTTGGATGCCGTAGTGGAAAAGTTTGCAGTCTGGCTTACATACTGAAAGTGCCATTGGAAGCAGTTTGAGTTAGTCCACTGTGCTTTCCCTTAAAGCAGAGCAAACTATATTTTGCACAAAATGAACATTAATGTTGGGCAAAAGCATCTAATTTTTAGATTTACGTATAAAACAGACATCAAAGGGTGGAGACTACTTACAGTGTTGTCCTTTCATATACTCTTACATTCTTTTCTTTTCAGATCAATGTTTGGAAAATACGTAGGTTCTAGAGGTAGTATGGTTACAGCTGTAACTGGCAAGATCAGTAGGTAAAGTTTATAAAGCAAAGGTCAAATTTATGTGCAGTTGTACCAAAAAAACCCCACAGTATCTATCTAATAATTCTCCCCTCACGTTTCTTTTAAAAGTAGCTTAAAATTACAGGAGTAAAAAGATATCTTCAATTCTTTGCTTATTTGCCCAAATGGATGTTTCTGTAATTTTTAATAACATGTTGTAAAAGGGACTAAGGCACTTAACTGCATCATTGAATTTTTACAGGTAGCTGGTGGAAGTGTTTCACATCAGGTCAGCTTCTCCTACTTCAATGCATTTAATTCGCTTTTGAATAGCATGGATATCGTTAGGAAGATATACAGTAATATAGCAGGTACAAGAAAAGATGTTGAAGTCACAAAAGGTAAAGTATATTTCCTCCCTTTTATGAATTTTTAGTGCTGTCCAATTTGTAATCTGATGTTGCATATGGGGTAAGACAAGTCAGAGGCTGCAGAGTATGTCAGGGTAGCACTACTGTAGAAGTATTTCAAGGGTGATTTTCATCCTTGCAGGTTAGTAACGATTTTCAGCTAGCTCATTAAGGAGAAGAACTGGGACTCTGGCAGAAACCCTCTGGCCTTACTGGTTTGAATGGATATCTGCAGGACAATACCTTACTGAGGATTTTACCACCCCTTGAAAGGGACATATGGTTGCTTAGAGATAGGAGGTACCTAGGAAATAAAATAGAACAAGTTTGATAATCCAATGTCAGTAATCTCCGTATTGCTTCAGCTCCAGTTACTTTACCTGTGATTAAATCCTCCTAGAAAAGTGGTAGTAATTTATAACTTCTTAGAGTTTGCTGACCTGAGTGGTTTTACACACAGTTTGTCTGTATGTAGGACATAGTTGATCTCTGTACATTTGAAAGGTGGCCACATGTCAGTCTTGCTGCAGGCATGAGTTTGATTTTGAAGTCGTTTAATGACAAATTTTATGACTGATTTTATTCCCTGCATGGATGAGTCCAGCCAAGTCCATGTGTGGTAAAAAGCATGCCAAGTTCTTTTTTTTTTTTCTTTTTTTCTTCTGTGCTTGGCATATGTTCATATGCTCAGCATACTTTCATCCCTAAAGAAAAGCAGAAGATGCCTGTCCTCATTCTCCAAATTGTGCTAATGAAGTGTCTAGTTTTTTTTTTGTTTGTTTGTTTTTTGTTTTTAATGTTAATGCATAAATATATCTTGCCTGGATTTGTGTTGTGAAAAAAAGCTGCGGTGTTGTCACTACTAAAGTGTGTTCATTGTAGCTTGCCAATTACATCATGAGCACATTGCGTGATTTGCATAGATGAACACCTAAGTTTGGGGTCATTGAGAGCTAGCAGAGAAAAGAAGCGTGGACGTGATGGTGATAAATGAGTTGGTTGCCCTTAAAGCTATGGATAATGGATCGTTATTGTGTGTTCTGTTTTGTAGAACTTCAGGAAAAAAAAAATCACGAATTGTGGGTGTGGTGTTATTAACCTTGCTAATGTGAGAACTTAATATTGCGTCAGAGTTAACGAGTCAGCATTGCTCTGTGTTTCGAAGACCTGTTTCAAGACAGATGTCTTCCTAAAGACATCTTTTCCCTTTGCATTATGGATTTTACTGCTTGGAGATAGGTCTCATTTTTTATGATATTAAAGTTATTTGTGAGACTTGTATATAAAGAGGAAATTTGACAAATAACACAACTGATTTATTTCTCTTTCCCTTTTAAATCCAGAGGAATTTACCCACTCTGCAATCCATTTTGGACAAGTTACACCATTGGAAATAGATATTCTCTACCAACTTACAGATTTATACAGTGTTACTGGGTAACATAATTAATTTTATAATTTTACAATCTTATTGCTATCTTCTATGCAAAAACTACTCATTTTCATCTTAATTTTAAAAGTTTGCATTTTCTGTTGTATTTCATTATAATAATTCAATGTAAAATGACTTTGCTGTATGCATGGATTTTCTAAGTGAATTGTGTATGCCAAGCACAGTTATTAATTGTCGTATCATAGAGTTAAATATAAAATAGCAAAATACATTGTGGTAATCCCAGAAGGCTATAATACACTGCTATTTTTAACTGTATTGATGTTTTATGTAGGTGTGAACTCTTGGGAAGGAATACCTAGAAATGGTTTAATTTGTGAATGATATCCTTTATTACTAGTAATCAAGAACACACTTCTGAATAATCTGGGATCCTGTTAGCTCCACTTGACAGCTCCAAGAAGAGAATGCCCTTCTAACTCCAAGAATTCTTATTGCAGTGTAGCAGAATTCTTAGGCATGTATTCAAAGATGACAAGTGTTTCTTTAAACTCAGGATGTAATCTTTGAGATGTAGCCAGGAACACTGTATTGAATATGTCTGATATGTTATCTAACAGTAATTCACTTCCCTCTGCCTTGTGCTAAGGCGCTTAACTTTGGCAGATATTGAGAGAATAGCACCGCTGGCTGAAGGAGCACTACCGTACAACTTGGCAGAACTCCAGAGGCAGGTAGGCGTAAGTGGTATATACAATTAAAATTAAGTGAGTTTTAATGTTCACGTGTGTATGAAAAGTAAAAAAACAAACCAAAACAAAACAAAAAAAACCCGCAACATTTTAAACAGATTCCTAACAAGTGGGCATGTTGTGTGCATTGCTATTAAGATAGAATTAGGACACAGTACTGAGTATGTTAATAACATGTTAGATGTCATATGGAACCATGGCCTGTTCGGATACAAGAATGTTCAGACACTTGGATTCCTTACTGTGAACACATTTGTTCATTCCTGAGGAGGCCCTTCACTCCACAAAGTAATCTAACTTTGTAATTACACAGTTGATTTAAAATTGTAAAAAATTACGAGTATTAAATGCAAAGCTTATAAATGAGATCTTTTTTGAAAAATGGGATGAAATGATTGCCTTAACCCTTTGTCTAAACTGATTATTGAATTTGACTGTACTTGTCGGCTACCTGAACTAGCCAGTGGAAGGGGAATTTGGCTTTATTGAGACTTGAGATGAAAAGGATGTAATTAGGAAATGTAAAATACAGGAGTAGGATGTAAACCCACTGTTTCAGCACACCTTTACATTCATTACTGTTTCCTTATTAAGGAGGGACATGTGGTACAGCGTAAGAGTCCCAGACTGTCTAGTAGGATTTTTAATAACAATTGTTCAACATTTGTATGTCTGTTTCTGTAACTGTAAGGACTAACGATTTAGGACCACACATTGTGCAAGTGTTTAGCTTGTTCAGACTGTGCGCCATGGTTACTGGGCATCACACTGCCCACTGTCAGGAATGTTGCTTGAAAGTTTACATTAAAATAAATCTAGATTTGAGGGCTTTATCTGCTGTATGGTTTTGATTCAACATGTAATTTGAGATGTTTTCTTTTGCAATCAGATTTCTCTAATGCTAGTTGTGATTTAAATTTCACCTTAAACTTCTTCTAAGGTCGAACCCAAGTACAGCTGATACTGAAACTAGCAATGGGAAGTGTCTTATGCTGTGTGTAGAAATACTCTGTTCTATTCTATTTTGGATATATTCTAGGAAATTCTTTTTTGGAGCATTTTGTAGGTGGTTGTTCTCACTAGGGTTACTCAGAGGGGATTAAATCAAGTGTTAATAATGTAAAGCTCGTTATGCAATCAGGAGAATCCATGAAACAATTGCACAGGAGATTCAGAAAGGAAGATACACTTGTGTGGTGAATTACATGGTTGCATAATCATTCAATACACAGACCAGTTAGTTGCACATTGGTATGTATTATTCAAACCAAAACCACATATACAATATGATCTTAAAAGTTTCTGGTTCACAATCTTTTATCCATTTTTACTGTTAGAACTTCATAAGTGCAATTCCACACAGAACTGTACATTCCCAAATAAGCTTTACAAGAGAATACAATGAAGTCAGTGTTCATCTGAACAAGGGCATTTTGCTCCAAAGGTGTCTCCTCATCCCCTTTCCCTCTCTAATTTATGAGGAGAGGTAGGATAGTTAATTCTTAAGATCTTGTGTATCTCGTAGTTCTGACTAAATGCATCTTTGTGGACTCTGTAGAGAAATACAGTTTTTCATTGTGAAGGTTCCCATGTTCTTACAGCATCTGAACGAGTCCAGTTCTCTCAGCCTGTGTTAGGAGTTTGCATGGTGCCTTTGAGGATGCCTGTGGGCTCTGATTCCCAAGTAGGCAGAGCCTGTCTGAGGCTGAGTTCTGCTCCCAGCTGCCCACACCTCTCTTGATACACAGACAGCTGAACTGCTTGTGAATCAGCGGCTGCAGTGCCACATCCAGCAGCTCAGTGCGTGCGGTGAACTGAAGCTAGCGATGATGTGCATTAAAATGCTGCTCCTGAATTGCAGTGATTCAGCAACTGCTTCCCAAGTAGCCCAGCCGTCTGGGTTGTTGGGGCAGGAGGATGACAGCTGGCAGCAGTAACTTTGCAATTCCAAGCCATGCTGTTTCCCAGAAGGTGACATCCACATTCTTTAAAACTGCCACATGAATGTCCTGTGTTTGCCAGGGCATAAAGTGTCCTAGGAATCTATCTGAAAATAAAAGCTTGTATTTACAAAGTTTGTTCTTTTTCAGCTCTCTTTGTGTCGGTATTACAATGAACTTCCTATGAGTGGTTGTATCTACTAGAAAATCTAGGATGTGAATCAATGACAGGAAGATCTTGAATTAGTTCAACTCTATGGTTGAAAAATTCTCTTACATGGCATATAGCCAAGTCTTCTTCAGTTTGGATTTATTCTGTTTACTCTTGTGGTAGGTGGATTTGGCAATTCAATTGTCTGTCATACAAATTGGTCAGAAACAGTGTCCGATCTGTTCTTAACATTAGCACTCTCTTGTCCTTGGGGGATTTGACATTTCTGAGACCATGAAGCACGTATCCAAAACTGGCTTAGTGTTAACAGCCTTCCTAGTCCAGTGATAGGACAAAGAGGAATGGTTTTAAACTAAAAGAGGGGAGATGTAGTTGAGATGTGAGGAGGAAATTCTTTACTCAGAGGGTGGTGAGGCCCTGGCACAGGCTGCCCAGAGCAGCTGTGGGTGCCCCATCCCTGGAGGTGCTCAAGGCCAGGCTGGATGGGCCCTGGGCAGCCTGATCCAGTGGGTGGCAGCCAGCCCATGGCAGGGGTTGGGGCTGGGTGGGCTTTAAGGTCCCTTCCAACCCAGGCCATTCTGTGATTCTGTGGATTCCTAAAGACAAGGATGATGGAACGAATTGATGCAGAAATGTGTGTACCATGTTTGTCCAGACTAATGAGAAGTATTTTTACTGAAGTTCCATAACTGTATTCCAGTAACTGTATTCCAACTGTATGGGCAGTGACAACTGCCAACTTTGGTTTTAATCAGTGTTCTGTGGCACTCATCTGAGTGCCTCACTTCCTGAGCAGACTAGGAGGAAACAAAACCCTTATCCTGTTTTACGCTTTAGAATTACCTAGAGTCATAGAATTGTTTGAGTTGGAAGGGACCTTTTAAAGGTCATCTTGTCCAACTCCCCTGCAGTGAACAGGGACATCTGCAGCTACCTTTGTAGCTTGGCATTGTTATAAAATGGGCTCACTGCAGAAAGCTTCACTCATCACTGGAACATATTCTTTTAATGCTCTTGGAGTAACTCAGTATGCTTTCACCCTCTTCTGCGTTCTGTATTAAGAGAGCAGTTTTCTTTCTTTTACAAGGATCAGTCTTTTACTGGACCATATCTGAAGTGAACCTTTTATTACCTAATTTAACTGCATTGATACGGTGAAAGATACCCGTTTGTGAAAGAGAGAATATCATTCCAGTGAGGTCCAGCTGTCTCTGGAAAATGAAAACAAGTCTCTAATCACTTTCATATGGTTCTAAATCCCTTTTAAAAGGAAAATCTCAGTTTTTACATGAACTCTGTCTATCTTTGTAGATTTGGAAATGGAAATCAGCTTGCTTTCAACCATGTTTACTTTATTGTCAATTTTTTTCATTGTGTAAGATTTTCTTAAAGCCTGGCAGCTGAATATCCTATGGGGATGACAGCTACAGTAATTTTCTGTTTATAAATATTCATGATTTGAAAGCTATAGCATTAATTACATTCATTTGCATATCCATCTGAACACACAAGTAAACTGCAAACTTTATGAACACTTACTTAATAATATATAAGTGACACTTCCTGCACAAAGAACTTGATTTTTAACATCCAGTGACGTATTCGTTAAGATTTATGTTGGAATGTAGTGGCTGGATTTTGATGAGAACTCTGTGGAGCTTCGAAGAAAAAACATTAACTTCAAAACAGCCAAAGGAAGCAGGTGTGCTAATGTAGGAGGAAAAAAAAGTTGTGGAATGAAGAACAAGTCGTTTCGAAGTGTTTTGGGGTATTACTCCTGCATGTGTCTTTTATTTTCATGAATCAAAAGAAAACTCAGTACTTTGGAATTTATTTTTGTAGCTATTTTGTTTTTATTTTTTTTTTAATAATGAAAATTTAGTGTTCTGAGAATAGTGAATAAACTCTTCAGATTTGTTGCTTCTCTCTGCAAGTAAAGGCAATTCATTTGAGTAATGCTTTTTTCTTTTTTTTTTTTTTTTATTAAGAAACTGTTCCTCACAGTTTATGATTTTGGCGGTGTCCAGGGTTTTTCTCTTCCTCTCTGTTAAGCTGTATTGTTGGGGAGCAAAATGTCTTGTGGACGGAGATCATGATAGCTACATTTTTTTTCTTCTGTGGAAAAACTGTACAAACCCACTATTTTTTATTTTTTACAAGTAAGGCTCCCATCTTAATCTCATAGACCTTTGTCCTATGTTGTGTACATGCAGTGTAATGTTTACGGTCGAGGCAGGGTTTTGCACATCCCGTGTGATACCAGCACGAACAGGGTTGCTTGCACTGAGGTGCATGCTGTCTTTCTGTGGATGTTCCACTTTTCAGAGCCTCAGTAAGCTGAACGTAAGCGTTAGCAGTGAAACGCGTGTGCTAATCTCTGTGCAGCAGAGCAAAGCGCTCTGCAGCGTTCTGAGCTCTGCCGTCAGGGTGCATCAGCCCACAGTGCAGGCTGCTTTTAAGGAAAGAAGGTGGTTGGGTTTGGGAGGTGGGCTTTGGGACCTGCTTTATTATGGGTTTTAACCTTTGATATTTTGGCCACTCATATAACCCAGGGAAGCTGTACTACATAATATAAATTTTTCCCTACTGCTGTTGTGTTTGGAAGAAAATTTGGCCCATTTGCACACTTTACTGTGCAAGTTTCTGAGCACTTGCATCTTGTTTTTCAGCTACCTTGTATCTGATAGCCATCTGATTATATGACTATGAATCTCTGCAAATATTGTACGTGTAGGCTTGTATTTATGTAAAACCCTAATGGGTTTACAATACTGTGTGTGGTTGAAGTGAGTGCGGTCATCGTTGTGTCTGCAAATCATCGGCTGCCTGAAAAAGTCTTGTGGAGAATGCTCTGGGGTGTAATTGTCAATTTTTGCTTTTTTTGGAGGTAGTAAATGTCACGTGTATGCCATGTAGTAATGTATATATAATCTTAAAATATGTATACTGTGCCAGTAGATGCTATCTGTAGGATATTGAATTCCTTTTGAGACACTGAATTTTGTTTGAGCCAAAATGGGTTTCTGTGTCTTGCAACTTCAAAGGCAGCAGAATGAAAAGTAGCTGTATGGTTTGTTGTTTGTTTGTTTGTTTTTGGTTATACCAGGAATATATAAGGAAGAATATCTTACGAAAGGAGTATGTGAAAAACATGCTCATGGAACTTAGATAAAAATTTTCCTTCTTAACATAATGCTACCAATTTTTATCAGAATCTTTCTTTAACCTTCTAACAGCAATTTTATAGCATCATTGTTTTCCCAGCAAGGTTTTGAAGCATGTTTTTTTTCTTTTTCTTACTCAGCAATCTTTTGGAGAGTTAGGCAGGCCCATCTGGCTCCAGGTAGCTGAGTCAGCTTACCGGTTCACTTTGGGCTCAATTGCTGGAGGTAAGTGATTTGTCTCGCTGGCAGTCCTGATTGCTGTTTTTCCCGCTTGGTTTTCTTTGTTCTGTGCACCTTATTTTATGCAATATGTAATAAATCCATTCTCCTTGCGACTTTTTTCTAGATTTTCAGTATTGTCCTTTGTTAGTTCAAATGTACCAGAGATCTTACCAGCTTTTGTGTGTGTGTTTAAATAAATATTGTAGAAGATCATCATGATAATTGCATACTACACCAATAACGAAGTTGCAGAAATAATACTCCAAATGCTTTCTCACAGCTGTTGGTGCCACAGCAGTCTATCCCATCGACCTGGTGAAAACTCGTATGCAGAATCAGCGTTCCACTGGCTCAGTCGTAGGGGAGCTGATGTACAAAAATAGCTTTGACTGCTTTAAAAAGGTTTTGCGTTTTGAAGGCTTTTTTGGGCTTTACAGAGGTAAGTGGATAAAATATATGTGTATACACTTGGGGATTTTCTCCTTGTGTTTTAGTACCTAGTCTAGGAGCTAGTCTTTTGGGAAAACTGTGAAACTTGATATCATCTACAATTTTGCTTCTGTTTCATAGAGCTGAATATTTAACTCCCCTTGAGTGCCATTCATCATAATTGCTGGGAAGAACTAGGATTTTTTTGTTGTTGTTGCTAGTTTGGTCCTTGGTGCTTAGAATGTTTAAAGTCCCAGTCTCTGTGGTGTGAGTGTTGCGGACGTGATTATCTCACAGACTGTGCATTGTGACTTTTGGCTGGAGGCAAACATCAGGAGTAGATTACCCTGTGAGGAATAAAGATCCATTTTAGAGCAAATATTTTTTTATTAAAAGAGAGGAAAAAGTCATTTTGAAAAGTACCTGTTAAGCTGGATGCCTCATACCTCTGCAGGTAGTGGGAATACTGTGAGCAGGAAACTGCAGCCTGCAATCTATGTTCTTCTACTTTAAACATAATAATGTAGCTTATATTAAAAAAAAAAAATACAAGCTAAGAATGAAAAGCAACTTTTTATCAGGTACATCAGTTAGATAGAAAGCTATCTTCTTGTTTTAGCTGAACAGAAGGTTGTGAGAGAGTTTTTATCACTTCAGTAAGTGACTTACATAAATGGTACATACTAGTCAGTCTCCTGATATTCATATTTAGTTTAATTATCTTTTTAATTGTTATTTCATATAATGAAACTCACAATTTTTATAAGGATCAGTAGATTTATTTGATTTTTAGTTGGAGAAAAGTCACTGTGATGGTCACAGCCTTTTTCTTCTGTATTGCAGTATGTTCTGTCCATGAAGACACCGGTCTGTGCCAGTGTTCTTTAAGAACAGAATCTGAGAGGTTTTTGCATGTGAAAGTCTATGGACTCTAAGTAGGTTTTAGTGATCTTACAGGATTTTGCAATGACAACAAGTAGAGGGAGGAATAGATCAGTGAAAATGTTAATGAAATAGCTGCAGTCTCTGTTCACTATGTCTTATTAGTAAATTTCTTCCCATTTTTGTTGCTTAATCTTTCATTATAGCAAATACTCCTTAAATTTGCATTTATGACTCTATTTTCAACTTTTTGATTTCTACAGTACTGTTTTCGTTCTCCGCTCCTCACCCCAACATGATTTTACACAGCAGCTTCTCAAACTGATCATTTGCTACTTTATTTTTATTTTCTAATCTTTGGCAAATGTTTTTCATTGAGTTAAAAACAGCGCTTCACACATGAGAAAACAGTGTACTTGTTTTATGGAGGGTAATGTCAACTTGTCAACTTTTTAATGATATGTTTAGTAATTGTCTTTAAGATTCTTTGGCATAAAAAGTTCATGTAGTTGCTCTGAAAATGTTGTGCTTGATGGTCAGCATGTTTCTGAAGTCTTGGACTCATAGTGCCAGATTGTCTGCGTAAGGGTATTAAACAACAGGAGTGTTTACAGAGTTGACTGTCTGTGGCTGAGTTCTTGTATTTCTGAGCTCGATTATCCGAATTGTGTTCTAATATAATGATACAATATAGTTCTTCACTGCAGTTTCAAAAATACACTTGAATGGGTATATGAAAGTTCGTATTTTTAAACAAAAACTTCTGATCTTTGGTCAAGAAAATCGTGACATTTTGAATCCTGGCATCCAACTTCAGAACTGATTATGAAGTATTTTCTAAACTCCCTCACTAGACCACGCTGAATGCCACGTTCTGCAGAATGCAGACTGTGCGTCCGGGGTGTGTAGCTGCCTGCAGGAGGAGGAAGCGGGGCGGGGGGAATTGTCTTGTGGTGTTTTGTCTGGTAGTTGTTTTTTTTTTTTTTTTTTTTTTTTAAGTGTAGGCACTGCAGAACTGGAGTTTCTTTTCATGGTAGATCAGAGATTCAGGCTGGGAGGGCAGCATTTCTTTTTGTTGTTGTCAACCTTTCTTTGTATTTAATAACTACCTTTCCTCAGCATAGTAAGTCTGTAAATCACACAGAAAGTACTGTGCTGGAAGAAAACACTACGCTGCATATATTAACTGCTGCACTTTCTATTTTGGTACCTTTGCCCTGAGCTTCCTTTTAAGGAAGTACTAAAAAAATTCTCCAGGCTGAGTACTTCGGGGAATTCTGAAGATTCTTTATGAATTTTTAGCTGTTATTGTTTTCACTTAAATGGTAGTGGAAAGCTGCATCATTGCGATTTTGTTGATGTTATCTGATAGTCGATATAATTAGCATGGGATTTTTTAATTTGTTAATTGGCAAGCACTTTTGACAAATTGATGTTCCCTAAGCATGGAATAACACTAGGAAATGAACACTTCTGATAAAAATAAATCCTTTAAGTTTTATAATCTTATACATAATGCCAAGATTACTATGGAGAAAATGAATGTTAACAGATGCTGCTATAATCTTGTACGTTAGGAAGTTGAGACTGCCACCTACTGCTTTATTTCTTAAAACTATTAGTTCCTAGAAAGGTGCGTGTACTTCTGTCAGAAGGCAGTTCATTTTGATAGGAGCTGTTATCCAGAAGCAAGAGCCTTTCAAAATGGATTTCTGCCAACTAACACTTCCTCTTGGCAAGATTAAAGAAAAAAAAAAAAGTATTTAATAGTAAGAGTGTTTGAAGGAGTTTGTGTTGAACTGAACTAGTGAAAATCTTTACATCATTAGAGGACTGGAGCCTTCAGAAATCTCAGTTAGTGAGTCAAGTAGAAGTTAGGTGATAATTTATCACAGTTGTGCATACATGTCATAATTAATTTCTGTTTAAACAGTAATTGCAAGCTTTATGGGAAAATGGTATTAAGGGGCTAAACAACTCTAACAAAAAGGTAAATGAAGTCTTATGTATGTTCAGTCCTTTACTTTTTTTTTTTTTTTTCTGTACAGCAGCAGTATCAGACTTGACTTGATTGTGGAAGGTGGCAGCACTCACTCTTTTCATTACCATTTTCAACAGAAATCTTAATGTAAAGTCATATAGGTATGAATATGCAATGCTCTAGCAGCCTCACATGCATAAATGCCACCTACCTCAAAGGGTAACTGCCACCCACTTCAAAGGATAGCCCATGTGCAGAAGGCATTTCTGTAGAGCTCTGATAAAGTACCAGTTCCTTTATTAGGAGGATAATGTTGCCTTATGATGTCTTTGTTTCTATAGGCTTGTTACCACAGCTGATAGGTGTTGCTCCAGAAAAGGCTATTAAGCTAACTGTACGTATCTTTTTTTTTTCTGGCATCTTTTTGTTTGTTAACATACACAGGATTTATTTCCTAAAATGTGTGAAAGATGACCACTTACAAGCACTCTAATAAATATGGCTACAGATGTACTTGATATAGGTTGATAAGGAGGAGGAATACCTTTAAATTGTGTGTAATGTGTTGTATCTTCATTAGGTTAATGACTTTGTCAGAGACAAATTTACTAAGAAAGATGGTTCCATTCCACTCCCCGCAGAGATCCTTGCTGGAGGCTGTGTAAGTATCCATCCTGAACTGTTTGTGCCTGGGAAAAATGTGCGGTGCCATTGGAATGGCAGTCCGTGTGTGCACTTTGTCGCTTTGAACAGAACTTCTTCCCTTTCACAAGAACTGAAGAAGTGCGTCTTCTCTTTGGAAGGCTGCACTCTTCTGAATCCAAGGGTTCCCTTCGAGTTACGTGCTTGAACAACTCTTTTTGGCCTAGTTTCTGACTGTCAGTTTCAGCAGTGGTTGTATTCACAGAAGGGGCTTCTAAAGAGGGTGCGGGCCTTTTCTCCCTCTCCATACTTCTGCTTGGGATGGTGCTCAGGGTTAGTTTGGAAAGATGCAGGTAGTGCTTGAGGATGGACTATAGAGGTCATATTTGGGTTTTCTTTGGGGGGGGGGAATAAAAGCTAGATAGTTTAAAAAAAAAAAAAAAGTTTTTTGATGAAGTTTTCAGAAAGGAAAATAAATCCACTCTTTGCTGTTTGTTAATTTTTTTTTTTTGTTGTTTGTGAAAATACAGAAAAATGGAACAATTTAGTCTTGTCCTTAAGGTAACAGGCTAGAGTGACTTCTCAGTTTAAATTGCTTCATATAAAATGTAGTTACATGACTCTAGAAGTCAACTACATCCCTCACCAAAATGTAGTTCAAAAACAAATTGTGTTTTCACTGAGATTGAGGATTCTCATTCAGTGGATCTCTAAGCAAGCTGTAAGTGGTTGGAATTGATATTGGTGGTAGATTTTTTTTGTTCTTTCACATTGGCTGATTTCATTTGTGGGATTCCCCAACAGTTGTTAACCCTATAAATTGTTTAAGGCTTCAGTTAGTTTTCTTCTGCAGCAGAGAGCACTAATAACTTCCAGTTGAGTAGGCTGACAGGCCTGTATAAAACCTCCTCAGCTTTCAACAAAACCTGGGGCAGAAAGGTTGTTGACCTCTGCAAACTTCTAATTCAAAGAAGCAGCCCTGAAGGGAGGCTGCTTATAGTTCTGCCTGATTGAATTTGGCAGCCTGGTACATGCTTGAGTCTTCACCTGTCAGTGTACAAAGTTTATTTTCTGAGAAATGTGAGAAAGCAGCTGTGATGTGTAGCTAGCAAAAGACTAACCTTCCTTCTGGAAAGCTCAGTAACACCGAAAGCACATACGGATCATTTATAACTAGTGAATATAATTCATTAGTGGTTTGCTCTGTGTTCTCATTAAATTCAGCTTAAATCAAACATCTGATAATCAGTCACTGTTTTTACATTGTTTTGTACTGAAATGTGTAATATTAAATACAGTCTACGTTAAAGGCTCTTCCACTTCCTGATAGGTACTGCTTTTTCAAAATAACTTTTTATTGTCTTACTGTGGTGAACAGAAAAATCAGGGAGGAATTTTAGTTTCAGAAAAGCTTTCAGAAATTTGGATGTTTCTGTGGATCTGAGCAGATTTATAATCTGTCCAAACACAACCCTTTATTCTAGTTGGTTGTCTTAGCTGGTATTAGCTTCTAAAAGTAGGTGAGAGTACTTTTTTCTCTCAATTTGGGAGAATTTTAGATGAAGTTGGTCTTTGTAGGAGAGGTGTTGGGCGCAGTTCAGCAACCTCAGGGCTGTTTTTCATCTCTTTGCAGCCTTGTCTGGCTCATGTGTTGATCTTACCAGCTGATGGCTCTTCTGTCTGCACTGATTTCTAATGCTGTTTTAGCTGTATGTTTTCTTCCTCAATACCAAAATCTTTATTCATTCAGGCCCTTAGAAGAAACTTCTGTGGGTCTGAAAGGATCAGTTGACTAAAACAGTTGCAGGATAATATATTTGTTTCTCTGCTCCTTCTCCTCCATCCTTTTCATCCACATTGGACAGCTTTTGCCTATGTTGACTTGCTTGGAAATAGTGTTGATCTTCTCATTTACTGTGTTCGTTGTATCCTGGTTTTTTTTTGGTTGTTTTTTTTTTTTTTTTTCACCAAATGTTATGAGACATAACCCACAGGGGGCACACAAGCTTTCTGTTTGGGAGATGTTACCTTCTTTGTCTTTCCTTAATTCTGTTCCTCCTCTCTCTGTAGTACAAAATTTTGAGTTATTGCAGCACAGTTTGGCTTTTATCTGTGCCAAAATTGTTTTTGTCATCTGCATTTGGGAAGCTTGTTTTTTGTGGCTTCTTAAAAAACTGTTTGACACTTAAATGTTATCCTAACAGTATGTTATAAATAGACTAAATTCAAAACATGCTTTTCACCCCATCATAACATCAGAAGAAACAGCATTATATGTGCATGTAGTTCTCAGAGATGCTCTTCTTACTTCTCACTTGTTGTTGTTTAGCCTTGAACCTTCTCCCGATGGACAGCAATAATACTCTTTTCCATCATTCCTGCTGTGGAACTGCTAGTGGATGGGCAAGCCATTTTTAGCAGTTCTGTACAGTTTTTAGCAGAGACCTTCCTCACCTTTGAAGGCCCACCCTCCTGCAGGCAGCACAGAAGCACATTGTGCACCCCGCTGTCCTCAGCCTGGAACCAACAAAGTTCTTGTGAGGAAGCGGAGGCCTCTGTATGGTGTTACAGTCCTCTAGGGCCCACAGTGGGGGCAAACGAAGCCTTTGGCCTTACGACAGTGGTGATTTGAGACAACCTGTGTGCAGCACTTCACATCCTCAGCTCTGCACGAAGCATTCGAAGCATTGTACCATCCCACACAGGGGCAACCCACAGAACCAGCAGCTCCAAGAGACTGGATTAAGAAGGTATTACTTCTTTCTCAACTGCTGTGAGATTTTGGAATAAACTCGTGTCCTCAGTGAAAGGAAAGCTCTTCATTCTCACAGTTGTTGGCAGAGGAATCCACCCAAGCACTGGCCTGTTTGTAGGGCCAGCTGCTGGCCAGTCTTCCTGCCTTCCTGCAGGGCAGGACCTCCCGCAGTCAGCTTGCGAGCCGCTGGCAGTGGGAATGCCGCTGGGAAGCGGAGGGTCCGCTCTGTCAAAGCCCAAGTACTCCCAGCTGCTCCCAGCTTGTGGCTGTATTTGAAATCTGCAAACCAGCTACGTGGGGCAGCTCAGTTACATCGGTCAGGTCAAGGAGAGGGTTCTGGTCACTGACGGGTGAAACTGATCCCCCCCACCCCCATCTTCTTATGTTCCTGAGAGCTTGTTAATCATCAACAGCACTATCCACGCTTATGCATGTTCAGAGAAAACAATTTATTTCCCTACTGCTACTGTAACTAATTGAATTACATTTCATTGTAATGCAGTGATTAGCCTGAGTTTCTGCCTTTGGAGTTTCCAGCTCCCATTAGCTTTGGGTTGCAGGGAGACTGAGTGAGGCTTTGGCAATGCTTTCCTGTATCCTGACAAGAGCTGGGGGAGCAGAGAACTCATACCTGATACGGACAGTGCTACTCAGGGGAGCTCACCTGCATGACGCACAGGGGTACGTCACGAAGGGCGAGGTGCTGTGGGGTCGCCGTTCATCCCACGGTGCTGAGGGGTCGCTGCTCATCCTCAGCCGACCAGGGGGGCTGAAGCCCACATGCAGTTCAGTGTAAGTGACTCGTAAGTACTGCTACAGTAGACGAAGATGCTATGATTTTAAGCTGTAGTTCCTATGATTTACATAGGAAAAATGAATTCTTCCCATCAGTGAGGTGCGTGGTGCTTGGCGTTTTGAATCCTGTTTCACCTGAAAGACATTTCCAACTTGCGCTGCAGGATGCGGGGTGCCAGAAGGAAAGGGTCTAAGAACCCTTCTGGAAGGTGCAGACAGTGCATCTGTTGATGATTAGGGGTGGGAGGTCTGTGTGTGTCTGCATATACATATACAAAGAGGTCCAAATGTACCACTGATTAAAAACTTTCATATATTTAAATGTTAAACCTGCTGTCTAGTCTGAATATTTTGGTATATTTGTAAAGAAAAAAAAAATTCATATTTATACATACATGCATACATACACACAGACATGTATACACAATTATAGTTTATCAGGCAACTGGAAATGTCTATTTCTTTTTGAAAAAATAATGTAAAATGTTAGTGTTTTCATTTAGCATACACAAAAGCACAGAATTTTCCCTGTCAGACTGCTCTTAAAATCTTGCAGATACTCTGCTTCTTTTAGTATACTTTAAGCAGATAAAGTTAGAAGCAGAATTAAACTTCACTGCTTTATCTTGATCACTTAAGGAGAAATTAATTGTTTACTGAAAGAGGCAGTAAGCTTACTGTAGGTGCATGAGCAGTGAAAGCTTTGCCTTGAGAAAGAAGTGAAAGTTCTTTGATGTTTTTCAAGTAGACTGTTTTAAGTAACATCTTATTTTAGCTGCTGTATGGGATATAGTTGTGGTCCAGGATGTGGTGGTTTCAGAAAGGAAGGAAGGAAGGGCTTGGAGTAGGCCTCTCCCCCTTTGCAGCACATGCCTCTGGGTGGAATTGCAAAGGGCAAGAGGTCTCATGTTGCAGGGTCATTTGTGTATTTCCTTCAGCCTTTGGCATGTCATGAGGCGTTTGCTGTGGGATCTCAAACTACATCTTTTCTCTCATAACCTTTGCTGTCAGATTTAGTTCCTTTATTTGCTCCTTGTGGAGTTATTTTACATGACATTAAGGTTAAGTAGAAGCTTTTATTACGGGTATTTTTGATGTGTATGAATAACCTCCATTCAGAAACAAATTTGTCAACCTTTTTTAAAGTGTCTGTTGTAATTTATGTGTGAAGGGAGGTTTTCTTGGAGGGGGGGGGTGGAGTCTGGATTTAGTGCACCTTCTCCAAAAGAAATCCAAGGACTGCAGTGTATGCCTCTGTGAATATACGTGTGCACGTGTATTTAAAAAAACATAGCTGACAGCTGGGGTAAGGTACTTTGGGAAAGAATGATGCTGATTGCCAATGATTTGCACAGAGGCATGGAGATTTGTGCTGCAGCCCTGCGCACCCCTGGCTCATTGCTGTTTGGGGATTCTCTGTCTTTCTCTTCTGGGGCACTTCCTCTGCTGGGGGGAGCCCAGGCTGCGCCTTCCCACCACCTCATTCTTCATCAGATGGGAAAACATGTTCTTCAAAACAGAACAGAACAGAACAACAACAATGCAACAGCAACCCTCCCCTTCGTTTCTTAGATAGCACCCAGTGGGCAAGCGAGTTTTCCTGCGTTGCATGTTCCGCGTTAAAGTTAACGCTCGTCTGGACACATGCTGTGTCTGAGGACCTCGCTCATTCGTGCAGCTCTGCTGAGTGCAGTGTCGCTCTTCATGCGAACCAAATTCTTCCTGTGCAGAACAGTTTGCTGAGCTCCAGACATGGCTGCATAGAGCCCCTGCCCAGCAGGTACTGCTGACAGGCAGCGCTGGGTGCGTGTCCTGGCTGTCAGTGCTCTTGTTAAGACAGCTGCATGCTAGGAAGTTCGTCAGCAACCAATAAGCAATGTCCAAATCATTAATCTGATTAAAGAGCCTTCCAAGCAGTTTTCTGCTGGTAGTATAAGCATAACGTGGGGTTTCTCTTGTGTTTGATCTTACTCAGTGACCCGCTGAGCCAGCCGTTTAACTGTTAGTCGTCTTGTTCTGTGTAATTCTCGATTAACAGTATCAAATTGGTAACATCTTAGTATTATACTAAATAATTAAAATGTTCTGTTTAGAGTCTTATCTGTTCTCATCTGCATCAGAACCAGGCTGTTAGTGGTTTTACCAGACAGGCAGGCAGTTGTGCACCTCGGAGAGGAGGAGGCTAATTGCAGGAAGATTGAATTCAGGGTAGAAAATAGAAATGTTTACAAATTGGCCTATTTGTGTTTCTGTGGTGGGTGTTAGGCAAATAGGAAGAGTTGTTTTGGCTGCTGTGCAGCATATGCTAATTTATGACACATTAAAAATAAAAAACTGAATTTCACGAATGTAAGCAAAGAATGCGTGGTAAATGGGCAGGTAGCAGATAACTGTCCAGGAGTGAATTTCTAGCTTAGTGCCTACATCTTGAGGGTTGGAGTTGGGTGTTTTTTTTGTCTTTTTTCTTTTTTTTTTTTTTTTTTTTTTTTTTTTTTTTTTTTTACGGTGCATTGTATTATGTAGTAAGAGTATTCTTCTGCATGTTTTATCTGCCAGGAGTATACAAAAAAAATAATGTAGGGAAATTATGAACATTTGAAATTGGTTCTCTGTTCAATGCAACATGAAAAAAAAAAATTGGTTATTGTTTAACAGAGAGTGCCAGATAGGAATTGTGTAAGTTTTGTTTGGGTGGAAACTTTTGCAAGCTGGACAGCCATTTTATCCTACATGCATAGGTCTGTATGAACTGGATACGAGAAGGTAAGATGAGGAGTAAACACAGTCTGCACAAGAGCATTGGACATGAGTGGTGTCAGGGAACAGAGAAAACTTAATGTGTTAAGTCCAAGAAACAGAGCAGATGGGAACAGTTTGTCTGGTCTGGGAATTCCAAATGATCTTCCAGGCAGTTGCAATAAATGTCCACAGAACTACAGTTCTTTGATTTTTTTTAGAGGGGTGAAGAAGTGAGGGAATAAAATGGAGATTAACAACAAAGAGTCATTACTGGAGGGGACAGTGTTAAAGATAGTAACGTACAGTGGAGGTAATTTATCAAAAGCAGGGGTTGGTCTCGGCAACTTAGAAGTGGAAAAAAGCTTTAATTACAAATGTTCTTTTTCTTCAATAAAGTGTGATGGGTTGGAGGAATGTATCAGGATTGGGGAAGAAATGCTTTTAGAAGTGGTTGTATTCAGGTGGCTCTATGCCATGCATTTTAAGGAAATGGTTTTAATTTTTAAATTAACAAAGATGGCTTGGAAAGCATGGAAAAAGGAAGTTTAGTAAAGCTTATCTGTTTTGTGCTGAACCACGCACTTCTCCGGAACTGAATGTTCTACTGAATGTGCCTACAGCATACCAAAGAGAAATCTCAACGTGTCAGTGTAAAGCGGTGTATGTGGTTTTGAAACCAAACTGCCAGGTGGAAACTGAAACATAGTTCCTTGAAAATCTTTGGTTAAAGTGCAGAATTTGAAGCTGCTCTGCAGTTCTGGTGCTGGGAAGAAATAAGCAGGACAGTCCTTCAGCACTGCTGACAGAAAATTCCCTGCATGTAAAACGTCATGCTCAGCTCAGAGAAAGACAGGGCTCCTGTTTGTATCCAGTGTTGTATTTTGAAATGTTACTCTTCCTATTTAAATTTTATATTTTGTTTCCAATTAGGACAATTAAAGTCTACTAAACAAAACTCCAAACACCTTTTCTAATAATTTAAAATTACACCATTAAATGCAAATTTACATTTGAAACAGCATCACCACTAAATGCTAATAGCACATCTACACACTGATGATGGGTTATTATTGAATAAACATAAGGGCTTCTTTGGGAGTGTTTGAGGCTCTAATAATTATTTTAGTTTGGTGTTCCTTGTCGTATCTGATAGACTTTCAGACAGTCTCGTGACTTGTAGGAAGTGATGTGAACGAGAATTGCAGCAACAAACCAAATTAATCCACCTCAGCGGAATATAAACATACAAATGTCAGAACTTGCGTGAATCAGGATTTTGTACAAAGTCATGATGTCTGACTTGGGCTTTTGACCTAACTCTCTCACAGATTTTTATTTGAGAATATGAGCTAAGGCAGTCAGCAGCGAAGGCACTCAGCACCTTGTGAGATCCGCGTGTCGCCGCATGCTCTAGTAATGCAATTTACTTTCTTTTCCTTTGGGTTTGCAGGCAGGAGCTTCCCAGGTCATCTTCACTAATCCACTGGAGATTGTAAAGATCCGGTTGCAGGTAGCAGGAGAGATCACTACAGGACCCAGAGTCAGTGCCCTCTCTGTTATAAAAGATTTAGGCCTTCTTGGTCTTTATAAGGTACGTGTTACTGCTCTGAGCGGCTTCATTATAGCTCTGTTAGCCTGTTTTATGCTAAACTTCTACAGTGCGGAAGCAAAAACTGTGTTAAAAACAAAGAAACCTTTTGAATTTAAAACCAATTTCTTCCTGCAGGGCAGCCCCACGGCGGAAAACTGAAGAAAACCCGCTTCTATATTAATGGCAGTGGGATACATAAAGATACTCCCCAGTTCTATCCTCTGGGCTTTTATACCAAGCTACAGGGAGTCCTGTATTGCAGACCTGCTGGCTTCCAGCACTGATCATTTCATTTGGTGGGGTTTTCTGGAAAGTTTCTTTAGCTTTCTGTGTGTTTTTCTTCCATTTATTTTGAATCTGTTATCTCTATTGTTATCTTTGCAGCAGGATGTTCTCTTTGTCTTAATAATTTGATGACAGCGAAACAGTAGTGTGGTTTAGTAGGACTCAGGTTTTTAAGAAGTTAAATGGTGGGATTTGTCAATAACGAATTCCACTTTAAAAAGCCCATACTGTACTGTACTCCAGCAGAATGCCAGTCAACAGATTCCTTCCCTGCAGGTGTACTCACTGCCATCATTACAGATCAGATGTAATGGAGCAGAAGCTATTAGTTTTCTTAAACAAGGAATAGAATTTCTTCCTCCATCTTCTGCCAGTGCAAGGGGTAATACGTAAATTCAGCAGTTATATTACACTTAGAAAAAAATGTTTTACCTGGTTTGTCCATAGACCTGTAATAATACTATAAAAATGTGCAAATTTGCTTCTAGAGCTGAAGCTTTTGTTTGGAATTCAATAAATCAGATTCATGGCCATCACATTTCCTAAAGATCACAGGTGTTTTGGTACATGGGACAAAATTATCATTTCTGTTTGCAGTAACGAAACAACTGACCTTCCAAAAAATTCTGCTGCTCCTGAGACCTGCATTATCATTTGTGAATAACTGCTCAAACTCATCTGAGAGCATGAACCATCTGTGTGAAAATCACTGAGGGCACGAGTTTCTCTTTACCAGGTCTCTCTCCTACCTCAGCCGCGCAGGGCTAGCAGCGTGTGCTGTCTGTCCCACCAAACCTAACCGCAAAGGGGACTGCTCTCAGGTGGGTCCATCGCCTTGAGGACAGCACCCTGGTTAGTGTACCAGTTTGGAGTGCAGGCAAAGAATGCTGCTTTCAGGGTATGTGACTGATGCCTGGCGTAACTGGTTATTTGAGCTGTGTACTGAAGGAGTCATTTTAGTTGGTAAAAGACGATGACTGAAGTTACTAAAAGAAAAATATTTAATACATTTTATTAGGAGCATTCTACTCTTTTTAGAGCGTACAAACTTCTTTTAAGGAACTCTTTCATGCCAGCTTTTGGCCAGGAGCTGCTACGTACAGTACTGTCACAGGCCCACAGGTCTGTCTCTGGGTATCTCTCCTTACTGAAAGCCTCCCACTGTGCAGCGGGCTCCCTTTTGCTAGCCTTTCAGTGCAGCTTCTTCAGTCAACCAGATGATCAACAGATCAGCATGGGGTCTTACAAACCTAAATGAAATTTTAGTAAAGCTTTTGTGTTTGGTGGGAAAAGTGGCTTGGACTTGTCTTGCTGCTTCTGTGGTTGTAGGTCATTGTAAGGAGAATGTCAGGACAGATCTCGTTGCTTCCTTTATTGCATTTGGACACATCAAATGTAAAAGGTATTTATCCTGGCACTGATGTCAGAATTGATACTGCGTAGTGCTTAATAAGCTTAGATAGGAACCTGGAGTCTTCCTTATTCTAGTTAACTTGCTTTAGTCTTTTTTCAAGTTCAGTTCTACATCTTATGTTTCCTGAAACATTACTGTCTGTTACATGCCTGGCAGAAGAAGAGAGTTGGTGCTTCCTGGGCTCAGGCCCCTTGCTGGATGCCAATGTTAACCTTGTTTACAAAACTCACTTGTATGATGTCTCTGTTCTGTGTGACAGGGTGCCAAAGCATGTTTCCTCAGAGACATTCCCTTTTCTGCAATCTACTTTCCTGTTTATGCTCATAGTAAGATGCTGCTTGCTGATGAACATGGCCACGTGGGAGGGCTTAATCTCCTTGCAGCTGGAGCCATTGCAGGTAATTTTTTCCTTTAGCAAGTAATACTTAATTTCATTTGGTAGCCCCATATAAAGGAAGGGTATGGTACCATTGTATCTGATTTAATCTAAATTTGATCACTGTTATCCTTAGTGGGAGGCGATGCAGTTTTGATGAGAGCTAATTACATTTGCATAATGTGGATAAACAGTGTAACACAGCTCAGCAACTTGTAGTCAAATTTGATCTGTCTGTCTCAATGGGGTTTTACTTGTTACTGTGCTCTCTGAGTTGAAGGCTAATTTGAATCTTTGATGAACAGAAAATGAGATATCCTAAGAGCTAAGAAGAAAATGACTTATCTAGCTTTAGATTCCTGAGCAACTGAGAAGAAACTTAGTTCAAAGGCAACTGCCAAAAATAGGGCATTAGTTTGTAAATAAGCTGAGGTTAAAGTATCATACTGTGGAATTTAAAATATTTTAAAGACTTCTCAGAAATGTTCAGTATAAACAAAGTAAGCAAAAGTTGTTTTAACTAAATGGCGCGCAGTATAAAATACTAGATGTAGGAAGTGTAGTGATGGTTATTTAACAGCGTGGGTACGGGTGGCCAGATCCTGCACTGTTAAGATCACTGGGGTGAGGAGCAGGTGGCTGCAGCCTCTCGCTCACAAACCATTCCGTGCTGGCTTCTGCGCAGTTTAGAAACACCCTTGGGCTGAACAGGCTTCTGCCACTGGTTGCAGTTGTGAGGAACAGCTGTAGGTACCTGAGCCATGGGCAGCCTGTGTGTCAGCAGCTTCCCACGCTGGCCTGGATGCAGAGCTTGGCTGCACCTGCTCTTGGGTATGTTCCTTGTGCCAGAGGAAAGGGACCAGCTAGGAAACCCCTGACAGATCTGCAGCCCTGTTTACTCTCCAGTGATGCAGAGCTGTCAGGGAAAAGAACATGTCTTACTGTACTCACAGAAGTACACACAAATATTATTACATCTCACAATACTGATTTTTGATTTTTAGAATGCAAACTGCACAGCTTCTCTTTGCTTGATTTGTGTTTCTGGGTCATTCAGATACTAAGCGATGAACGCCGTTAAAAATGTGTTTAAATCTTGTAGGCCTGGTTTGTACACCGTGCACAGGAGTCTGCCTTTCCAAACAGCACACTTCAAATTCCTGATTGCTTCGTCTATTCCTGTGATGCATGTGCAGCAGGGAACAGTACAGTCTGAACGTATCTGCTTGCATATGGTTGCTGTTAGGGTGTGCTTTGTAGGCTTCGTTACACTGCTCCTGTTCTCTTTAAAACCTTCTGAACGGATCAGCAACACTTGGGAGAGTTTATGATCACCTGTGAAAATCTTGACTTGTTAAACTTTTATTTCAATATTAACCAATAGGAAAAGTTCAACAAAGTCAGAATCAAAGTTCTGAGTCAGAAAACCGTGCCTCTTTTGAAGAGGCTGAAATGCATTCAGGATTCAGCAGTACCTCAGATAACACAGTTACACACTGTGGAGCACATTTCTGAAAGCCTTCTCCTTTCCTTTGACTAGAAAGCTGAGAGTGGTGCCTTGGGAGCGGAGATACGTTCTTCCGTCACTGTTGGCTAATATCGCGCTGCTGGTACTAAGCAGACTTGTAAACACCTTCCTTGTCCTCTGTCTTTTATGACTTGCCTAACTGAAGTAAGCAGCATCTGTTCTCCTACCAAACAGCCCAAAGAGCAGTACAGAAATAATTGTGTAGAAGAGGTATTTTAAGTAGTGAGTTCCTTACTACCACCTTTAACAGCAAATGGATGTATCGGGTTCAAGGTCCAGATGAATCACCTGTGTAACTTGCAAAATATTTTGTAGACTATGCAAATACGGTAAGGTTGCACCAGGAATTTTTGTCATGGCTCTCTTTTCTGATTGGCTATATAGCATATGTGTGGGTTTAAAAATGCCTCATCTGCTTGCAGCTACTGATGAGATGTTGAAGGAATTGCAGTTAATAGTGCTTCATTTGCTTTATTCTCTGCTATAGCCGTTAAATGTAGAAGGAATGAAAGGCCAATACCAACAGTTTATATTAGCTTCAAGTATAAGAACTTGCATTTTTGGTAATATCCAACTGCTGCAAAAAAATACTGAAGTTTGCAGTCATATTTTTCAGTGAGAAGTGTTTCATCTTTTACAAGAATCTTTGTGCAAATTAAATGTGGTTTTCTTCTAAAAGGTGTGCCTGCTGCTTCCTTGGTAACCCCTGCTGATGTCATCAAGACAAGACTGCAAGTGGCAGCTCGCGCTGGCCAGACAACATACAGCGGCGTTATCGACTGTTTTGGGAAGATCCTGAGGGAAGAAGGCCCCTCGGCTTTTTGGAAGGGAGCGGGAGGTGAGGGACGCGCACTGAGCGGCAGGGCTGGCCCCAGCTCTGGGCGCTGGCGCATGCTTTAAGGGCGGTGCAGTGGTGTTCAGGAGGTCTGACCCTGAGTAACTCTAGTGTTTTGCAACAACGTGTTTGGCTTCTCTCCGGCGAGACTCCCTTCTTTGGCTGACGCTGTCACTTGTGCCGTTTAACAGCTCGTGTGTTCAGATCTTCACCTCAGTTTGGCGTCACTTTGGTCACTTACGAACTTCTGCAGCGATGGTTTTATGTCGACTTCGGAGGCCAGTAAGTCAAACGTTTGCTTTTTACTTTGTGCTAAAAATCTACAAAGCTCAAAAACCCTTTTTCAGGTATGGGACCTCTGAAACATGGTGGCTTTGTGCAGCTGTCCTTGGAGTACAGCCCCCCCATCTTTTGGCAGTTAATAGAGCAAGGCTTACCTGCATGTTGCTTCTAACCAGACAAAGAGATAAAGATCAATTTTGTATTCTGTCCTTCATACCCATGTCACAGGCAGTTAAAAGAATTTACAAAAGCTATCAGTAAAAATGTTATTGCAGCTTTGGCCTCGGTTGCCCATTTAGTGCTCTGAGCCAGCCTCACCTGACTAGCCTGAAGTAACGGAAAGGCTTTTCTTCTTCTTCCTTCTAACAGCAAACCTTCTGGATCAGAACCTACACCAAAAACTCGGATTTCAGATCTTCCTCCTGCTAACCCTGACCACATAGGTGGATACAGACTTGCTACAGCTACATTTGCCGGTATAGAAAATAAATTTGGTTTGTATCTTCCAAAGTTTCGGTCTTCTGGCACTGTCTCAGCTCAAGCAAAGTAGCAGCTGAACCCCGAGGGGACGTTTCAGCCTACCAACGTGACGCAGTGCTAGAAATTCACAAGCGTAGTACTGCTGTATTTTTTCCAGTCAGCTGCATGTTGCTTTAGCTGAACTGAGCTTGCAGGTCTAACTACTCCTTTCTAATATTCATATACACATACATTTATTTGTTGATGAACTAGTTGTCTGAACACAGACTGACTGAAACTTTGGTTCTATGCTGTGTTTTTAACCAGTGGCATGAATCCCTGAGCCTAGACTTTGCCTTGCACAGCTTGCATTTAATGTTACTGTACATATTGTACATCTTTGTACAGAGACATCATGGCATCTACACCCAGACATTTATGTGGGGGGTACTGCAGTTCAAAATGGTTTGAAATGTACAGAATGTTCTGAAGGCTTTTTGTTAAGACTCATGTGACAATAAAATACTTAAAAACATTGACGTGAGTTCACTTCTTCATGCTTGTAGAAAAGTTGTCCAATATGATTTCTCTTCTCCACAGCTTACAGACAAAGGTTAAGGAGTAGATGCAGCTGTTCCATGAGTGCACTGTACAGTACGTAGCCTCTGAAGGAATGCTTTTTGCTCCGACCTAGTTACAGCAGTATGAAAATGCAAGGTGCTGGCTTGGAAGTATAAAAAACCACAGTATTTAGGTGAGCACATGCAGTGTTTTATTTTGCAGCTCTACTTTGTAACAAAGAATGCCCTCAGAACACATGGTAATATTAACTCTCTATGCTGCCTAAGGTAGCATATCTAAAATATGAGATATTTGCCAGTTACAAAACGATTTCTTACAGGATTGACTATTTGGAGTGCTCATATTTGAGTAGCAGATTGCACTATAAGGCCGTACGATAGCTGTAGTACTACGGGGAGAGGAGAGGGGAACTGTAGGAACAGCCGTGGCCAGGTGTCACAGTTTGTGTGTGTCTGCCCAGAGATGTTCGATCTCCTGCAGTACCTGGGAAATCAGCTTTAAGTGTTTGACAAACTGAGTTTTACTTCATTCTGAGGTCCTCCTTAAGCAAAGGGACATCCTACCAGCTGTGCCTGTTGTATCAGAGAATGAAGTACTGCACAAAGAAAGGAACCACCCCCCCCCTCCAGGAGTTAGTATCTGATTTTGACCACTGTGTGAAATAAATAAATGCATAACTGTCCCTGCCTATTAACAAAATTCCTTCATCTTCTGCCCAGGAAGCTTCTGTAACTGTAGGAAATGGAACTGCAGTGCACCTACACGCAGTCCGAATGCACAGGGAGTCACACAGAGAAAGCAAAGAATTCCAGAACGGAAGACTTGCTCTAACAGAAGTTGAAGGCATTCACTTTATTTCTAGATAGTTTTTTACCACTGAGAGACTAACTTACAATAATTTATTATTTGTATTTTGTTATGTAAAAGCAAAATTTTTTAAGATGGAAAACTGAGTTTCTAGACTAAGAATAAATTCCAGCTGAGCAGAATGCCAAGGAAAAAGGAAAAGCTTGAACTCTTTCTGGCTCATTTTTAAAGTTCTGGCAGATGTTTTCTCTCTCATACAGTTTTTAAATCTAAAACATCAGAGGAAGCTGTAGATTTCTACAGGATTTCTAAAGGAAAAAAAGTTATGCTACCCTAGGGGCAGAGAGGAGACAGCTGGGTTTCCAGCCTTGCTTGTGGAAAGTAAGGCTACCTCCAGCCTTCAATTTTACACGTTTCTTCCAGTGCTGCAGAACAGTGTCCCCTGGCAGAACAAGTCTGAGGTTATGTGACTTGCTCAGCTAATAGCAGGCCCCGATGAAGAGTTTCAGTCAGCTTATGAAGCAGCAGCTTCTAAAAATTAACATTAGAGACAGTTTCTCCTTCAGTTCTAGCCTGTAAGCAGGATACAGCATCTTTCTGAAGCTGAATAATATTTAGTGAGCTAGAGGTTACAGTACATTGAAAGCAGGAGTTTGATCACCATGATGCAACATGCATATAACCCTATTAAGAGGTTTCCTGTCTTGGTTTCCTTTTTTTCTTTTTCCTCCCCCCTTTTTCCTGGTTAAAAAAATTACCTGTTCACACAGGTTTCTCGATACAGGCTTCCTGGGAACACTCTCTCCGTGTATTTTGTTCTGTTTTCTTCTAAAGAGATACAAACATGCGAGGTACCCACTGGCATCTAATCTCAGGCACAGCTTGCTGACTGACGCCATCAGTCTGGGAAGACTTTCCAGTGAGAGAACTCTCACAGCTCTAAAACTGGACACTGCGGCTCCCAGGATGGTCACTTACAAGACTGGCAGCACTGCTGGTCTCTTAACATTGCAAATAAGGTTTTAAAGCTGTCTGATCTGCACGCAACTGTTCTGTGAGGGAGGAACACAGGCAGGAATGAATACAGAATAATAGTGTTAAGTTATAAAAAGGTTAAAATTACCTAAAATGAAACCCATACGACCTGTTTATGCCACAGTCTATCAGCAGAAAGCCTTATCTATTGCATTTCTGAAAACACAAGCCTGAAGGAAACTTATTAAATGAGAAGTGACAGTCTCAAAGGAAGAAGGAAAGAGATCCTTCTGTTTGAGAACTATTGTGCCTAAGGGGCAGGAATCATCACATGACGTGCCCGTTCTTCATGTAGTTCACATGTTTCTCAACCACACAGCTGCTGTTGTAATGCTGAAGAAAACATACAAGGCAAACGTCAAACCGAACAGCATGACTTGACACTGAAAACAGAGGATGAACTTCGGACAAGCCAACACCGGTGGAAGCCTACAGCCATTTTACTTTCAAGCCAGGGAAAAAGGGAACCTCCTTAAGAGGACTGCTGCTACTGCTGCCAGCTCTGAGCTGCTGTAACAGAACCGAGCAGCTACCAGAAACAGAAGTAAACAATCCAAAACCCAGGAATAAGCAGGGCAAACAAGAATAAGCTTCTGATGGAACTGGAATATCAAAGCATATCCCACTTTGGAACATATAAACCATCTCCTCTGGTAAAATGATAGTTTGTAACAGATCAAGAGAAACTAAACTGGATTAGTTCTACCTGGAGTCCTAAGCTGTCAAAGGCATCAATACAGAGTTAGTGCTTAGCTAGAACAAGTCAGAATATTTCCTTAGTTATAAAACAAACGACTGTTTACCTGAAGCCGACCAAATGATGGGAAGCTTCATAACATCCTAAGAGAGATGCACTGGAAAAGTATGGCCTTCACCAGAAATTGTAACCATTCCATTTCCAAGCCGTTGAGAGGTTCTGTTTCAGTAGAAATGTCAAAGCAGCCAGAACATCTTTAACTTACTATGGAAAAATCAGCAGCACGTCTGATACTATGGAAATTAACTGAAGATGTCAGATTTTTCTTTTCCAAAGCATGATGAGCCACAACAGCAGCTTCCTCCTTTTATCTGATTGCCATGATAGAAGTGGAGGTTGGGAGTGCAGAACTCCCCTGATGCATGCAGTAGGGCGGGAGCAGCAGCTCCCAGCGACTTCCTAGTGAAACTACTGACAGGAGACAGATTTGGGGTCAGGGCAGCTCATATAATATTTATTTATGAATCAGTCTCAGGCTTTAATGCCCCAACTCAAACAAAAGGGCTGAGTATTAAATATGTATTCCATTAATTCAGGTCCAATTATCAAATCGTAGCTACAGACTGATTTTATTCACTTACTACCAGAGTCTGAGGCTTACCTATATATAAACAATGAAACTTACTTGGAACAGACGCATGCATACCCAACGGCAGTTTGAATTAAAGAACCCTTCGATATTTACTACCCCCTGAAGTTAGTCTGTGTAATATAGAAAGATTGGTTTAGAAACAGAATTCCTACTTTTCAGAAATATACCGTTTACAAAGTGGAAATTTCAGAAGCCTAACAGCAAATTTACACCAGGTTAGTGTTTCAGCAAAAGAAGTTCCTTGCAAAGTCCAAGTTACCTGTATTAAAAGTTACACAAATCAAAGAATGTGCTTGTAATTGATATATAAAAAGTTGACAATGCAAGATCTGGTTTTCAGTGATCGTAACACGTTTTCCAAGTCCATGGCTGAATCCACGCATTCCTCCCTTAGGCTATTATTTGAACTGACACATGCTTACACCTCTGAGACTTGCTTCGCACCGTTCGCACGCCCGCCCCTGCTGCCCTCCATACGGACCTACGCCGGTATGCGGGTGGCCGCTTCCTCTTCTGCATCAGCTCTGTTGGCGTTTATTTCTGCCAGTGTTCGACCAAAGCGAGTCCACTCGTCACTGCGAGGAACGGCGATTTGCTGTTGGCAGAGATAACGTTACTTGAACTACCACTGCACACCAGCGGCTCTCGTTTGGAGCAGCAGAACTCACAGGCGATGCCCGGAAGAGGTTCGACAGAATGGCTGACCTCTATTTAGCATGGCTTTTGAAACACTCTAACCATCAAAAGCTCCAACTGATGAAAGCAGCAGAATTTGAGTCCTGCATGTAAATATGTAACAGTACTGCTACAGGCTCGCCTGAGACTGCCCCCCAGAGAGGAAGAGCAAAGGCAGGGCCGCAGGCTGTGAATGTCTTGCGCACTCCTGCAGTACGCGTACTCGCAGTAGCGACCGCTTCCCTGTGGGACGAAGTCAAGGCTGCTTCACTTCAAAATTTTCTGCTCAGTAATTCTCCAGCAGTGGCCAAAATTCACACGTGCCAATTCACAAAGAACAAAATTCCTACAAACAAAACTGCTAATGGATTCATCTTATTTCGCCAGCTTTAGGATGTTTTTTACTTTTTGACTGGTGCATATGCTCAAAGGTTACGCTAGAATACGTGAAACAGACACAAAGGAAGCATTAATTTCTTGCTGTAATCACAAAGAGGGGAAGTGAAAAGCCAATTGCAAAGGACAAGTCAAATAAACTCCAGAGCTCCATCACATGCTCTGCACAGCGCGCGGCACACGCACCTCTCCCACATCGTAGATGACGATCTGTCCCTCTGAGTCGCCCACAGCAATCTCTCTCCCAGAGTGCGTCCATCTCACACGGTTCAGAGCAGGATTGCCCTCCACAGTAATGCTTGCAGTCGGCACCTGTATCCATTTAAAACACATTGCTCATGCCCCAGGACTTGAAACATTAGAGATTACAGAGCACGCCTTGTCCCTCCCTGTTGAATCAAACACAACGCCCAGCACTGCAGCTTAGCAAAGCTTGAAGGTCTCAAATGACGCTCGGGGGCCATGAGCTATCAGCAGCGATGTGACCCAAACAGCACCTCCTCTCCCTTGGTTTTATCACAAGCACCACTGCTCTCCTGCCATGGCACAGGAGGCACATGCCTTTGGCTCTGTGACAGACTGTGAGGAGGATTATGGACAGAGGGCCCGGATGAAGTCAGCTGTTCTGGCAGGCTAGATCCAGCCCAGAGGCTAGAACTGGGTAACTCCAGTTTAAAAACACGGGCTGGCACATGCTTCTGTAGAACCACTCTTTCTTCTCCTCGCAGCTTTAAGAAGGTGAAATTTTGAAGTGCTGAGTATGTCAGATATTTTTCCCTTTCTTCTATCTCCAGCAAGACTAGCTTCAGAAAAGTTTTATACTATAGGTGAGCTCACAGCTCACACCAGAAAACCCCAACATTCTAAGTGTAGAAACAAATTGCAATTTAACTGCAGTGTTACTCTGGCAATAGCAGCATGGCAACAAGGAGGGCAGTGGGGGCTGGTGGCAGGTCTGTTCAGACTGCCAAGCTACAGGCTTCCACAGGCACACTGGGGAAGGTCTAAAAGTCACTGTCACAACATGGACTGGTATTAAACCAACAGATGTTTGATGTTCTTGTTATGGTTACACCAAATTAATTACTGCTGCTACTTATTATGAGCAGTCATTGATTACCACACTGCAATCAAAGAATAGTATTTATTAAGCAGAAACTACTGGAGCTACAGAATATTTAAGAACAACAACGCTATGGGTGAACTCTTGACACTTTTTTCCAAGTGTAGAAACAATTTTCCAGCTATATTTGACTGTTAACTTGACTCTGCCTCACCTCAGTGTCATTGTTGAGATTCCACAGGTCAAGCCTGCCCATCCCATCCACGCAGGCAAACAAGGCAGGGTGAGTTGGAGACCACATAACATCATAGACATAATCTGAGTTGTCTTCAAATGAGTACAGAGGTTTGTTATTCTGAAAAAAAAATAAAATAAAAAAATGCAATATCCAAAGCTCAAATTCTAAATTTAGCAAGTAAGGCAAATATAAAACTTCTCAGTAATAGCATCAGCAATAACTGAAGTGATTCACATTTTAACTTCTTTTTAGAAAACACACCTCTGCAAAAAGCAGACACAAATAAACGGCATTACCAAAGACATGCTTTCCGATGCACGCAGTCTTTTTGTTGGCTGCTACTATTAAGAAAGTAGTAGCAAGCCAGTATTTTAAGAGATTATAAACTTAATGCATTAAAAATCTTGTAAATCAAGTAAATGCTAATTCAGTGACAGCCCTTCAGACTGTTACTGGGAGACTCAACTGCATTTCCTCTGCTTTACATTCCTCAGAGAATCAACATAACAGCAAGGGAGGCAGTTCTGGCAGTAGGAACGCTACACATGCCAATTGCCGGTCTCTACACGCGGTCTAATTGACATTTGTTTTGGTGCTGTCTCCTAATCCTCCGCAAAATTGTAGCAAAACATTTGCCTCATGCAGAATGTGAAGTAACTGAATTTAATAATGATTTGCATTTGATTACGTTATAGTCATCGTTGAATGGGCAAAAGGATGAACAGAATGGATCAGAAGAACACAAACGATGTGTAATCTGAAAGCAAAGGCGTCTTTATGTTGATAACTAGTTTTGTTCATCAGTTGTCTTTTGTAGTAAACTTAAAAACAAGCTCTAGGAACCAACTGGACTGCTGCTAGGGACCTCCAGAGCTTTACACAGTTTGACTTCAGCTCACCCCAGCTTCCCAAGTAGCTGACGTTACAGCACCACCTTGTGTCGCAGCCTGTGAAGAAGAGCACGGAGCTGTCTATTTGAGTTACCTTCGTTGTCCAAAGCTTTACTGTCCAGTCAAAGGAAGAGGTGACAAAAAGATGCGAGAAGTCCACAGGTCCAACTGCGGCATGGCAGTGGATACCTGTGATTGGTCCCTGGTGTCCTTCAAACATCTCACTGATTCCAGCTTTGCTGTTTTAGAATATATAACCAAGGTTAATTTCTCTGGAAACCACACATCTGCAGACAGCACTGAAAGGCAGTTCAAATACAGCCCCAAGAAGATTTTGCCATTTTGTATGGATGTTATCCCTCCGCAAAGGCTTCATCTCAAATGAAGACCAGACCTGAACATTGGCTTCAACTTCTACATCTCTTCTCTGCTATCCTTAAGCTCCAAAATACACCACAGGGAGCAGAGCCTCCTTCAGCAGGTACCAACCCACATAGTTAACTACAGTTTCCAAGCAATAGCTAAAACTTTGAATCGTACAAAGAACAAAATCCAGTCTCAGGAACCAGCATAAAACTCCCACTGACTCACAAGAGAAGCTGCATGTACCTTGTGGATACACCTAAGGGTTCAGAGATAAACCAGTAACACTACATCCCTAATAGCCTCCTATCAGGAGTGATGAGAAAGGAGGGAGGGGGGAGAGATGGGAAGGATGTTACACAGAAGTGATACAATTTTGTCTATCTGGAACCAAAAAGCTGTGCAGCAAGGGTGATGTGTATTTGAGATGAAACCTGGACACTCAATTGTATTTAAGAAAGCAATTGATAAGATACAGTCAGACAATTTCAAAATAGATTGAACAGCAGGAGCAGAGCTAGCCAATTTAAGATTTGTGCGTGATGTTACTGTACAATTATCTACAGAACTGATACGAAGTTTGGAATGTTCTGCTACAATTCAAATGAATAAAACCTCAGCGACCTGCGCTGCCCCCAGCACTGCAAACAGCTCCTGGCCAAAGAGAGCGTAGGGCCAATTCTGTAATCAAACTCCTCCTGTTTTTAATGATGCTCTTACTTGGAAGAGTGGGCACTGGGCTCCAAACACAGCTAAACATGCACTGTAAATAATGTTAGCAGTGTGAAGCACACACAGGCTTGTCCTTTCACAATTTCCTTTGAGTAATTAAAAACCCTTATTCACCTGCCGTGGCGGCATGCAGTGTAGACCGAGCCTTCTTCACTTCCAACAACGAAGTTGTTGACATCTCCAACAGGGAAGGACATGCAAGTAACAGCCACGGCCTTGGACTGTTTGTGAACCAGCTCCATGCTGTCCTGTAGTGAAAATACCAGTAACTTGCTTTAATGAAAATAAATGGGACATTAACAAAGAGTAGGGGTAGGGTTTTTTGGTGTGTCTTACACAGAACTGTGCAAGAAAATTCTCTCTCGCATTAGCGGCGAATGTAATCTTACAATGTCGTACAGGGCAGAAGAGGTATTTTATCGAGTACCTTAGGTATAATTGTGTATTGTGGAGCTCTGTATTAGTTCTTCTTAGATTCGTTACGTTTTTACAAACAATTGATCCAGAACAGATACCATGCAAACCCAAAGTTACCCTACCTGTGGCTGGGAAAGCATGTCTAGACTCCAAGAGCATATCTTCCCATCAGTTGAGATGCTGATCAAGTTGTGAGCATTCTGGGTCCCAACAACATTTACACAGTACACCGGGTGCTGAGAAATGTAACATATCATTGGAAAAAGGAATTACCAACACCACCCAAGCCTGCTACAATTAATACACTGTGAAATAAAGAACAACATGTAATGGAGGAGAAGAGGTTGATCACAGCATGGTACAGAGAATCCTCCCCCGTAAAGCAGAGAGCTGCTCTTCTGACACTCGTTTCTACAAACAGCCCCGCTCTTCAGTGATAGCATTGGAAAAACATGGACATAAACATTTAAGCATTATCAATCAAGTGCATTGGACAGAGTTTCCTAGAGGTTAAACACATCTCAACAAGAAACAGTCTTCGCAGATATTTCACCCCCTACCGTGTGAGCAGCAGCTGAAAGCGGAGTTCTCTGCACCGGGGTTCTCTTATTGCTGCGATTATCCCATAGCACTATTTGGCCTGAGTATGTGCCACCAACCACCAAATTGGGATGAAATTTTGCAAATGTAGCTGACATTACTGCTGACTGAAAGGAAAAGAGAAAACAAAAACAAAGCACACAAAAAACTCTCATCCACTCTCTACAACTAAAAGCAAACATGGCCACTGTCAGAATGAGTTCTTTGCTTAGGTCTGGCATACTGCGTCATTGTTCAGTCACAGATGGATTCAGGAGCGCTTTGAACCCCAATAAGATCTTAGTTTTAACTTGTATTCAGAAACTGAAGTTTTCCTCCTCTTTTTTTCCCATATGTATATATTTGCATGCCTCCTAGCATGGTTTGTTAGCAAGGGAAGGCCCAGCAACACACAAGATATCGATATTTTGCCACATTCTGTGGTTATTTTCTTCATGAACATATGAATCTGTCTCAACATAATAAAGCTACTTTTGCAGGCTGGGCAGCGTCTGACAACACTGGCTCACACTTTGATTCAACTATGCCATTTTTCAGAAGTACGACATTTTGAACACAAAGTGGCTTATCCAGGCTTGGAATAATGGAAGAAATTTGCAAGTTTTTATCTTTCTAAATTTACTAAGCCACCTCCATCTGCCTTTTTCACTTGCAGCATATGTTCCTAGTTTTCATCCTTGCTCTGTCTCCTCAGGCCATCTTCGCTTCATTCAGAAAACTAAGCCCTAGCAGTACACAACTCTGCTCCCTCTCGTTACATACAAGGCTTCTTTGTGGTTCAACCATTACACAAGAAGGTTTTTGGGCTTTCAAGTTAGTTAAAATGACTTCTCAACCAAGACTGAATTCTGTATGATGTCAGAAATTCTAGACCAGAAGAATGTTTCTAAACTGAGGTCCCTAGCTATTGCCATCTGTCTGCAAATGCATGTGGTTAAAGCGGATGCCAGCCCGGTGAAATCATCACGCTGACACGCACAAGGGAGGTACTTGTCCAAGCTCATCAACATGAACTCTTTGGTCTCCTGAGACAGACTCATACCTGGCAGTGGAAGACATACTCTGGGGTAGTTTTCTTGTACTTCATGTTCCACACAAGGGCCACCCCATCGGGCTCATGAGGTGCATCCTCATTGTTGTTGTAAGAGGCTACAAGTAGTTCTGGGTACTGACAAATAAGCGAGAAAGATTCAAAATAAGCAAGCTGACTGGCTAGTGGTCCAGACTACAATCCTTGTTTTGTGCTGCTAAAACAGGGATCAAAGAAAAGCAAAAAGAAGCAAAAATCACCTTACATCATCCCTGTGTCAGTTAAACAGCAGTTGTTACAAATCTAGCTGGTAAAGCAGCATTAACATGAAGATTAAATTCTTGCTCTCTGTTTTACCATGATTTGCTTTTTTATGTAAACCCTACTGCTCTTAAGTGAGCTTTGTTTTCTGATGCTAACATTTACCTCTACAAAGTAGCCCTTAAGGAAGGAACAAATATGCTGAAGACTTTATAACACAAAGATTAACAGTTCTGTTTCCTGCAAACTATGGAGGATTTAAGAACTGTCTGGGAACACGTTTAGAAATACAGCCTGTGTCAATCACACCTTCAGAAGGTTCAAGTGGACAGAGCTAGGAGAATTTACAGATGACAGTTTAATGTTTGTTTTTTTTTTTCCTCACCTGAGATGACCAGTCCAAACAACAGACGACACGATGCTTTGACCAACGTTCATCAAAGAACTGCCTATTTAAGGACAGTTTTGCTCCTGCTTGAATCTCTCTGTAAAGAGAATTAGCAAATGTCAGTCTCTGGCCACTGTCTCAGTTAAAACTGCTGCACATTCACGCTAAAGCATTCCATGTTCACCTTACCCTTCTTTGTCTTCCAAGTCTCTTCCACTGTAGTCAAAGAAAATATTGATTTGCTCAGAAAGGGCTCTTTCAACAATCCTTGTAGAGTGGTCAAAGAAACTTAAAAACTCTTCAGAATGCAAAATCTGTTGTTTTTCCTCTTCCGTAAGTTCGTGAGGGGCAGCTGGAAAAGGATTACACAAACTTTCTGTTACGCACAATTTCACAAATTCTTTCCAAGGAAGAAAAATACGTATTTATCACGAAGTTGGAAAATTTGTTTCCTAACATCCGTGTACTTTATATTTTGTTAAGTAAGCATTAAAACGTAGCTCTAATTAATTTCAACTTAGCGGACAGAACGGTTAAAAGGTATTCAATGTTCTTTACAGCACAAAGAAGAGAGGTGAGCTGTACCTTCCTCCTCCTCTTCCTTTTTTAAGGTTTTTACTTCCTCAGGTTCAACTAACGGCTTCGGCACAACCACATCATCTTCTTCTTCCTCATCTAGAGAAAAAAGTACAGTGAGACTGCCAGTGTTTCTAGAGAGGAACAGTAATGTTCTGTAGGAGTCGCAAAAGTATAAAATGGTACAATTTAGCTTAAAATGTTTGTATTTATGAAATGTACTTCCCAGGATAACATTATCTCAAACCAAAGATCACTGAAACACCATCTACACTGGGATTTTAGTTGACTCAATTATGTACCTGTACAAACTGCAGAAAGATGTGTAAAAATTGTAAAGAATCCAAAGTGGAAACCTCTCTTACAAGCATTTATGATTCCACACAGAACCATGTGGTTGATGCGTGTTCCGTGTAACACACTGACATGTTAATGCTGCAGAATAAAGAAAAATCAAACGTCTAAAACAGTCCGCAGCGCAGCTGCTTACTTCTGATCTGAAACCATCAGAGCCTAATGGGTCTTCACGTGGCACAAAGATGGCTTACATTAGCTTTCAGGTTGCTATTCTGAGAGGCAAATTTTGCTAAAGATAATAGCAGGGAGATTACATTTTTTCTGTCATTCTAAAGGCAAGTCTCATTATCTGTATCATGTTTGGCAATGAGAACTTTATAGCAAAATGTGTTTTCCCTAATTGCAATGAATAACATTAAATGTGAATGTTCGGGAACACTGACAAGGTTTACAGCACTTTCTGCACTTCTACATTTCGTTCTTTGAACGCTGTAAACCAGAAAATAACTTTAAATTACTTATGTTGTGGAATATGCACTGCCTGGCTCTTCTTCACGCACTTTCTCGTACAAGCTTCTGAAGAGACTACATCTACTGGCTAAACAGCGATGTCACCCGCCTACAAGGGAACGGCAGCCGGAGCCTGCCCCACGCCTCATCACAAGTAACGAGACTGTATTCAACAGGGACAAGGTCTGTTTGTTGCAGCCATCCCCCGACCCACGTTCAGTTACCCAACAACAAGAAAATCCACACGCACGCACAAAAGAAAGAGAGGAAGAAAAAAAGCGTGGTCTAGGGCTGGGAACCAGCTGCCCAGCCGTGGTCCCAGCAGCCAGCCAGCTGACTAGATAGCAGCAACCAGATGGCACTGCTGGGATTGTCTCTCAGCGATGAGGTGGCAATGGGATGGCACAGCATTTTTCTGCCTGACTGCTTCCAATCATGTCTTTCCCCAATGGCAAGCCTGTGCAATTACCAGCACTCCAGGAGGTCCACAGACAAGCCTTTACCCCGCAAACAAAATACAGCTTGTAGGCCATACCAGCTGCCAAACCACACACATAGTGATAGGTTTAAAGAGGTCTGAAAATCTTTCTAACTCCATAGTATAGGCAATAAAAATATAACTGTACCTGCAGGAAAGAAAGCTTTAAATGACACTGTATAATGCACACAATAATACAAACTCCAACTTAATCAAAATGATAATGACGTATGCCAATCCCACATTACTTGAAATTGAGCGATTTTTACGTTCTGACAAGTTTACAGAACTAGGATAAATGGCATGAATGATTTCAATATATGCTCATACTTTTGAACCAAATGGTGAAGGTTAAAATCTTTCCTTTCAAGGGCCTCAATCAGCCACAAAGGAAAACAGTAATCACTGTCTTTTCAGCCAGCCCAACCGCATTTGTCAGCCCTTTCTCCGTCAATGCAGCCAGAGCAATCAACCTGCCAAACATTCAGAATGGAAAAACAATCTGAAAATACAGGGTATAATGCACCTGCCAGTGAAAATGGCCATTTCAAGGAAAGCTAGTGATCTCAGTGACCCTGCTGAGGAGGCGGTGGTGCAAAGGGGAAAGAACGCGTAAAAGAATTCTTAGTGATCTCCACTCTCTTGCACATTGACACTTCCTTACAAAGCATGCCAATTACAGCTTTTGTGCTACTTAAAAAAAATGAAAGCTTTTTTGGGCAAAATAATCATGCAGAGAAACAGAAAGACACTGCTCCTTTTTAGATGGATTCGCATGTACAGCGGAGGAGTAACCTGAAAACCGTGCAACTCGCAGCAATCCTCAGGCATGGAGTTCTACACGTCAGAGTGCTTTAGGTGTAAGCGTTGATTAATTAAAAAAATGTAACATGAGTTAACAGACATGACTTTGAGAACAACAAACACGGGAGCACATATTCACATCGTGGGCACTTTATAAGCTCCCCTGCGCTCTCCCAGCCAATCACTAGGGCAGATTTATGTGACAACTTAAATCCAGAAATTTGGTTTGGGGTCACCCTAGATATGCTATTCCAGCTTTGAAAGTCTCAAATGCAAAATTTCAACACCACCCCCCCCCCCCCCCCCNCCCCCCCCCCCCCCCCCAGCCGTACTACACTGATTCTAAGTACCATTTTCAGTGACAGGAGTCAAATTCTTTTCAAATGCAGATGGTCAGCCTCTCAGTGCTAACTGACCTTCTAATCTACATATTTTATTCAAAAGATCATATAGTTGATTGCTCATGCCTTTTAATGTTTGAAATGTAAATGGCATATATTATACAGAGATCTAAATTCCTTCATAGTACTTTCACTGCATTCAGCCAGCTGATATTACTGCATTTAAATGCAGGATACAGCACTTATTTTTATATTCTCAAAGTATCAGACTTAAAATTGAACGTGTCATCTCACTGCAATCCATCTGTAACTACAGAAATCTAAAACCTTCTCTTTAAAGAAATAAAAGTCATATACAAACTTTCTCATTAAGGGATCTTAGGAAAAAAAAAAAATACAAGTTCTTGATCTCATTATCCGATACTAGGACACATTCTCACAAGCATTTACAGTCCAAAAAGGCAGATGATGATGATGTACGATAAAAGAGGTAAGAAGTTTTTGTTTCAATTACTTCCCTTTCCTCTCATGATCCTTGAATTTATTAAATAATAGTTCAGGTGCTGGTATTTGCAGAAAATTGGCAAAACAATAACATATTACCCAGTAAACATTGGAAGATCAGACATACAACTCCTGAAAAAGCTGCACACCTAGTAAGCCGAAGATCCACAGAATACATTGGTGTACTGAATTTATTTCACGTCAGCTAGATCAGTATGGGAATCTCACTGGCTAACGTCACCCTCCACCCTCATCATTCACTACTGACTGTACCTTCTGCACTCCAGTTGTCAGCAGACCACATACAGCTCCTCGCTGTATAAAAAGGGCTGGAAAGACTTAGAGAAGTCATAGGGCTCTGCAGACTGGAAATAGGGCTCTGTCACACCAACACTTCGATGAATATTCATTACAATTTGCTAAATCATCAACTCCATGTTGTCTCTGACAGGGGAGCCAGGGATCTTGGGTTATAAAGTGAGCAGCACAGACTGCTTAAAAGTAGCAGCCATAACACTATGAAGTTCCAGTTGCCTGAGTAATCTGTTGCTGCAGAGTAGGTTAATCAAAGTTAAATCATCTGTGAAATGGGTGGCTTTTGTTAAGCAGAATACGCCTTCATAGCAAGTTTTCCCATCTATATTTCACTGTACATTTAAGGCACATACAGGGCAACACGTGAATATATAAGGCTCCATTATTTCTTCTCAGAGTATTAACAAGTTACAGTGAAAGAAGCATTTTTACAAGCATCCAAAGGCCAATCTTATACCCCAGTTCATTAGCCTGCTTAAGTCAGAATTAAAACAATAAAAGTGCTTACTATTTTCCTTCTCAAATGAAATTCCCAAATTCCTCAAGAAGTGCAGCTAAGGCAGCAGTACTGTGACAGTTGGCTGCGACTGCACACGTGCTGTGTTGTACAGCAGCACTAACCAAATACCCTGTCTGCCCAGGAACCACCTCAGCTGTGGCGGTCGACCAGGACTGCATTTACCTATGCAGCCACCCTTCTTTGGGTTAAGCTCATCAAGGGCTCATAACAACACATCTGTACTGGTGTACTGGTCACTGATTTCCTCCCATGCATGTTTCATACATGTTAGCAAATCAGAAAGGAAGAGGTCCAACAGCAGAGAGCAGTGTAGCAAGAAGTACAGGTAAAAAAATGCAGCACCAACAATTACAGGACCGCACACGGTGGCCAACGCGAGCCTGCAGAACTTGAAGGCATACTCCTGGGCTCACCCATGCATTGCACCTGTGTTGCTGAAAGCGCTTCTACTGCTGCCTGTTAGAAAGAAATGAGTGTAGGAAGGGAACAATTTCAAATGTATTTTCAGAGAGCAGATACAAAAATATGCTGCCTGATCGAGCTTGCCAAACAGAGGCCAAAGAACAGTCCTAACAACCAGCTGAGCATGCTAAGTAAGAAGCATACGCACCCAAAGTGGACCAAACTGGACAGCGAGTGAAGCAGGCAGCAGCATTACACACAGCATACCGGGATGGGGGAATGGATTTAGGTAGGAGAAATGGGGATGACAGAATGAGGATGCTGGGGAATGGAACAGTCTAAACACAGCCTGTTCATGATGAAAAATGTCTGTGGGAACTCAGCGGTGTTCATACGATGGTGACAAAAATCACTGGTGGCAGTAACATCAGAGAGACCTGGATGTTTGGGCTTACTAGTGATGAAATGATGGGGAGGAGCACTAAGTACGGCACAACACTTAACAAGCCACAGTAAATGCAGTTGGCCCCGAAGCAAAACAAATGGCCATCATTACTGTGTCGCAGAATGACAAAAACAAAAAAACAAACACAACATGTTAGGAGGAGGAGAGAAAAGAACTGCATTGTCTCTGCTACATTCTTTGGAACAATAAAGCATTTCATGCTTACATTTCATTTCTTTTACATAATAAATACAGCTGCTACAGAAACAGTAGGATTAGAAGACTGAGGCTATTGAAAAATCTGGAAAAAAAGAACAAAATGTGAAAAAAAAATGAAATACTGAAGTAAAATGTGTTAGATTTTCATCACAGCAAGAGGCTGGAGACCACTAAGATCACCACTCCAACACCATTTCTTACTGTGTTTCTCTCCTTCTAAGTCCTTAGTGACAGAACTGAATAAACTGAAACCAGAGCAAAAAGCAGCTGTGGGTTTCTCACCATATGAGAAATCCATAAAACAAACACTGTAGATTTACCTTCTAAGTCTACTTTGGACTTGGACATCTTCCTACATGAACTATGAAACATTTATTAAGTTCAATTTGGGGAAATTTAATATTCTGTACTGTACAAGATATACTGAATGACTTCCTCTGATAAAACGCCTCCTACTCTAAATCTCCATCACAGACTGAAACTGATTTCTAGGAGACATCTTGATTTTATTCTTTTACAATGTTATAAAAAGAATCAATCATCCCTAGACAAGCAGTTTCTCAAACACTTTAAGGTCATAATAAGCCACTAGCACCAAGGTCACATTCTAGCTCCACCATCAAGGGTTGCATACTGGTCATACTTTCATGTCAAGTGGAGAGGATCTCTGGTCCAAACCAGCTGCAGCCCAGAGAGAAGACAGCAGGGAGAGTTGCTTCCTATTTAATATTGCCTAGAATGGTGCAGCATGCCTTCACTACACAGAGGCACGATTATAAAAACTTCATCCACCTTCTTTCTCTAACTAGAAGCGTGTGGAATTTCCCTGCTTTATATACTGGAACAACTGAATGCTATCCTTTCTGTCAGCTTCTGAGGTGAGCGACCTTCACATTTTAAAACCAGAACCATTCAGACGCAAGGTACTCATTACTTGGACTTAACTTTGCTACACTGAACCCAAACTGGGCAATCTTCGAAGGTCGCCTTTAAGTTGAGGACACGAAGTCTCCCCTGCGTAACAGGCGCTTCATGTGTGTTGCCTCAGAAATTTCCACAGCAATTAACAACTCTTAGTTTCAAGCTAGTTTTCCCCTACGTCATATCTGTCCCATCAGACATCAGTTTTAGCTTGAGCATTTCTCAGTTTGGGTCACCATATAGGCGTATAACTACCTGAGGCACACAGAAGTAATGCTAGAACCGAGTGCCGGAGCAGTACTGAGCTATTCATGTAAACTCCAGCAACTTCCCAGGCTCCTGCATGCTCCAGTCTGGGCGATCTTGAAGAGAAAAAGCTGTGCAAGTCTGCAGTGACAAGCTTCTACACACACTGCAGCAAAAGCAAATACTTAACCAGGACACGAATTCAGCTCAACTTTTCCAGCTGGAGAGGAAGCATCCTGGAAGTTTCAGCAGAACAAAGAGGACCGTTTTTCGCAGCATCAGCACAAGGCACCTTGTGGCACACACGGACCCAAGCCTACAGAAGGACTGCACGGTGTACCCAGTAAGAATGTCTTATTATCCTTTGCACAAAAAAAGGATGGCTCTAGCAGCATTTTAAAACCTCAAGATACGATAATTAAGATAGGTGCTCTCCATTTGATGGAAATGCAGTTAGAGACAAAAAACATACCCTGTGATCTTCTGACTCACTGAGTTTGTTGTGAAGATACAAAGCCTTCAGGTAAGTTGTGTGGGGGCTGTACATCCAGAATGTCTCCCACTGTCATTTATCAGCTGACAGCTGCTTCAACAACCCAATGTCCAACTATTTACTACGGGTGAGAAGCTGCCACATGTGATCAGTAAGAGTCATGTTACTGCTAAGTTGGATGCAGAACAATGACACTCTTCAGTGGGTCCCGTGTGTGTTTAACAGTAGAATTTATACAAACCGTCTCACCAATCAACCTTCATTCTGCCACATGAAGTTTCAGGATCACAACTGTTGGCTCTGACTCAGTCAATCATCATTACTACAATACAATAAAAGAAAAATAACTTTGGTTGTACTGGGTTAGCCATTCACCTTCCTTGGGCTGAGTCATGACAGGCGTCTGTGTCTCCTTGGTATAGGTAACAATTTCTCGAGGAGGAAAGTCAACTTGTGTGATTTTGGCCATTCCAAGTTTAACAGGTCCGCGTCTACATAAAATGAACAGAAACATCAGAAAACACAGTTAACTTCACGAATTACTTCATATTTTGCCTAGAATAACACTCAAGTCATCAAATCAAAGCACAGCTTTGTCAAACTCAAGACCAATGGAAACTTATCCCTGAAGAAGTTGCAAGATTACAATTAATATTTTATTATCGCTATTACTTAAAATCAGCAGCTATTTCTACATCTAAGACAAGAAGAACGTGCAAATATGTACAGGTATCTGGATTAAACAATATCACTTTAAAAGCTTTGTTCTTTGCAGTTGTCTACAGTACTGCTACATACATGAAATATCCTTATTTTCAGTGGGACAGATCTGCTCGAGTCGTATTTGTAAGGCAGTGGTTTTAGGACTTCAGAACTTACAAATACAAAAAACAGCTTAGTTACCCTGACTGGAAAAGCACTTCCTAGTCTACTTAACTGTGCCATCCTTTGTTATTTACCTCTAAGATGCTATTTAGAGCTCAGAACTGCAGGGCTGATCTGAAACTCACATGCTGACAAGACTCCAGCAAACAACACTGGAGGGCTCTGAGCTTTCCAACCTTAGCTTATGAAATATGGCAAACACAGATACAACAAGTATCAAATTACAATGCAAAATGTATTTTCAAAACCCACAAAATATTAATTCAGCCTTCGTAACATCCTATAAAGGCTAATTACCATTCATATCATACTAATAATCCAGTAGTTCAACAAAAATTTACCTATATCAAGGGTAATTTCTGATCTCTTAAGACAGAAGAGGGAAAAAAGGGAAATTCTTTTTGAAAGTTTTTGGTAGGCAGAATCGTAACTCATTGAGCATGATAAGGGTTTTATTAAGTGCTTATGATGCGCTACAGCTTTTATAAACATTTGTCCTTTATGTGTATTACAAGATGGGAGTCATTCTATTTTTAAACGCATTGTTACTCTAAGCTTTTTATTTTAAAGAGATTACTGTAAATTTACATCTTGCCAAAGAAAGACTCAAAGAAAAACATTAGTAAGCTCTATTATCAGAAGTACGTACATTATTTATATTAAGTAAGATCAGAATTTCCCATTGCAAGCCAACTGCACTACCTCTAGGGACACTAAACTTCTGTACCTCTCAGAACAGTCTCTTACCAGTAACTCAAAGTCTTACAGCAAATATAAGCTCTTATTATTCACAAGTATACAAAAGAGGGAATAAGAAATCTATGCAATACCCCAGATCGGAATCAGAGTGGAGCTGAAGAACTGATGGATCAGTATCCCAATGCAGCGTCCTGATACCACAGGTTGAACAATCATGCAGCATTAGCAAAAAAGGCCAGAGATTAGTGAAGCAAATACACACTATGAAACGCTCGAGCTACAGTAAGCTTACAGTTATTTTATCGTTCACAAGAAACGAGGCAACGTAACATCAGATAAAAGAAATTCAGCAAATATTCAGTGCAATAATGCATGCAGTAAATACAAAAGTTAAAAAGCAAACACAGAATCCAGAGCTATTAGAAAAGAACTAAATTCTCTTAAAGATTGAAAGTTAAACATTTGCAAACAAACACAGCTTTTATGACAGGCTAATAGAAGTACTTTAAATAGCAACAAGAACCCCTTCAAACTTTCCCTGCTAGATCTGTTCAGATTTGTCCATGTCATATGATGACAGACTTGTTAATGTAACGCAGTCTTGCCCAGAGCAGTAAATATGTGGAGGAAATTGTCATATGGGTAAAGGAAATGAGTCAACACACAAACCTTTCGGTAGAGGGGCAAAAAAGCATTTCCACTGGGAAAGAGAACTACTAGAGTTTCCAAGATGTGACATGGCAGTAATTATGGGTTAAGCACTGCCTTGGGCTTCTAAGTGTCATCTGAGTTCGAGCCAACTCCACCGAAGATCTTTGAATGTCATAGAAATAGCGGACTTCGTATCAGCAACACACTTCCAAGTCCTGTTTGGTAACGAACAGGACAGATCCACTCCAAGTCACTTTTGTATCAGAAGAAATAGAAGTGGGAAACGGGTCTTCCCTTCCCCATCATACTTTCATTTTGCCTACTGCCTGCCAGCAGGCTTAGGCAGAGCTTCAAGAGAAGCATGTAAGACACTGCAAGACAAACATGCATGGCTTTTCTGAAGTTTTTAGGTGCTATTTTTTAAAATCCTGTTTTCTAGCAAATTGAAATCATAAGGAATGTGTTATTTTACTATGGTGAGTCAACAAAACATAACTTCCCATTTCCATCCCACGCATGGTAATGTTCTTGTAAAGCAAGTGCAGAAATCCTAAAGGTGAAGCTGATGGCCAGAATTTACAGGCAATGTAGCAGGAACTCTGAACTACAAGGGCTCCACTCCTTACCTTGCTCTTGTAGGAAGTAAACATTAGAAGAATAAACAAACTACAGTTCATAACAACAAATCCACTGTCCTCATATTTACCAAATCCCTAAGACCCTGACATAAGCGTGCTCATTCTTTATGTCTGCCCTTTTTCTTGGCTTTAAGCTTGGAGCTTGCTTTGGTGCCTGAGACTTCAGGCTGGGTATGGTTCACACAGGTCCAATCCTGCCACGCAAACAAAGAAAAACACAAAGCAAAAGCAAACCACTGCCACCTCAATCTCCATGTTGCTTCCGCAGAGGATCCAAGTGCTGCATCACCACAAACACTTCGCCAACTTGTTCTGTCCCACCTGAGAATAACTTAGGGAAAGAACTATCAATTTAAAAGGCTCCAGACTCTGGGATACTTAACACTTAGCTCCTACTGAGGCTGCCCTCCTGCTTTCAATTTTTATTTATTTATTTTTTAAGAAAAAAATTGTATTAAAAAAAAATGTATAAACCAAAAAACACCTGCAACAGTTTCTTCAGTGGTACCAGGGATAATCTGCCTTTTAAAATAGTTAAAATTAACACAAACTACAGTACCTACTGTTACTTTTTTCTCAGAATTATTCTTTCAAAAAAAAAAAAAAGAAAACATTCAGCAATAAAACTAACCTATTACACATGTATCACAACATTGTAAAATATTGTTCCTTTCATTTTCTGGAAGTTCATTATGCCTTAAGTTAAATGAATTGATATAAAAGCTCTGCTGAACAGAAGTTTTTGTTCTCCCGCATATGCCTGAACTCATGTAATACCCAGGCACATTCCTAATGCTTCCTGTACCTAAGTACCTTCACAATTAGGAACTAACTCTTCAGACCATCCACCCAACCCGAAATGAAACCAACTACTTTAGCTTCCAGTCTTGAGTTTGTACTTAGCTGAGAAAATGAGAAAAAACAACAAGATGAAAATGAACAAACAAATGGGGAACAAAAACCCCTTCCTGATGGAAGTAAATCAAGACAGATGGGAGTAACAGCAGGAACGCAGCCTGAAGGCTGTTTCACTAATTACTAAATAATTGCAGTTTCCAGCAAGATACAGTATCAGAGCAAATGACTGAACAACAGAGATGATCGTAGTAAAGCATGGTTGCAGCATGAACAGAGAGCTGTAGAATGGCCACACACCAAAAAAAGATGAGATAATACACTGATGTGAACTGAAATACGTAATCTCAAAGCAAGAGTGTGCTGCTTTCAGCGTATCAAGAACAGCTGAACAACTTGTCTTGCTGCCATACCGCACACAGACGTGAATGCCACCTGTGAAACGCCAGGAATAATGCCAGGGGGTTATCACACAGACCAGCTTTCTCCACACACTTTGAGGTCAAAGTGCTTGCACGCGTTAGGAGTGCCATACAAACTGGTACTGAGATACGGGGACGCAGGCACCTGTCTGCTGGAGGGGGAGGAATGTTACCCAGTGGCCAAGCCAGCAGGCCCTCTCCAGCAGGGTCTGTACACAGCCTCAAGGTCAGCTACACGCTCACAGCTCCCTGCCCTGAACCACAGCACTTTCATGCTTCCATGTCTTGGGAATTGTGAACTGTAAATCTTGGTGTTCACAAATCGATGAAGCTACAGAGGCTCAGGATATGTTCCCTCAAGGCTCCATTAAAAAATGCATGTATACAGCCACTTTGTGTTACTGCGTCTCTGGAACACACAATCAGAGAGCACAGAATACCTGCGAGGTGGAAATAAATTCAGTACTCAATATGGAGTTCAGTTACAGGTATGTGGTGAAAATACTGTTTCATATTAATTTTAAGTTATATACAAATTAAAAGAAATTCCTTTTTTCTCCCCAAATCAATTCTTTTTTTTTTTTTTTCTAGACATTGAATTTAAATATAAAATGACAATTGGATAACCAGTAATTGTAGATCTCATACAACTTAAAACTTGCTTGTTTCTCAGCTAAGGAACAATGCTGCTGATTCTTCAGTTACATGACAAGGGATCGTCAGTCGCATGGTGAATAAGCTGGGCACAGGACTGCACCTTAGAAACAAGCACCTTGTACTCTGTTTGGTCATTAAAATCTTGACTAGTTCCAGGCTAAGGCTCCATACAGTTATGTAAACATAACCCATGTGTTCACATGGATTTACCACAGTCTTTTAAAAAATTGTTTCAAAGTGGTTTAAGTATTCAGTCCTTCTCCAAACCAAAGACTCCTACAAGCACTGAAGTAGCTCAGGATCACTGTGCTGTAAGTAAACTTCATCCATAACATGTATTTAGTAAAGTAAAGTACACGAGCAATGATTCTGTGAACAAAAGTTGTAAAGCATCAATATTAATAGGCAAACATTGCTCTTGTTCACAGACTGGTCATGGGAAACAGCAGAGATCCCCTCTGGAAGTAGTTTCCTGTCTTATGACCCATAAACATCCACTTTGGACTCCTATTTTAACAGGAACACTCACTTGAGTCTTTATAGCACAGCATTTCTCAAACTTACACACAAAATATTGCTCAAAGGCACAGGTGAAGTACTAGAACTGAGAGAAAATGTGGCTGTACTAACACAGTGCTATGCTTTGGCCAAACGGGAGAGATCATGAGGGGCAGAGTTAAAAAGAAATAACTTACAGTTCTAAGTTAAAAAATAAAAATAAAAAAATCAGAAACCAGGCAAAGTTCGTAGACAGTGTCTTTTAATAGATCAAGTAGAATAGAGAGAAAAACGAAACAGCATACGTCCATACACGTGTTCCTTTAAAAAGCTGCGAAGAGCTCAGAAGTTTGATCCCTCAGAATGTTTTGAGACATTCATGTTTACAAGAACATTACCATGAGACATTCAGAATCTTGGTGTCAATATTGGCATAAACTCAGATTCAAGCAGTTCACTGAGATTTCTTCCCAGTGTAACTGCCCAGAAGGCCAGCGCGAAGCAGGGGGACACAACAAGGCGACGTACCTGGACCCAACAGCGCCATCACCAGAGTCCTGGCTCCCAGCCTCGCTCGGCGTGCTCACAGACTTGGAGGACGGAGAGGTAGGAGGGGGGACTAAATAGTGAAACAGACAGGTATCCGCTGTTACTACTCGCAGAGGGTGCACAGCTTAGGATGTTTTCAAAGTAATTTAACATGAAGTATTAAAAAAAAAAGTGATGGCAAACAAAAAATACATGGATGATAAGGAACAGTAGAGAAAGAGGGGAAAAGACAATGTTAACATTTCATGCTGGACTCTCATGCAGTTGTCTGGTATTTATGCATCTGGTGCGTACAAGAAGACATGGAGGGAAAGACGCTAAAAAATGACTTGAAAATAGGTTTTTAAAAACTGAACTTTTAACATACGTAGCATCACTTTCCACAGAGTAATTTCCACCAAACCATGTTGCTTAATATAAAAGGAAGATGCTTGTTTACAGAAATCAAAGCTATGTTTTCTCAAAAATTAGGCATTGAAGGTTTTTAGCCAGTAACTTTGCTTCAAAGCAAATAATCACAGAAGTGTGGACCAAAAGAAGTGGCTCCGTCATGGAGCACACTGATATTTTTGCTTTAGCTCTAAACAAATCAACATAAATTCTGGGTATTAAGGTGACGTTTGCTGTGTTTTGGGGGGATTTTCATGTTTTCTTTCTTTTTACATGATCAGCAGCCTAGTACAGATATACTGGAACTTTTTGTCCAAAGTCAGCTCATTTCCATCATTTAATGGAGATTGCAATTGCATTTTATAAAGCAACGTGTTTTCTTGGAGCCGATACACAACAATGAACGATATCATGCAACCATGCAATCTATTTCTTTCAACTTTTTCTTTTTAGAAATAGGTTTTTTTTTTTTTTTTTAAAAAGAAATACTGAAAATGATTTAATGAATCTTAAATTTATGCTTAGGAATCAGGGTGCATGCTGAAGTTTCTTTCATGCCTCAGTTCTCAGTAACACGTGAAACATTTATAGCACAGAGTCGCTCTTCAGCGACACCAAAGAAGAAACTTCAGCCACCTGAAGACAAACCACATCTCTCAGCCTGTCAGGGTGAATACCAAGGGAGAATTCTGAATTTAGATCTGCAACATCTCAGAAGAATTTCCTGAAACCACACTGTTGGGAATTCTGAAGTATGCTTCCGTCCTATCCCAAAACTGAGACATCATTCCAGTTGACAGAAATTCCATCCTGAATTTGCAAAACAGCACCCAACATTTTTCTGTTTCTAATAAATTGGTTCAATTTAGTAAAAATGCACTCCTACAAGAGAAGTCTAATATCATACAGTTGTGCTTCACAAATACATACACATACCTATGTTTTAGACACGAGTGTGTATGTATACATGTAAAATTTCTGTATGTTCTTCAACTCACCATCACCATTTACTGAATAGTTTACAAGAAATGCCCACAGGCCTGTAGACTCCAACAAGTCTGTGCATTGTTGGAAATGACGGCATGTTAATGCCAGCCTTTCTGAGATGAACAGGTGAGATCTGACTGTTTTAGATGACAGGAGAAGTTTCTATCCATACAGCTCTGTCTAGGAGTATGCCCACAAAATTCAGCGCCTTAGTTTGATGCTGCAGTGCCCTCTTGTGGAGCAAGCCTCTTTCAGGGCAGCCTTCCCATTAGCGAGACAACACCTACCCAGTCAGCAACAGCCTCATGAAAAGGTCAAGTACAAGTCCACCTGCTCCATGAGAGGATGCCTTCGTGAAAGTTATCTGCGTTCATTAATACATGGTTTCTTATGCAACGGGTGTGATAGGGGTCTAAAGCATACTTGCACCGAGGTCCCTTTTCCCGTAAGGAAGCTGCCTCTCCCTGGCAGTTACCAGGACAGTAACTGCCTTAGGAATTCTTACAACACTTTCTATGAAGGAATCTAATCCCACGTTATCCACCAACAGCGTGAGCTCTGGCTACCTGCAGGCCAAGCCGGCTGCTGTGCTGCGTGCGTTGGCAGTGGCAGGCAGTGCCCAGCCCACGCCCCAGGGCCAGCAGGGCGCTCTGGCCTGACCCAGCGCTCAGATCAGAACTGCCTGCCTTGGAAGGGAACAGTAAGTAATTCTCCGAGCATCTACGAGCACACAAGGGCGCAGTTAAGCAGGAGTTCAGCGGAGCTACACACACCACCATGAAAACCAACACTGTGGCTGTGGGAGCAGCTGTGACACTGCTCCTTTCACATTCACTGGCAAAGGCCTGAGGGCTGTCCCAACCAGGTACGAAGGTGTAATCACCACAGACCATACCCATAACCATAACCAGCTGCCATTGCTCTGTATTTGCAAACTCAGCTGAAATAGACCCTTGGCATCACTGAGCCAAACTGAAAATGAAGTTTTAACTCCTCTTGGATTTCAGAGCTAGAGACAAGAAGCAGAGCTAAGCAGCGCCCTCCTCAATTTCATCTTCCAGAAAAGCCGCTAAGTAAAGGCAAAAAGCAATGACCAATACAGCAGCTCATGGGAGAACAGCACAGGTATGAACCACCACCCTTGACAGTTAAATGTTATACTGAGCCCTGCTATTTCTCCATCAAAGTCAGAGAGGTATTTGCGGTAAGGAAAAATTAGGATGTAGAGGGCACAGGAAGAAAACAAGCCAAAGATGCATGAAAATATGAGAATTAGGACTTAGAATTATGAAAAAGGGGTTGGGGACAGAAAATAATGTGCAGGGAGAAGACAAAAACAGAACAAATACATGATATGTATGTATATAACTAAAATACTCCAAATAATCTACTAAGCAGAAAATGCATCTTTTACAAGCATTGCTAGCACTGTGCACTGAGGCACATCACCTGACGCTTAGAACAGAAACCACACACAGGACAAAGCAGCACCAAAACGAGCCAAGCACACCCAAAAACGGCAGCCATAGAATTTTCATGCTAGTTATATAAATATCGCAGTACCAACACCACCAGGCCACAACATCTCAGGAAACAACATTAATATTCCTACCAACAGGAGACTCCGGTGTCAGCCCCATGCTCTGAAGCAAAGCTTCAGCTTCTCTCCTCTTCTTTTCAAGATCAGATTCTTCTTGTATGGGAAGAGCATCTTTCTTCTGGTCGGTCTAAAAATAGTTCAATAATTAAGCTACAGCATTTAACGGGCATGAAGAACTGTTCCGTTTCATTTCTGAGATCTCACTGTGTTTTCTGTGCTTCTGAAACCCATCACCGTATGCGGTCAGTACCCGACCAGTAATTCCGATGGTCCCTTCCGCAGATACTGGAAACAACAGACAGGACTCACAACGCTTTGGAGCTTTAGTACTGCCTTCAAGCTGTTCTCTTTAAGCCTCTTTATTAACCTTGTGCAAGTTGTTTTATCTGCTAGACTTCACACACACTCAAAAAGAATAAAAATTGCACCCTGACTGCCGTAATCCAGAAATAATGTAAGCTCTACAGGGAAAGACGCTGAGCACTCCGTGCTCTCCCACATTTATTTAACTCCTTGTACAATTACAGAATTTTAACTCATAGCTTCGGGTGTTCACAAGTCAGCCCTGGCAAGCAGATATTTTTGTAAATATAAATTAGTTATACAAATACCAGACTTTAACAGAGGCAGCAAAATCTGGCCCAAGTCACAATAACCCTACCCCATGATCTCCTCGCACGACGGTACATCACACTTCTGATCTACTGCACATCCCCTTTTTAAAAAACCATTTCCAAGCTTTAGAGCAAGTTTCCAGCTGATAAGCAGCTGCACCACATGTGGCATCTCAAGTACAGGCAATGCATAATTACATCACCCCCAGAACAAGATTTCCCTTTCCCATCTGTCTGAATCATTCCGCTGGCAGCTGCCCAGTCTGCAGTCATTTGCTAACTTAGAACTTCAGCAAGGTCAGAACCCAAAGAGAGGGTGTTGTGAACAAGTGCCACAACCCCAAAGCATTCCAGCAGGAGTTCTGTTCATGATGCGCAACTGCTTCCAGGAGATATTTTGTAATTCATCACAGCTTGTCACATACTTTAGCAGAGAGAAATGCAGAACGCTGTGAACAAGTCAGGGCTCACACACAGGTAGCATTTATGTCCCGAGTGCTGCTCGGACTATAAATTCAGGCTAAATTTGAGTTGAAGAGCAGAAGAACACAGCATGTTGTTTGTACAAGAACAATGTCAACCGTCAGTTCGCACAGACATTATTGGAACTGTGTTTCAGTAAAGAACTCTCTGAACTGCAATACCACAAGTCCTTAAGCAGCGCTCTTCTGTAATGCTTCAGTTACTCCTCACCCTACTTCCACCAACGATGTCCCATGCACACAAGCATACAGTTTGCATTTCTAAAAATATAATCGTTTCAAGAATCTACCTCATCAAATGGGTATCCCTAAACTCCAGTAGGTTTTTGTTCTTCTCACAAAATGAAAGCACTCCGTTTGCGTGGACCATTAACTAGACATTCCCTAAATAACACGTACCAAATGACAACGTGAATCTGCCCTCTTTAGACAGGTTATGTATATTCAGGACAAGTTCCACGAGCAAACAGTCAAATTTCAAAGAGAAAGCTTTCTTACTTCTTTTTTCTTTCTTTCTTCCTCCTTTCTTTTCTTCTCCTCTCTGATTTGAGCCAATCGCTGCTTCTTGCGCTCCAGCTCCGCCTTCAGCTCACTTTTGTCAGACATGACTGAAACACTGATGGACACAGAGATCACCCCAAAGGGCTGTGTTGGTTTAAGATCGCTTACTGGAAGGAAAATTGCTGTCATTAAAGCAACCACACTGATTGGCTAAAGACAAAACGGTGAAACACCTTAAAAACCATATTCCTAATTTCCACACGCGCTTAACACACTCTCACTACTCAGACAACTGACTCAGAACCGCGACACGGCGACAGGACCTTTCCCCAACGCTGTTCTGAAGCTGTTTCAGGGACCTGCTTTGGACAATGCACTGAAGAAGGGGTTACGTGACCTTGCCACAGAATTCTGTATGGCTGCAGAGCCAGCAAGCAGCAAGGGCAGCACCCACATGTGTTTTTACTTCTCATTTCAGCCCCTTAAATACGGGCATACTGTAACCCAGCAGCACGACACACCCTGTTACACGTGGCTCCAGGAGTCACAACGTCAGCTCAGTACAGGACCTAGTGGGATTACTGTAGGTGTCAGGGCAAGGTAGGTACCTGCCTGATGGCCAAAAATATCCTCTAAAGTATGTGCAACACTGAGCCCATTATTTACGGCCTTTGTGTGCACTGCTAAGAAACGGGTGGAGCTTTAAAACAAAAAGCTACAAAAAAAAAAAAAATCTGCTTCACAAGTAATTCAATCAAGTACAGACAGGAAAACCAAAAAAAGCTGAAAGAACCCCACTTCAGAACCTAAAGATCCAGACGAGGGGTGTGGAGAGCTGTGCGTAGGGGTGGGGCGAGCGGACGCTCAAGGCCCCTGCTCAGCGCACCCACGGCAGCCAGCAAGGTGCAGCGTGCTTCTGCCACAGCTGAGGGCCCTGCGGAGGCTCCAACCCCCAGCTCGGCGGCACGGACACCAGGTGAAGCTCCAGGGGTATAAGCAGCCGCCTACCCCAAACCAGGAGTACCCCGGGGCCACACCTGAAGGCTGGAAAACACGCAGAACCACGCAGGCCTCCCCGCGTTTACCCCGGCACGCCCGCCGGCAGCTCTTCAACCGCGCCGTCAGCCAACACCTAAGCGCCAGAGACCACCACCAGCAGCACACGGCCGGCATTCCGAGGCGGCCCTCCCGCGCGGCTCCGCCAGGCACACGCCGTCCGCCACCACGGCCCCCCGCCCCGCACC
>VXAV01005502.1:1430-19810 GCA_013399715.1 Alectura lathami | reverse complement strand
ATGCAATTTAAAAAAAAAAAAAAAAAAGGGAACGATGGGAATTCTTACCAATTTTTCTATTATATGTGCGTAACTCAGGATCTCTAGAATTTTTACCTCGATAATATAATACAGTCTTCTACCTCTCATAATTTCTGGACTTAAATTTTAAGACTGAATTGATATTTTTCTCTTTTTGTTTTACTTATGCCTACTTATGTGATTTAATTTTATTTATTCAGTATATTTAATTAGAAAAAAAAATTAATAACTTGGTTAAATAATCTGTTAATAATTACATTTCAAGACCTATACCCTCAGTCCTAAACTCCCTCAAACTCTCTTGTGCCCTTGGCATTTATTGTTCTCGTACTGTGGAGTCTTTGCTCATGAAGTTCCTTGTGCTGTAATACAGATATATAACAGTATCTCGAAACGTTGCATTTTCCAGAGGTGCCGTAAGATTGACAAAAGAAAGCAGTCTGAAAACTGGCTGTGAATGATTTGATTTTGCACAAGTCTGCCTTATCAGCAAAAGTCTCACCTGTTGTTTTAACATTCAGAGCATGTAATCCAAAGTCAAAGAACGTGCAGAAGGTAATGAATTGCTAAAATAACTGTGACGGAGCAGTTCTACCATCACTCTTTTCTCTCTGCTGAAAAACCCTGTGTATAAGGCCAGACTCCACCTTGCAGATTCTAATGGCAGTCTTCCTTGATTACAGATGTGTTACAAGATGCACCATAGACAACTCCATACAAAAACAGTATATTGCTTCTGTTATCGTGGGACATTGGCATTAAAACACAAATAATTTGTGTTAATTTCTGTCTTTTGTTAGATGCAGCATAGTCTGAAATAGAGCCTGAATAAAATAATTGACCAAGAATGTAGCTCCAGATGATGTTGTCTGTGTGCCCCACTCTGTCTTTCCCTTTTCTCTCTCTCCCTAGGGGAAAAGCAGTTATCTTCCTTGTGCTAAATCCAGTTCCTCTCCACAGCAACCATGTAAATCTTAGCATCAGTCTCACAGCAGAATGAAGTCAAATCAGCAGGAAAATTCCACATAAGAGCAACAGGCAGCACCAGGATGGAAAATAAAACAACAAAAAAGATCCTCTCAAACTCTTACATTTATTTTCTCTCAAGAGTTCTACTAATTAAAACGTTCAGATTTTCTTGTAATTTTTAAGGTACTGTGCCTTCAAAGAGTAACAACTCATTGTTCAGCAGGCTTGCCAGCCTTTCAAAGCATTTTATTTCAAAGCCTTTTTCCGAAAAAACAAACCTAGGTTTCTGCTTTTCCCAGTGTTCTGCATACAGGCTATACAAGCTGTCTTCTCTCAAAATGGATCAGACCTGAAATTATGGATTTAAAGTAACAAAAAATTGTTGGATGTAGCTGGTGGGGTGGATTTTACGTATTTTACCTAAAGACAAACTCTAAAGCCACAAAAAATATTTTGAATTCAAAATTTAGTATGTCAGATCAAACAATGTATTCTTTACTATGGCAATTCTACACATTCAGAAATGTTACTAGTAATTTGGTTCTGGGTATTTTTGAGGTTTAGAAGTATGGAAAGGAAGGCTAAAGATAATACAAATAACTGAACAATCATATAAACCTACTGACAACATAATGAATCTCAAAGTGTGGTTTTTAACTGGATTTGAACACATTGGACTGATGTGCAAAATGTTTTTGCATGCAGTTATTACATTCCATAGGAGCTTACTTCAGGGTGAGTTAGTCTTTTAAAGCATTGGGAACTATCCTCGTATCTTCATGCAGAACTATGTGCCCTCCTCAAAATGAGAGAATGGCTTACCGGCACTGTAGAACACAGAAAGTGTACTCAGAGATACAAAGACTATGTCTGGCTAGAGCAGAGGTTCAGGAAATAGAGTTAGGAATAGAATATCCTTGGAAGAATTGGGGACGGAAGTTTGGAATACAAAAGAAATGTTATTTAGTGAATGGAGCATATGTAACTCTCTGGAAAGATCAATGATATTAATAAGTGAAAGATGATGCAGTTTGTAGGGAAAATGTGAAATGTTCAAACCCCTCACAGGATTGCTATCACCTGTGAATTTAGAGGGAGACCTTGGTATTGCTGTGAAGAAAGCCTCAAAGCGCGTGCTTTTGCAGTTGTAGTCAGATCCACTGATGGGAGTTCCTGTATTCATTTCTGTGCTGGTACCTGAGTGACAACTGAAAATTTCAAAGTCGTACCAATAATGCCAGTCATGTCTTGGAGAATCAGAGCTACGCTGAGTTTTACCACTTTGTTGACCTAAACAGGAGCACTTAGCTTTGTGGGAAACCACAGTGCCCTGTCCATGTCAGCACTCCCGCTGTTCTAACACCAGGAGACAGCTGCCGCAGGTTAGCTGTAAGAGACAAACATCATTAGCTGTAAGAGACAAAACATCTTCCAGGACAGACAGTCTGAGAGGGAAAGTAAGCAAGCCAGATCCAGTGCAACGTGTCCAAAGTAGCTTCAGTGGTTTCAGATATTCAGCAGAATTTAACAGAAAACATGCTTACGAAGTCTGTAACTAAGTCCAGAAACCATTAGTATAGATCACAGGGGAGAACTTTACTTTTTGTTTATTTGAAATTGGCTCTGATGTTCACTTTTTCAGGGCCAAATTTTATGTAAGACTACAAGATGAAATGGCAGGAGTGCTAGAAGTTCCTGTTTTTCTCTAATTCCTAATACTTTGTATCTTGGATATGAGCTTATCCCTAAGTTTTCATGCCCTCATGTTCTCTTGGTTGTTTCTTTTAACTAAGCTAGTACTGGCACAGAAGTTACGAGCAGCAGTTTGAGGAGTTTGATGTAGAGCACAATACAATTTCCAGCATTGGGGGATGAAGAAATACTATATTTTATCTGGTCCCTTTAAAGGAACATAAAACTAAATATATACATTCTGACATGTCAGTGAAACTAGTTTTATTTTAAGGCAGATGAGTCATTGTGTCATCTGAAGCAGCAATAGACTAGCTTCTGACAGAGGCCTGTTTGGTAGGGCTTGCCATCTAGTGGATTAGTGGCTGCGTACACCTGTAACGAGAATATCTGCTACAAGAATATTCAAAAATCTGCTTATTTAATAATATCCTGCAGATGTTTAGTACAGCTGGACAGGATTTTATTTTGAATGGAATACTACTGAAAATTGAAATTTAAATTGCAAACAATTTCAGAACCTTTATCAATTTTCTGACAGATCTATTTATACCTATTGCTTGACTTAATTGGTGATGGGCAAAAGATGGACTTACCTGGTGTTTGTTGTAGTTCATAGACTTGAAATAGCATATCAGTTGGGCTAGCAAAGGACTTGAGAGTCCAGAGCCAGTAATTTTGGTGACTTAAAGACAATGGAGAAGACATCTGTGTATAGTAACTACAGCCTCAGCTTAATGCCCCATTTTTTAAATTATTACTTGATGCTGTGCCATAGCCTTTGAGTAGATGTGATACATTCCCCTCCAACAAACTGAAATGAGAAATTATATGTTTGTGTAAAAGGCATCAGTATGCCATATCTTACTACAAAATGCCTAATTAGAAGGAATTTCACCCATTTGTGGTGTACAATATAACAATTTTTCAACTCCATTGGACAAGAGTATATTTTAGGAGAAGGTGCATCTAATATTACATCAAAATAAAGCTATAATAGAAGAAAGCAAAATAGAATTAAAATGAACCATATGTAATGTTTGGGTTTAACTTTTTTTTTTTTTTCATAGCAAAAAATAATGAAGAGGTCTATAGCACATCTAACTCATCAGATTAGTTTTAGGATGCGATTCCACATTTTCCATTTTCCTTCCTCTTTTTTTTTTTTTTCCCCAAAGTTTAGCCATTTTATTTAATGCATTTCTTTGGCGTTGCTACTATTCAGCAGAAGTAAGGGTGGTTGAATTAGACCCATAGTGAATTAATGATTCTAATGAGATTACCCTTGGGCTGTTTGGAGAAGAGTCATATAATTTTGAGAGCTAAATAGTGCTTAAGATTAAAATAGTATACAGTGTACAGTAAATCCCTATAGAATTTCATGGCGTTGTCCTTGGCCGTGGCCTGAATTTCTGTGCCTGAAGAACCAGTTTGCCCACTTCAGAGACAGAGTGAGAGCCAAGGAGTAGTCAGCACATCACTACACATGGCCACAGATGCAACTGTAAACTGAAGCCTCCAGCTGGCATTTGCTGGTTGGTAGTCTGCGGTGACCACCAGTGCCAAACCTGAGTTCAGAGTTAGCTGTCACCTTGTCATTTTTTTAGAGTTCTGATATCTGCACAGTGGTAACTGGGTTTTCTCGTTTTACCTCCTCTCTCCTAGTAGCTGCATTATCATATCGTAGAATCATAGAATGGCTTGGGCTGGAAGGCACCTCAGAGATCATCCAGTTCCAACCCCCCTGCCGTGGACAGGGCTGCCAGCCACTAGCTCACGAGATCAAACTGCCCAGGAACCCATCCAGCCTGGCCTTGGGCACAGCCAGGGATGGGGCAGCCACAGCTTCTCTGGGCAGCCTGTGCCAGTGCCTCACCACTCTCTCAGGGAAGAATTTCTTCCTGATGTCCAACCTAAACCTCCCCTCTTTCAGTTTTAGCCCATTCCCCCTTGTCCTACCATTATCCACCCGTTCAAAAAGTCGGTCCCCCTCCTGCCTGTAAGCTCCTTTCAAGTATTGGAAGGCCGCAGTGAGGTCTCCCCGGAGCCTTCTCTTTTCCAAGCTAAACAATCCCAACTCCCTCAACTTTTCCTCATAGGAGAGATGCTCCAGCCCTCTGATCATTTTGGTGGCCCTCCTCTGGACCCGCTCCAACAGCTCCACATCCTTTCTGGTTTTTGTCTATTTTGTTGTCCTGGACTTGTCTCTTGCTTGCGTTGTAATTTACTCTTCATTACTGCCCACCAGTCTTACAGAGATGAAAGGTGTTGGTCATACCATAATACAATGCAAAAATCTGTGCATAAGGATTCCATCAAGTATTTGGAAACAAGCAAACAAACAAAACAAACCAAAAACACTCCTGAATGCAAATGCAGACCTCCTGCCAATATTTTGAGTCCTCTCTTTCAAGTGTGAAGATAACAGCTTGTACTGAATTTTGGAATGGTCAGCATATTTAAAAGACATGGATTATTTTCCCAGAAAGTCCAGCCTACAGGAGACAGTTAAGAGAAGTTACCAGCAACAGGGAATGGTCGGGATGCAGCAAAGGGAGGTTTAAGCATTCTGCTGTAGTAATGATTGGAGCAATGTTTTTTACTCTTCCATGACTGATGATTCTGTTGAAAAGTTTTAGCAAAAAACTATATGACATTCAGGAGTAACGAGTTCATGCTTTATGCTTTTAGAAGAACTTCCAATTAATCTTACTAAGCTCCAGAACATACATTAATTCTTACTTTGTTACGGATATGTTCATACAGGTGGGTCTGCTATTTATAGCATTCTATAATCAATAAGCTACTGCTGAGTCACTTGGTGTGTAGATGATTCTTATATCCGTGCAGTTTGGGTTAGAAGATTCCATGGGGTCAAAACTTTTACTCTGTGTTCAGTTTGGCTGTTGTTGTTTATCTGAGGGTATATATCTTATAGCGCATTTAACCGTCACACATCAGAACTGACTTTCTTATTCTCTATGGCAATCTCATGACTGAGGATCTTTTTTCTCCTGCTAACAACTGTTACGGGAAATTTCTGCTATGATCAGATGTCATACACATACTTTATACAGTGAATTCCTTTGCCTTCTGTTGCATACTTATTATACCTTATCCATCTAATACTACATAAATTTCATGAGGAATACCATCAGCAATACTTGTAAATATTTTAAGAAAAATTTGAGAAACGTAGTTAAATATCCTGTTTTCAAAAAAGTAATCATCAGAGTAATTCAATCTTTCACCAGATCGAAAGTTATGTTTAGTACCATAATATAAATCTGTACTCAGTGGTATGATAAGCTTGAAAAATCTGTTTTATTAACATCAAAAAGAATAAGGAAAATATACATGGTAATTAAACATTTATTTTAATCTGCAAATAAGGATGGCAAGTAGCAAAACAATAAATTGATTAAGATCTTGTGAACAACTAGAAACAGAGGAAAGAATTTTCTGAAGTAGAAACAGAGTCTTCCATATGAGAAAATATTTGGCAATATCTGTTAGTCTTTCAATAAAATATCCATGTATACACGTAATACATATTTACAGTGTATATGCAATCTTTTTGGCTACATGTAGTAAGATGTGTACACATAGTTACTGTACATTCCAATTTGCACCATCATTTTTCAGTTTCGTTAATGTTGTAAAAAATACTTTCTGCTTCTACACATACTGCAAGACAGCAAGTGCATTAATTTTTATTTTTTTTTCCAGACGTCTTTAAAAAATAGTACTTTTAGTGTTAGGTTTTGGAACTTCCTATGTTTTTATAGGAATCCAAACTTGGAATGTAAGCTGTACAATCATGTCTCTGTAAAAACATAACAATGTAGAAGATTTTCAAAAATGCAGAAAATTCCTGATAAAAAAGCTAGAATTTCAACGTCTATTTACATCTTTGAAAATAAAACTTTTTTTATTTCTTGCGCTGGTCCCACTACACATAACTACAAGTAAGAAAATCTGTATGACAGAAAATGTAATGGAAGGACACTTTGAGAAGTAGTTGTAGGAGTATGTTTTTTCCAAAGAAAATTACTTACCACTTGAACTAACCTTGTGTGTTGCAAGGATACTTCAAGATCTTCTTAATCAGTTTAGAACAGAGGCCAAAAGTCTACAGTATGTTCAGTCTATTTTAAATTGCACACACTAAGGTGGAGCAAGATTCAAAAGCTTGGAGTACTGCATCTCACAGGGACCTGCCAAAGTTCAGAGCAGCCAGAAACCCATGCTTCACGCAAATGAGACTGCACGCCTTAACTCATGCTTCAGAATGGTAACAGAGCATCTCTCACAGAGACTAAATGTGCATCCACTAGCTGTAAAATGCTTACTGATTTCACCAGAAAACCAAACTTGTTTGAGCAGAATATAAAGAGATCTCCAGAAAAGAAGGTAGCATAGTTTAGTGTTCTCCAGAAGCTACATAGTGGAATGCGTAACATAATCATGTCATGACAGTTGAGCACTGATTTCAGTAGAACAAGTGCTCTCATTTTTCCTTCAGAAAGCTGCTATCAGTACTGTCTGGATTTTATGCTGAAGCTGCCTAGAACAATTTTAGGGAAAGCAGACAATTGTGTAGAACTTGAAAAACACATGCTTGAAAAACAAGGAAAAAGCTGTCCCATCCATTGTACACTGTGGGACTGGACACACAACAGGGCAGTATTTCCTTCCTGCTTACCTGAATTCTACATTAGGGCACTCAAAAGAATGTTTTTTCTCAAATGAAACCAATGCTAGGTGGGTCTCAGACACCCACATATACACGTAAATGAAAACAGAACTCTGGGATACAGTCCTTGAGTACCAAATAGTAGAGCAGATAAGTTTCTTACAATAATTTGCTATGCTAGCTTTCCATACTGCACTCTTCAAATAATTAAATGTTATTACATATTATGTTATTAACAGGAACTGAAGTGCTGAAGTAGATGCAAATATATGTAGTCTTAAAAAAAAAAAAAAGACAGAAAATGATCTGCTGTCTGAAACTGTCTATACTGAGTTCTTTGGAACAGTTATTGCAGTTACTCAGATGACTTTCAGTAGGCTCTGCAGCTTTTACAAGAGATTATAATAGAAAGGCACATCACTTTGGAAATGTGCAATCAAAATAATCGATTATAGTTATTCTTCTATGGTAGTAAAAAATGTAAGTATTGTTTGTATCTGTGAAAGAATTTAACGAGTACAATACATTAATACTCTGATTACTAGAAAGAGCTATAAAATTAAAGTGCCAATAAACACTTGAACTGCATTATTTAACACTTCAATTTCAAATAAAAGAGGTCACAGAGTTTATATAGTTTGCTTGCAGGCTGAAGCATGTCTTCATGCTGTTGCCGATAATGGTTGTGGCGCCAGCATGGAGATACCAAAACCAGCTTTCAGTTAACTGGCAGTATTTAATCAAATCAGCAAAGCTCAGCTGTTTCTTGGCAGAAAACATTTCTTAGTTCAAGCTCTTTTCTTCTCTGAGTCTGCTACCAGTCTACTCTTGTTTTTAACCCACTCATTTCCAGTCTAGTGCCATAAATCAATAGGAACTGTGCAATCTGATCAAGAGAGTAAAATGCTGCCTTCTGGGATAGAAGAAAGACCTGTTTCAGGTGATACATATTTTTCTAAGCGTGTATCTATGCCTTTCCAAATAAGACAAATTCCTGGATGTCTTACAGTTTCCTAAGATTTCAGTAATGATCACACATATGTTGTCTCTATACAATATATTTGGTAGAGTTGGTTATAAAAGTAAACAGATACATTCTGATTAAAACAAAACAAAACAAAAAACGAAGAAGGTTTTAAAAGATGCTTAACATCTCATGAAGATAGAAGGCAAACTGTTTCATTTCTTTATCTGAATTCAGAATTTTAGACTAAAAGTTTTTACAGTGCAACTCTGCAAAGTGCTGAGTGACCTCAAATCCCAAAGATCTTAGCAGCTGGTGAGGGGCTTAATCAACTTGAGAAATCAAGACTTTAAAAAAGTGAACATTAATAGAAAAGTTACATGCTAACAGATAAATTCTGCTCTCTGGTACACTTCACAGCTTTTACTCATACCTGTAAAAACCTCTCAGAGCAGAATTTAGTCTCAATAACTTTTCATGACTATAAGAGACATAAATACTGAACAAGTGATGTGGAAAACGTTTTCCCATTATGTGATGTCATTCATGCTCTCAATTTTTTCAAATGAGGACTCAGCATGAACCAACACAATGTGTTTGGGACTTACTGGAGTTGAAATTCATATGCAGAAAACTTGAATGTCTTTGAGCAAGACATACTGAAAATAAAACTGCAACTTATATATATACCCATGTAACTAACATGGAAGGAACAGGGTTTTTTTGGCAGTAGACTAGTACTGTTATTGTATATATTTTCTTTACATAGTTGATCGTTGCCCTGCTTCATCAAGTTTGAGGTTTCGTTTTCTGGCTGCTTCACTGTTGAACCCCGCATCAGATCTGTCTGCATTACTGCAATCTGTCATTGTGGACTCCGCTTCCACGCCTTCGGAAGCCCCTCCGTTGGGCCGCTGAACTTTCACATTCTCTTCTGGTGGGCGCTTCCAATGGGGCCTGCTTGCCATCCACAAAATAAGTGCACCAAATATGACAATCAAGAGACCGAGACAGTTGACAAAAATTGCCTCTGGTGGGGATGCACTGTATGCAGGATTATTCCTTTGGAAGGAGGAAAAAAAGACAATTGTTTTAAAGACAATCCTAACTAAACCAGCAGTCTTCTGACAGATAAGAGGTCTTTTTAAAACAAAAGAAAACTGCCTCAACACTGGATTGTTATTATTCTGTACAAACAGAATTATAGTATGCAATGAATAAACTTAAGTGAAAAATACTTACAGCGAAAATATAAGTTTTTCTGTGATTCCCATCAGAGCTGATGCAATCACTGTTATAAAGATGAGGAGGCCCGAATAAACGTGTATTGGCATGAGAGCTGCTCGGAGAGGAACTGGAGCAAACGGGAGAAGAAAGACAGCAAAACCTAAGAAAAGCTGAACACAAAACAGATTCATAGTTAAAGCTATATGGGAAACAAGCAAAATCAAAATCATCACAAAAATTCAATTTTGAGATGCTTTCAGGTACAAATTTCATAAGAATTGGCATTTTTATTTTTGAATGTCCAAACTTATCGCTAACACTCATATTGCTACCTATCTGAGTACTGGAAACACAAGTTTTCACTGTCAGTAATATAATAAGATACTCAGGGAGTAACTAGCTACATTTTCATAGTCTCTTCAGTTCGAAGTGCTGTTCTCCCCTTCTGTTACAGACGTACACATAAGGGAAGATCAGAAGGCAGTTAAACATTTTCTCTTGAGTGGGTTAAGGAATTTCACCCTGTTAAAGCTGTAACTAAGTCAATGTACATGCCTAGAAGGGCAATGCTCTGCTGGCATTTACCGAGTGAAGATGTACGTGGGTAGCGTCAAGTTGTTCACGGACCATAAGTCCTCCCATTAGTCCCAGTTCTGTGATGGAAGAGAACGCCACCATGTCACATGGTTTCAGTCACGGGCTTGCTTGTGAGGCTGCATCTTTTCTTTAGCTTGTTATACCCTTACTTACTCCTGATGCTAAATTAGAAATAGTACACGAAGTTCTATTTCATCTTGTTTTCACTTCCAGCCTTGGTTCTTGTCCTGACTTTCCAAGCTTGATTACAGAGCTTGGCATTTTCTCTCTGGGAAGGTTTTTCGTACGATTTACTCAAGTTGTACCAATCTAGCTCTTTATCTTCGTTTAAATCTGCTAAACAATTGGAAATTTTAAGTCTTTCACTAGAAGACAGTTTTTCTAGCTCTCAAATTACTTTTTCAGATTCACTTTTTTTTTTTTTTGACATTTTAAAAAATGTATTCCATAGCATTTCATACTGATTTCACCAATGCCATATATGGAGGTAAAATAATTTCTTCTTAGTAATTTACTTTTCCTGTTGTCATAGCATCATAAGAACTCATTTTGAGCTTCATGTCTTCTTTAAGCACTTCTTTCCAGAGACACTGCTTTCTAAGAGAATGTCCATTTGACACTTCTGCCCTATTGTTAAATTTCTGTCCTTGTGCTATACTATATTAACATAAACTTGGCTTAAATATATTTACACTATTGTTCCTGCAGGCATAGTATTATGTGAGCATCCACCCTCAAAATTTTTTTAATTTTGAGATTGACATACCATTTCTGGTATCTTCTCTACTAACAAAAATACTGATCTGTGACTCTTTTCTAACAATAGTTCTCAATCACCTTAAAAACATCTGTCTGTCTGAAGACTTCCTTCTGTCTGGAGGAAGTAACACCACCATTCTACTGATCAGACAGACGAGGCATTTAGTCATGTTTATAGCCATGATCATGTTTATAGTAGCAAAATAAAAAGTAGAATTTACATGTTATTCACAGTTCTTCATCTTAACCATTAGAAAAAATATTGATATGTAGAGTAGTGGCAGCACAGATTTCCTTGAAGTAACTGCTATGAAGACAAATAAAATCTTAACATTGTTCCTTCTTATTCATTAGCTGTTGTTCAAATACGAAGTATATGGTTAGGAGTGCTGCAATATGACTTCTTTTCTCTAAGTATTAGAACACTGTTTCAACACTATTCCTTGTACCCCCTAACCTGAGCAGTGAACAATAAAAATCCAGAACCCAAATCCCTCAGCTGAGAATTTTCTGTGCTTGATTACCACATAATGATGACTTATTTTTTTCTTTTAAATGTTTTGGCTAAAAAATTAGACATCACAAATTAAAGGAACAAAATAAAGGTTGTGTTCAATTTTTTTTTTTTTTTAATNCTACTGTTTTTCAATGGTAGTTTTACAGTTTTGCTAGATTAGTATTTATTTAAAGAATTACTATAACTGTTCTCTTAGTAAGTCTGCTGTGCTGCACTATCACATAAAGTAAATACCACCTCCAACTAAGGCTGTACTAGTTGAGACAAGTGTTTCTTCCATTTTCCTTAATATTCATTTTAAAACCTGAACCTGACCACACAGAGCTAACTTTGTTACATAAACTAAGTCAGGCTTCAGCTTATAGAACAACTTAAGCAAAAAGCAATCTAAGCATTAAAAAACCCAAAAATTTTAACTACATCAAACAGATTATCTTTACGTATACCCCTTTGGTATGCATTTTTTTCCAAAGATGACAAATGTTATTGACGAAAACAAACTATGAAAAGCAGAAGTTACTTACTGTTTTTCTTCCTCATTTGTGGTGTTTTAAGAGACTCTAACACAAACTGCCTTGTGTTCTGACATAAAATTACATGGAATGAAGTTAAAACACTCTGGAGGTTAGAAGCACAGTTGGCAGATTCCTGGTGTGCAAGGTTTTAAATTGAATAAATAGCATCAACATAAGATAACTCTGCTCTCAATCCATCAGGTTAGCAGAGCTGCTTTGGACTGTAAAGCTGACTTAGTGCCCCACACATAGGATTTTTTCCTCATAGTTGTTTGTTTGTTTTCTGTTTCCATATGGTAATAATACAATACAGAGACTTCAGAGTTTTAGGTGTAGAAACATCATACCTGTATGTGTACACTAAATGTCAGGGCATCCCTGCTCTCCTTCTATGCCAAATCCAAAACATAACAAGTTAGCTCATCTCAGATTATGGTAAATGTAACTTTCTGGGAATAGGAGCAGTTAAAAACATAAACATGAAAATTTATCAAAGATTTGCTGATTCAGGAAAACTGTTCGCCCCCCAGCAGTTAATTCATGTCCTTCAGATCTGCACTGCCCCCTGCTGCACATGTTCCGGTTATAGACAAATCTTGAGGCCAAGAAATGACAACTTACAATTATGGTAACTGGGGGAAAAAAAAAAAAAAAAAAAAAAAAAAAAAGGGAAAACAAGTACTTCATTTGAGAATTCCTCAGAAAAAGTTGTATTTGAATATGCTGCCAACCAACCAAATAACTTCCTTTAACTTCAACCGTTTAGAGAACTTAGAAACACACTACTGTATAACTGAACAGTAAATAAACCAAGTAAACAAAATATGTGTTAAAATACATTTTTCTTTGAAGTCAGGGATCCAGTAACCGCTCATGTACATGCTGATTTGCCAAATCACAGAATGTAAAATGGGTATCTTAATAGTTACAGTGTATTGTAGGGTACAATGCATTATTATTGTAGGGCCTACGGTATTTGAATTACTCAACACATAATTTAACTTTACAACCGATTTATAAATACAGTTGAATTCTGACCTGGAGAGAATATAATATGACAGCAGTCAGCCCAATCCAGCTGTGCAGACTGTACATGTTGGGAATGCTCCTGGCATTGTGGTATTCAAACACAGCTACCATGGAAACAATGGCAAGAATCACAGCTATGGTATTTAATCCAGCATGTATGAACTTCATTAGGAGTTTGCTGCACTTCCAGGTCCAAGGCAACCGGTATACAATAATAGCTGAAAATAGAATAGAAACAAGATTTAATCCTTACAGTATAACTTCTGTAAGATTTTAATAATTACGCACAATTCACATAGTTCCAGTGTAAACTAGGGAAAATCTGACCTTTAATCTGCTAAAAAAGTCTGTTAAAAAGCTTTTCCTCCTACATAGCCTAACACATAGCATATTCCAAATATACAACTGAGGCCTAAATGTAGGCTTCAGGGAAATTTATTGCTAAGTTTTTGAAAAATTCAAGTGTGTTTCAAACAAGTGATAGTAAATGACTTGGTGTCATCTTTTCCTTGTCCTGATCTAACAGAAAGTCTGCATAGGATTTTGATTTTTCTGCTACTAATCATATTGGAGGAATAAGGCCCATTTCTTATGTCCAGAAGATCACACACTGAGAAAGTGTGCAAGGATTTTTTTTTAATATTTATTCTCTCTGCAACTTTGACTAATGCTATTTACTAATTACATAGGTATTTATATAGCTGTATTTATTATGTTGATAATAGCAGGACTCCTTTAAATGGGAAAATGCTACCCAGCATAAGGGAATTACAATCTGACCCTTAAGAAACAACAGGATTTGGCAGCTACAACTCTTGAAGCACTGTTAGATGAGAGTTTTTTTGCATATAAAACACTTAGTTTCTGTGTTTTAATCAGTGTGAACAAAACAACAATTTCTAGTAATCTGACTCCAGACGGCCCACAAGAAAAACTTAGCACAGAGTGCTCCTTGCCAGGCTCTTTCCTCAAGGTCCTCACTTCTCCTTCCCTGCCACAACTGACCCCGGCCTAGCACAGGCTAGACCAGATCACTGAAGACCCGGGTGCTTCTGAATACAAACCTACAGTATTTCTGAATGTGTGACAGCACAGAAGTACATTCAGGTAACTGGGGACAAATATTTACGAGCACGACTGGTCGGTCACTTGACCAATAAAGGCTAATGACCACATCCATAATGTCTTGCCTGAGCAAAAAGAATGAGCTCCATTCTTCTGATTCATCAGAACCTTACTTAAGGTTTCTGCTTATTAAATGACCTTCAAGTCCTTACATAATTATCTGTACCAAAACAAATCAGTAAGAATATATCCAGGTTTAAAAAGAACCTCTTATTCCAAACATTCACTATAAAATAAATGCACTAGAAAATAAAAATATCAATTACATGATAAATGCAAATATTAAGTATTTACTTAAGTAATTCTCATGTGCCGTCCTCATTACTTCTCCATAACCCTAGCTTTTTATGAAAAAAAAAAAAAAAAAATTCATTCTGTAGGTTGCAATGAATAATAATAAATGACAAATTAATTTTAAACTTCTATTTAGATATACATATTTTGACTTGGATGTATGCCAGAAAATACAGCACTCCACTAAATAATTCACAAAGAAAACACTGTTCACAGGTGGAATTTCCAGTCTACAGGCAGATTTTAAATCAATGTATGCTTTTACATACTGTGTAAAAATATAATACTGGAAAAAGTGTCCTGTAGAGTATTTAAATACATACAGCATTTAGGTAGTTCTCAGCTTTCTACTTTTAAAAAGTGGCAATAGTAAATCATAAAAAAAATCAGGAAGATAGCCTTGTTTTAAGACAGCTTGACAGTACTCAGTCTGTATGACAGAGTTCGATTTCTGTGATTCAGCATGAGCTTATGACCACCTCCAAAAGTTCCACAAAAATTGTATGATAAACTTATATTTTGTTAATATTGAAATAATTGACTGCATCAGGCAATTAACTGAGTATTAATTATTATGATTTCTAATTCTGTACGGCTAGTATGCCAAAACACCCCAACCAAGCCTCAACTTCCTATGAGGATATTCCCAGTAAATCTTCCTTCCTCATATGTTGTACATTATGGGACAGAGTATTGCCAATAGCTTGCTCCAAGGGGAATGGAGCACTGGACTCTGTATTTTGCAAGTCAACTTGATCTGAATAGATCTTGGTCCCAGTTTTCAGCCTTGGCTCTCGAAGGGTCATGTCCAGGCTAACATTTTCATCAAACATTTTTCTTTGGTGTAAAAGATACTGTCATCTACCTGGTTTATCTTCCAGCATCACTATCAAACTCCACAGCCAGTCAGCCACATAGTCTCAGGTCTCTATATGGACCGTGAAGATTTTTGTCCGTTTCCCTCTTGGAAACAGCATGGCAGAAAAGCAAGGAATATAGACTAAAGGCTAGGACACTTGTTAGCATCAGCATGTTCAATGCTGTAGCCCAGGACAAACCCATAACAGTCCATCTTGGTTTAATCCCCTTTCACTAAGGGCTGTGTGTAAAGTCATGCATTGCAACTTGAGCAGATCTGACAGTTTACCACTGCCAGAAGGCACGGTCCCATTTCCCCATCACCACTTCCACTTCCTTTCTGCCCATGTGCTTCCCCCACCCCACTTTGTCACTACTGGTGCTTCTTTTATACTATTTTATTAGGTGAGTAATGAGTTGAGGAACCCTCTAAAAATCACTTATTCCACATTATATCATGACATCTCTCATAATCAGTCCTTCTTTGTGAGGGAACCAAACACTATTGTTTGCAGGCCAAACACCAAACAGCATGCAGTTACTGCTTTGGAGCATGCTCTGGTGTCTACAGCCATTGTGCAACATTTACATATGTTAAATAAGGCATCGTTCTTTGTTGACTTATTTACCCCATTCTATCACACTATACTATGCCTTCAAGCCCTTCTTAAAACCCACTTTTTCCTCACGTTTCTCCTGTCCTGTTCTTTTAAAAAATGTTGCGGTACTAATATGCACACAGACTTCTATTGCCTGTATTTTCCCCCCTTTAAGTCTGGAAAACCATCTGGACAATTACTGGGCACTGACAGTGCTATGTCAGGTATCATTTACCTGCAGGTACTCTTCCACAGACAGTTAGTATTAATATTACCATGCCTACAGCTTTTTCATCGAATTGACAAGATGCAGACAACAATTTTCTCAGGGCGTGTCTAATTCCCCATATCCACGTTATTACGGTCACCTCTTCCACCTCCCGCAGACCAACAATACAGTTCTATCCGCTGTGCAGACTTTAATGAACTCAAGAAACACGCCATTTGGTTACTATTTCAAATCTTGCACACAAATGTGACCAAGGTATTTATTCAGCTATTCCTTTCTGCTTTGAACTACTTAGAGACCTTTTTCTTTTAGGCGTGCAAAGAGGTGTGCTATCCCCCAGCCTCATCCAAATTACTCTGAATTCAATGGCAGACTGATGTCAGCTAAATCTGAATCAGATCCACAGTGGTATCTTTTCTACTGATGTTTCATCTAATTTTGTATTACCATCCATCAGTCTCCAACTTTGCTTTTCATGTTACATAACAGGACTTCCAAACACTGCTCTTTTGGCAATGAATTCCTTTGTGGTTTTAGTTTCTTTGTTTCAGCCAAGGTAAACTTCCATTTCTGTTACAATTACCCCTACCTACACAAAGCTTGAGGCAACATCTTTACTCTGAAACAGGGGTACACCGAGTTTCAGAGGCAATAAAAGCAAATGAGTAGGAAAAAGTTAGGCAGAAAACCTCCCCCTATTTTCTGAAAAAAAAAAATAAATACTATGTTTATAGGCAGAAAAAGCACAGTAGTTTGATCACAATAAGTTTTATTTACCTTAGAGAAATCAACGGGTGTTTCTCATTGTTTATTTATAGCCAGAAGTTACACTTTACATGACCTATTGAGCAATATTATACAACACAGCTTCAAAATACTGTTTATTGCTCAAAACTCGCTTGTAACTTGAAGCCACGAAGCTCAGACCATACCTCACTGCCACTGGAAGAAAAATAGATCTGTGGCGTGTGTTCAAATCACCAAATTCCCCACACAGCCAGAACTAGGCAGCCGCCCACTCCTCTGGCATCTCCCCGCCCCTGCCTGGCTGGGCTCCTGCGATCCAAACGGGTTGCGCTGGAATGAATGTCCAGATGTGCTGGACACATTTCCTGGCTGGATGAGAGCAAAATAGCGTTCGGCAGTGAGGCAAACGTAAACAAGGTTGCCAACGATGAAATGCTAAGTTAATTCCTCCTGTTACAAAGAAAAAATACTCCTGCTTACATTTATACCTTAAGTCTCTAAAGGTTCTTTATTACTTAAGAGGAGTAAAATCTTCCCCTCGCCTTCCCCTAAAGAAGTCAGTGGCAAAACAGTGGCAGAATTTCCACCATTCTCTGCAACATTCATTTGCCCTTCTTTGAGATATTACTGATGTGTTTTAATGTGTTCTCTTAATGTTGAAACTAGCAAGAATTTTGTCACTGACTTTATCAGAAAACATTGTTGGAAGCTGTTATCTCTGTCAAATTTCCCCATCAGCTTTCATTTCATTAGCATAAATATTGGCTCCAAAATGTCAGGGTTTTTAAGGTACAGTTCAGTGCCCCTTTTTTGTACAGTTTATCTTCAGCTGAGGTATGTTAACTGGCTAGATTAGTACCTCTGTGGTGCTCTATCATTATCTGCTTTTTAAACTTTACTGAGAATATTGTATCTTTCTTTCCTAAGCTCATAGCATTTATCAGCTGTGTCATGTGCAATGTAGTCATTTTATTGGAATTAACCAGTTACACAAACAGTAAAAACATGTAGTTCAAACTCCAACATTCCTGTTGGCCTCAAAGAACAACCCTTGCCCTTAAGATCTAACATACAAAGGATGCATGATGGAAAAATAATACAGTGCATGTTGCAAGTGTTATGGGGAATGTTTAAGTCAGTCCAAGACTGAACCCTATGCAATCAGAACTTCATACTCTCTGTTAAAAAGTCCCCACCCACCTCATCATAACCATTTCATATTACTCAAGCAACTGAATTACGAACGAATTTAAAAAATATATTTTGCTAAATAATTCACGCAACATCTGGGCTGATGAGTTGCGTTGTAGCAATGCTCATGGTGCTTCATTTTCTCTGGCACAAACCCCGTTCCTGGGTCTGGCTTCGGTGGTGCTGAACTGAGACGCAGGGGAGTGAGCCAAAAGGGACGAAGCCAAAAGAGAGAAAGTTTCCTAGGGCAGCGTTTCTGGCGTTTTGACTCTCCACTCGCATAAATTCAGGCTGACTAGGAAAACACAGTTCGCAAGCCTTGCTCAAAGTGCAAGGAAATCCCAGGCCAGG
>VXAV01005501.1:324902-386230 GCA_013399715.1 Alectura lathami | reverse complement strand
TTTTGTTTTGTTTGTTTTCTGTTCTTCATGAAGCATTCATATGCTGGGATGTTTTAAGCCTGTTTCTCCTGCCAGGGTGTTTCTGGACCCAGTGTGCTGGGGAGTAGGTCCTGCCTGCACATCTATTATACCCTTTGTTTTTTCAGCATCTTGACACCACCTCAGTTGCTCTTTGCTGACTTTCCCACCATCACAAATACCAGAGAGCCTGGAGAAAGTTAGTGCAGCAGCAAAGTTTCATACATCTCACCTGGTTATCCGTTGCTCTGCTGTGTGTTTGTGCCTCTTGTGTGTGACAGCTGAAAGCTACATATATCACTTATGGGGAGTATCATGTTTACCATTTTTTCTCTGATAATGGTTTGCAACTTGGCCATGTATGCAGGAGGATAATTTGCAGTACCTGACTTGCCTTTGTGTTGTTTCTGGCTCTAAGTTTGTGCTGGGTGTTTGCTGCTCTGAGAGAAGGTTGTGACCTAGATGCTGGCATCTCAAGTGTCTTCAGCAAGAGCTGACCAGTGACGTGTTTCTTCCCAAGTGGCATCCCCAAGTGACATGACAGAGTGACAGACAGGCAGCATTGGGCTGCACAAGAAACACCGCTGGCCAAAAAGTTTTAAGCAGCCAGTGTGGACCCATGTGATCAGGTACACTCGGTCTCCATAAGGAGCAGGGACCAGTTTGATTTATTGTTGGTGGGAATTGTTTGCTGTGATAAACTATCGGTACAAAGCTGAACTGGCTCTCAGCTCCTCCAGCCTCCCCAGCGCTCTCTGATCTGTGTTTTGATTACCTGAGCCCATTTTAAATGCTAGCTCAAGCGTCAAGCCCTTGCATTTCCATTTAGCTGTTCAAGGAAAACAATGTTAATAGCTGCTCAGCTATTTATCAGGATTAGGCCCCGCAGGACTATCGTTTGGATAACACACAAGATAAGTGCAGTGTGGTCCCTACTGAGCTTGACTTGGAATGTCCAGAGGCACCCAAACCCTTCACTTCAGCAGCTCCAGATGCTCATCAGCCCCTGCTCTTCACGATGTTGGCCATGTCCAGTGCCAGGAGAGGAGGCAGCTGCATTGTGCCATGCTGTTGCTGCTGCTGCTGGGCCTTTCCCTACCCAGGTTTTGCTGGAGAATGCTAGAGGGCTCCTGAGAGAGGCTCAGGCACGCCAACAGACTTGGGCATTTAGTAGCTGCAGATGTAGGGACTTGTTGATGATGGTGCTGGCTGCCCTCAGTTTAATTGCTGAGATTTCGAAGTGGGAGCTGGAAATCCCATAAGAATCTGGTTTCTTTAAGCACTTCGACCCTTTGAATTGCCTGTGGAGGCTCCTGGGACAGGGAAATTTATGTAAGACATTTTGCAATGTCATCTTTTTTTCTTGGTTTTTAGGAAATGTTGAGCCTGGATGGAGTTCAGAGGGGTGAAGGAGATGGTTCTCTTGCGTTTAGTAACCACTGCTGCTTGTTCCTGAGAAGTGCTGGTTGCTTTACAGGGGGAGGCAGGGTGGTGTCTGCTTTCTGTCTGGTAGGACAGGGACCGTTTTATTCATAGAACTGTCTGAATAAAGATAAATTACCGAATCTTGTAGAAATCTTGATGATGGGACAAAACCCTCTCACTAATGAAATAATCATGGTTTTTTGAGCCTCTCTCTGTAAATATTTACAGCTTTGGGTATTAAAAAAAAAAAAAATCCATCAAAAAAACAACCAAACAAACAAAAAGAAAATAAACTGCACAGAGACCAGAAATCTTCCAGGCTTACAGCATTTTCATGAAAAGCGAGGGGAAAGTAATCCATTAAATTGTTCACACTTTTTTCAGTTGTCTAGACAGTGCTATACTGAAATAACACAGTGTGTCTGGCTGAAAAAAGGAACCCACTTTGGACCACAGATCACATGCAAACTGCAAGGAGAAATTGTTGAGGGGCTTAGGAGGGGCCATGAGAGCAAGCTACCCACCTGGGCACAGGATCTTGGAAGAACTGCTGCAGCTCAGAGCGGCTCCCAGCTGCTCACCCTTGGCACCACGGAGGGAAGAGCGGTTCAGCTGGGACCTTGTTGGTTTGCAGCCTTCAGCACATGCAGTTAACACAAACAATGCAGGAGAATGAGCCTCATCTCTGCACCTTCTGAAAAATAGAGAGTTATGCAAGCTGAAGGCTGAGTAAAACTGCATGGGAAGGAACTTAGATCCTACAGGTTATGTATTCACAGTTGTTGAATGGTCTGAAAAAAGGAGAATAGTGAATTTGTTGTTGTTTCTGTTGTCATGGGACTGTTCTTCTGGCCCTGTGCATCTCTGCGTTGCACAACAAACTGAAGATGCAGCTTCTGTGTAAGGGGAAGTGTGGCAATACCCTTGAAAACTAGAATACCTCTTGTTGTGTTCAGTTATTTTAGAGGAAGTATGAAATGCAGAGCTACTTCGTATTGTCTTGTTCCCGCCATAGGTGCTCTCAGGGTCTACTCCTCCACGCTAGGTCTCCAGCACAGCAGACTTACAGACTGCCTTATGGAGCAGGGCTGAGCTTCAAGTTAGACTTAAGAGGCTCCTATGCCCAGACTAATTGTCTTGACAGATTCTAAAGGGCTTTTAAGGAGAGGTATATTTCAGGAAGCAATGCTCCAAGTATACTAAAATGTTTCTGGATTTTTCTGTTTGGATTGAAGTATGGTCATGGCAATTTGCAAAAAATGGTCCCATCTTGCTTCATGTTAAGGTTGAAAAGATCTTATGGCTTGGTACATGGCAAAACCAAAGATAAAGTTCCTTCCATTGAAGGAACCTTCTTGGTAGCAGTTGAGCAGACAGAAACTGACATGGGGGAAACAAGGAGGTTTTGTTGCAGAGCAGGACCATGTTCTGGTCTGTGAGCAAGAGGCTCGCTCTCCTTGAGGCAAGCTCAGAGGCTGGATTGGCCAGAGGAGTATTTTTCTCTCTAAAAATGTCAGAAATGTCTGTGGTCCTTGACTCATTTAAGAAAGAGCTTTGTATGGCTTTCAGTTGAAAATTGTATCTGTCAGTTCAAAGGCTGCTTAGGGTGAAGGCAGCAAGCTGTAACAGGAAGCGAAGCTAGAAAAAAGCAATTTTGATTAAGGAGAAAAGCTGGGCTGCTGGTAGCCAGTAGTTAGGCAATCAGACCACAAAATCTCCCTTGTCTTCTGTGATTTGTGGTAGTAGCCCATATTTAACTTATGGTTCATGTATTGGCACATCGTGCCCTGTCAAACCAATGTGGGGCCTTGGAGGTGCAGTGACATCCTCGTGTTGTTCTTTCCATCTCTTTCCATCTGCCCCCGCTGTGTCCCAGGCTCTGGAGGCCATGCAGGAGACATTCAGCATTATTCAAGTTACCCTGTGCACAACTGGAGCTGGGCTCGCCCACCTCTTGTATCAGGAGAAAGTGCAGAAGGCAAGTGTCTCCTGGTGGAGAACGTCTTCTCCTGACTCACATCTGGGCATTGGATGAAACTGATTCAGCTGAACATGAGCTGATTCCAGGTTTCATGCAAAGGTAGGGATTAAGGGCACTGCAGAAACTCCCTGCAGCCCTGGGAAGGCTCACGGGTGTGTTAGCTCTTGGTGCTCAGCCACACAGGAGGCTGCTGAAACGTGCAGTGGCAACAGCAAGGACAGGGTGAGTTGTACTCTGCTCTGGCTGGCTACTACATGCAGTCTACAACAGATTTATTTAAAGTCTCTTGGGCTGTGTTTCCCACTTTAAACTGTACAGATTTCCAGTTCAGCTGCTGGCCATCTGCTCACCAAAGAAACACTTAAAAGGGCCCTTTCTCCCTTTAACACCTCAGAAGTTTCAACACTGAACAAGCAGTGCTGGACCTGCCATTGCAGACTCTGGGACCTCCCTCCCTCAGACCTGCTGGGGACATTCAGAGCATCATGAGATGCTCGCGGGAGGAAGAGTCAAGTCACAGATCATGGAGATGAAAGGGCACCCCTCTGCAGGGAGCAGGAATAGAAACTGAGGAGCCTGGCTTTCCATCTCTTGTTCCTGAGCACATTAAAGCACAGCCTGCTCACAAGCTGCGGTGACAACTGGGGATTACAAATGTGGGAGAGTGGAGGGAGGGAAGCTCAGGGCAGCTCTGGTAGCAGGTGGAGGTGGGAGAAGGGGACCAGGCAGATTGTCATGGGTATGGAGAGGAGGGAGCCTTAACTGTGGAAATAGAGGTGGAAATCCCACCAAAACAGGTCAGTACAGAAAATAGCCATTTTGCTCAGTTTGGAGAATTCACAGGACAACCAGGCCAGTGTTTCTAATCTGAAATCCTGTCCTCTAACACCGTCTTAGCTGCTAGCAGTTTTGAATTTATTGTGTAAATAGATGCTATTTTAATGTTTTGGCAAACAACTTCCCAGGAAAAACCCCCTTCCTCCAGCGCTCTTCCAGGGTCCCATTGTCCCATACTGGCGCTGGGGTCTGACTTTTCCTTCCTGCTTCATGTGGACGTGCCGAGTTTTGACAATTGCACTTTGTACTCTTGAGACGTGAATGCCTTCCAAAGCTTGAAGGAGACTTTTTGGTTTTGAGGCTGACCTTCCATTTCCAGTGACAGCCAGGATGGATTTCTGCAATTTTTCGTGTTGCCCGGGGCAGACATTGACTAATAGGACTGGATATTCAGCAGGAGTGGTAGGAAACTCTCGGTGATGAGATTTATTCATGCCGTCCATGCATACTTTCAAAATTGTAGGGCTAAATTCATGTTTGGGGTGAGTGGAGCAGTGTTACAACAGGGGTGAACTTAGACCATTGCTCCTAGAGCACAGAGCAGCTCTTTCATGCAACCCCACCCCAGATCTGTCTGATAAACAGTGAGCAGTCAATGCTGCTTCAGGAATGGCAATGACTACATCCAAAATCATGTGATTTTCTTTTGAAAAATAACAGTGAGTATTTGCCTTTCGTTTATCTTTCTTAAGAAAACAGAACGGTTCTGCTGAATTTCTGGAAATTCAGAATGTCTGGAAATTACTACCTATACAAAAAAAAAATGTAGCAGGACATAGCTGACTGTGTTTGAGAAAGGTTTCTGCAGAGTCTTTGCACTGGCCGCACACAGAGACACACCAGGGAGACAATTCACAGGAGCCAGAGGATGCTGAGGGGGCTGTTATGCTTTTCTGCCAACTGGGGAGGCTATCAGCAGCCTTGCCACCCGCTGCCTTATGCCCCAGCCCCTGGGAAGACATCAGAGAACATCAACCAGGCTGTGCTGCAGGGTGGCCGTGAACCAACAGGGACCCAACAGGGATAGTGCCAAGCACCTGTGGTGGGGAGGGGGTTAATTTGGGTGCAGTTTCATCTTTCCCAGTGGAATAGATGGGGGAATATGGGGGAGAGAGAGAGATGTTTTATTTATTTATATATTTATGTGCTCCCCAAAATCAGATGTATCTGAGGATGTTTCTGATTGTAGATAATTGGATAAAACCCTCACAGGGAGCTGGTCTTCACATCGCTGGTGATACCCAGCACCTGGTTATTTTGGGGCTCCTATTTTACAGTTCTGTGTTCAGATCTCTAGCTGTCAACGAGCATAACATGATTAAAACAAAACTGATTTTAATAATCTATTCATTCCTTCCTCTGCTCTGTGTCTGGGGCTGGGAGGATGAGTGTAACACTTTTTTCTCCTGTTTGCTAGTTAAACTTTTTAGTTAACCAGCAATGGTTGAAGCAGGGGAGAGTGGAGTGAAGGATGTGGGTGGAAACAGTCCTCATTTACCTTAGATTTTGTACAAGGCTATTGCTATTTTTTACAAAGCATAAATTTTGGACCAAGTTTGATCGGACAACATAGTTTTTATCCCAGAACTGCTCTGAGGCAGTCACTCATCCTCATTCATCCTCGCGGGCACTGTGCTAGATTTCACAGAGCTGAAAATCACATCTGCATCACCTCAGAATGTTCTCAGCTCCTATCATGGGCCCTAATGGGACCGCGGCTCATCTCTGGCATGGCAGCTGATGGCATCCTCACCCTGGCAGCTGGCCCACAAGTTTAGCAGCCCCTCCTGTGGGGGTCACTGCTAAAGAATAAGCATGCATTTAGGTGGCTTTTTGAAGTGCCCGTTTCTGCCCCTTTGATCAGAATTTGACCCCAGTTCAGGCAAAACAAGAACTGAGCAGCCCCTTCTGCTGCATCCAGACCAATCTGAGAATGTGAAGCTGATGTCAAAATAAAGATTTTCCACTCACAATTCATTTGGACATAAACATACCCTCTCTAAAGAAAGAACCTCAGAGAAATTCAGCCGCTGAATCCTTCACCTCTGAAGGACCCCAAATATAGTGCTGTACGCAATGTGCCTCTTTTTGTGGGTGAGATATTAAGAGCTTATTTATTTATTAGAAAGTGGCTTACAATCTAAGTAAATTAGTGTGTTCCAAGTCCCTCTTCCAGCTGCCAGATGGTGGGAGGATGTTTATGGCTGCTGTAAATAATTTCTTAGCTTAATACAAATGCATTTTTAGAAATCACGGGCTGATGGCTGGCTGTTTATGGTGAGGTTGAGGATTTATCGGTTCCTGTAGAATATGAGAAAGAAAAGAAACAGGATTTCAGATATTTTTAAAATTCATAGGAAAGAAAAACCCCAAAGGTGTTCTTCATTCATGATGCTTTGGGCTCAAGTCTGCACTGCTGCTGCTGAGCTCTCTCAAGACTTATCATGTCAGGGAGATCAAGAGATGCTCAGTATCGTTCAGGACCCAGCCCAAGCGTTTTGGGGACAGTGGAGCCTCAGACTTAGTAGTACAGAGAGTTTTCCCCTGTGCTGAATATGTATTTGCAGGTCGCTTTCTGCTGCTGAGTGACCTTTGCTAAGGTCAGCTTTAAATGAGGGAGATCAAATGCTTCGGAGTCAGCAGGGCAGCGGGGTGGACAAGCACAAGGAATGGGCATTATGTTGTGGCTGAAGGTGATGAGGACTGAGCAGCACCTGTGGTTACTAGCAGAAGTGTGACTCAGGAGGGAAACCTGCCTTCTAGACAAAAATAGGCCATGGAATTAAAATGGAGCTGGAAGGAATTTCCTTTTCGAGGCACGTGCAGAGAGGAATTAGAAATCAGCGATGTGACGTCAGGGTGCATGTGGGATGCTTGGTACGGCTTTTGCGAAAAGCCTCTGTGCCTCAGGGAAGGATGGGAAGAAATGAAGTGTTACGGATGCTTCATTTGAGCGCTAGGTCTATTTTCAGCCTTGATGAGGACAGCAGCAGCAGAACTGCAAATATCAGCAGAAGCTGTGGCTGCTTCTGCCAGGGCACTTTGTAGTGGCTGCACATTCCTGCCCAGCACTCTCCATAGCGGCATATTTTTGGTGTAAAACCACAGAACTGGCTGAATAGTTGTGAGCATGGGAAAAATCCAGTTCTGCTGAGCTGCAGCAAGGCAGAAACCATCCTTGCCTCAGCCTGCAGCCTGTGCTGGGCTTTGGCCTTGAGCTGAACAGCAGTTTTGACACTGGGAGGTACTTGGGTGCAGGCATGCATGGGTTCTTTGTTCTTTATAAGGGAAAAGTGTCCCTTGTTTTTGTTACCTGTGAAGTACCTTGTTTTAGGGTATGAAACTGCCATGGGTCTACAGCAGCCCAGAGTTAAATGTTTGACACAAGGTTTGGCCAGGCTAATGGTGCCAGTTTAAGTAAATTTAAGGCCAAGTAAGTTTTTGGTGTGGTTTTGAGATAGTGGTGGACTCCAGAGTGACCCTGCCTCAGACCAAGCATGCGAAGATTTGGGTGCTGTCATTGCAGTGTTACCATTTTTTGCAGCAAGAGTTGTCTGGTGCCATCCTGATCACTTTCCAGAATGCTGCTGGATTGCCCAAGCCTTGATTTCAGCTGTGCAGCTCATTTGTGTCTGTCCCTTGAGTCATTCTCAACCTGCTGATTTCTGGAGCTGGCGATACGTGCACTGGGGATGGCTTTGGGACAGTTTGACAGGTACAGCAGTGGCAGAGCATCCTCTGAGCAAGCACAAAGCTGCTGTCGAAGGGGCCATCTCCTGAGGCTCCAGCCACCCATAGAGCAGGAGTACCCAGCTCAGCAGAGGCACAGAGACAGCGATAGCATTGAAAAAGCCCGTACTGAATGACTGCGAGTGCAGGGGAATGAGGCTGCTGACCTGGGAAACAAGCAGAGACGAAATGTCAGATTTCTGGAGAGAAGAGAGTTTCTCGGAGGGCTGAGAGGTGGAGAAAACAAGCTCTGAAGGTTACTTGGGGTGTCTGATTTCAAATGGACTGTGAAGCATGTTGGAGCATTGGTGCCTCTGGAAAGGGCCCCGCTGACACCCTGCTGCAGCTGGGACTCATCTTCCACAACTGGGCACTGGGGCTTGGACGGCAGTCAACAGGAGGGCTCGAATGTGGAGGTGACCTCCTTGGGACAGAGCAGGAGGATGGCACCTTCTGATCATCAGTTGCTGGGGATCCTCTTGCAGGGCTAGCATACAAGCAGACAGCAAGAAGTGAGCACAAGCCACCGGTTTCTCTTTGCCCTACTGCTCTAAGGACAAATTGATGCCTACTCCAGCAATGCTTCTCCATGCCCGTTCAGGCCCCAAAATGGCAGGCCAGGCTGGGAGCTGAGAGCAGGCTGCAGGCACCACTGCGCCCTGGTGGAGGGAGCAGCGCCCAGCCTACACCAGCAATCTGACAGCCCTGCTGCAGGGCTGCTTTGCTCCAGAGCCAGAGGGTTTCTTTGACTTGTGTTTCTTTGACTGTGATGCTGCAGAGTGTGTCCCAAACAAGGCTGGACGATCACAAAGAGGCTGCCAGAAGGACGCTTGTAAAACCGCACGGGGATGTGGAACTGTGGTGGTTGGTGAGGAGGAAGGAGCTGGCAGGGTGCAGAAGCAGGGTGTACACGCAGCATCTCACTGTCTTTCCCCTGTGCTGTGTTTATCGTACCCTCTCGCTGTGTTATGTCTAATTTGCGCAGTGAGTTCCCCTGGGGTGGGACCTGCCATTTTTAACTGCCAGGCGCAAGGCACACCTAAGCCACCTCATAAATAATATTTCTGTGCACAGGGAAACGTGACACGAGGACGTAAAGCAGTAGCTATGGCAACGGCTGTCTGTGTGTTTTGTGTCTCCTATCGGCAAAGGAAAAGGGGCCAGTGACGCGGCTCCAGCCCGCACCGGAGCAGAATGAGCATGGCTTGGCGGGGCCCTGACAATTTCTCCTGAGATCAAGTGCTTACACTCCTGTTTGGGATTTGTTTTAGTGCTTACTTTGATATGAAAAAGAATCATAAAGCAGAAATCCAGCCAGTAGTAACCCTTACTTCTCTGATTTAGATAGTAGTGTAATGTTAGATCTGAGCTGTTTCTTCTCTTCTAGCTATTAGAAATGCATGGGTTTTAGCTATGTACCTTTCCTGTACCATCTTTTGGTAGGCAAGAATGGATTCAAATGTGAATTATTTGAATAGTCCAGACCTTTGCTCTGGTGAGGACTACATCCATGCTTGCTGACAAAGAATATTTTCCCAGTTTAAAATGAAAAAAACAGAAGCATGCATTTTTGAAGTCAATGATACCACAGCACCAGGAGTGGTTGGACAGCACTGAGCAGAGCTGAGAGAGGAAAGAGAGAGACTGTTTTTCTCTGATAACCGCGTCTGGGATCCGTCCCAGGCTCCTCAGACTAAGCAAGACATCACTGGCATTAGTGATGACATTTCAATCACTATAAGCCCAGCAAATTTTATTATTCCATAGCAAGGATTTAATAGTTCCCTTCCCTGTAATAGTTCAGTTTGTACAGTGAGGTTCACAATAACATTGTCACCAAATATTACATTAAAGTGTGCTCCTGAAGGAGGCAGAAGTTAGAGTAGTCAGTCTACCAATGAGATGAGAAATCCTTGCATTTGGGAGAGCCACCCCTATACTGGCTGCCATCTCTATAGCCCATAAAGATCCCAGCTAGGCATTTGCCTATGATATTGTTATATTGCCTCTTTTGTTGCTGACTATTCTCAGTCCAGTCTAATCTTCAAAGTGAAGCTTGTTCGTGACATTCTGGAGCTAAACTTTGCCTTTCACAAACCATCAGAAAGTAATGGGTTGATTAACAGTTTCCCAAATTAGAAAAACATAGTGTCATGGACTAACAGAGCGTAAAAGTAAAGATGTGGGAGTTTAACAGATTGAAGCTTGAAAGTGGAAGAATGAACACTGGTACACAGACCTAGGCAAACAGCTGCAAAAACTGCATTAGCAGAAGGTTAGGAAGAGGCTTAAAGCCTGTATCAGTCAGGGAGACTGACCTTCGGCATAAGCTGAAATGTTAAATCCCAATGAAAATGCCTTGACAGTACAATGGGGCATCATGTGGCAAAAGGCAGCTGCTGAGAAATGACAGAGGAAGAGACCTGCTAAGGGCATTTAACAAGAGATCAAAAAGGAAAGGGAAATCGCCCTGTGGAAGTTGAGGCGAGACAAAAAAAAATCATTGCATTTTCAGGTGTCTGTGTCTTACCCACACCTGGCCCCTCCTCCAAAGGTCCCAGGCACAGCACAAACCAGATGTAATTCAGGTGTCTCACCAGAGCTATGTTTATAGCTGGTGCAGTGTTTTTCAGAGGAAGGAATGAAATGGTCCCAGGAGGGTTTTCCCCCCTAAGTCTGTGCATGGCTCAAATCCAACTGTTCAGCACAGGTCTGCAGGGCCATCCCAGTTTGGCTCTAGCCTCAGGATCCCAGCAGGACCAGGGATTTCATGCCTATGGGACCAGGAGGGCAGGGGAGGCAGGGGAAGGAAAGCAGTGCTGTGGGAAGGTGGGAAGCAGGGAGAGCAAAACACTTTGGCAACTGATTCCTCAAATCCGCTTCCTCAGAGGGCTGAGGAGGGTTTGTCTGTGGGGCTGCAGCAGAGTTCATCGTCAGGCAGTGCACTCTGGATGGATCCTGTTCTCTGCATGAATCCCATGGCGTCAGCAAGGTCACACTGCCCTGATTGACAGCCAGACTGTGGCCCTCTGGCTTTGTCTTGTTTATATTTTCAAATTGCAGCTTCAGAAAAGCCTCCGAACCTTCTGGGGCCGTGATCTGTGCATTTAAATCAGCTTTTCGGATAGCCAAGGTGTTGAGGCTTTGCCTGGGGTGAGAGCAGAACTTGTCTCTTTGCTTGTGGAGGGGTTAGCTGAGGCTTTGGTAACAAGATGCCTCCCTTTCGTTCCTTTAGTTCAGGGTATCAAAATGATTTGTAAAGAAATTGCAGGTCTAATGGGCATTTGCCATGACTGAATATATAGAGAATTTATAGAAGAGATGAGCTTTCCAATCGCATACCTTGGCAGAATTGAGCATTGACTCCTTGATTCCCCCCTAATTTCATCCATCTGTGACAGCTAGAATGACTGATTTAGGGCTACTGTTTTAGGAAATCTCCTTTGCTGCTCACTCCACTGTCAGGATGCAATGGGACAACAGTGGAGACTGGAGTTTGTCGTAAGAACTTTTTTTTTGTTGTTGTCATGGAACATAGTTTTTAGATCTTACCGTGTGTTGCCTCTGTGCAGAAAATTACACCAGTTTGGGACTACTGATATACTCATGTGTATGTCCTGTTACCTTCAGTGGGATATAAACTCTTGTTTTTTTTTTAAGATGAAATGGATGTTGAAGTGGTGTAGTGAAATGGAATAGACCTAAACATGTGCTGAACTTTTCTAAATTGGTGCAGACTGCAGTAATTGTGCTATTTTAGAACAAGCTGATCAAACAAAGCCTTGATTTACATTTCTGTGCATCACTGGCAGAGTGGCTCTTGCAGATGGCAGCAGTTCTGGAATAGAAATGGAGTGGATGGGCTGTAATAGCTGCAATGCCATTTTGTACATGTGGAAAATAAGTCAGATTTTTTTTTTGAGAGCTCCTTCATACTAGCTTCTGGAGAGGAAATTCTCTGATAAGTGGATACTGGGAATTAAAACAAAGAAAATCCTATGGACAAATAGCATTATGAGCATTCTTCCAGAAATATAATTGTTAGATCTTTATGTAAGGAGCTAGCTTGGAGGAGGAAAGATGATCTGTAAACTTAGTCATAGCTGAAAAATTGAAACAATTTTCACAAGCTGTAGCTGCTTTCTTTCATTATTTGCAAAATGATATATTTCAATTTTGAGTCTTGAAATAACATTTTAATCTTGAAAATTGCCACAGCAATTTCCAAATAAGCCCCAGAAATTGGCTGGAGGATCTCTTGGTTCAATAGTCATTAACTTTAATAAAAGGAGGTAAGATAAACTGAGTGCTTTGTTTTGGGTTAGTCTGAAACACTGTACTGTTTCAATTTATTTTTTTCTCCAGGCAGTAGACTGAAATATTATGGGTTATCACTGCCCTTCACAGGTTGTGTCTTCATTGGAAAATGTTGCACTCTCAGCTTCTGTTAGTGGCTGCGAGCAGGGACAGTCCTCGTGATGTCCAGATAATTTATCATTCAGTGGTGCCTTTAGCAGACCAAGCAGGACTGCAGTGAGCCCCAGCACTGCATGGGCTTGGGTGATCTCCAGCAGCGTTTCTGTGCTTTCTAAGGAAATGGGGAAGACCTAGTGGTGCATTTCTGGTCAATAAGTAGTGATGCTGTGTAAGATGCTTGGCCATGACAGGGACAAGGTAGTTGTTGGTGTGTGGACTTCTCACTGAGCAGCTGGCTGTACAGCTGTCTGCAATGGTAGGAGCCTTTCACTAGGCAATGTGGGGAGAAGCTGGGGAAGGAGTTGTCATCTCCACTCCTGGCATGAAAACACAGGAGGAAATGAAAGCGGGTGAAAAAGGATAAATGCAGGGTACGTAAATACCACAGGAGGGAGGATGATGGATGGGAAGGAGGGAGAAAGTACTTGTTTTGAAGAAAATTGCTGTCAGATGATTCAGGGGGTGAAGGGATCTGTCTGATGTAGCTTGGAAATTGGCTGTGAGCACCGAGATGCTATGGAAACATTCTCACAGTAATGCAAAGAGCATGGCAAACAGAGTTGTTGGAGGGCCCATCGTAATCTGTGAGACAAGAAGTGGTAAAAGGTAAAGCTGTGGGGTTAGTGCTGCATGTAATGATGAGCTACGGTCTTGCCTCAACAGGTAAGATAAAAGAGGGTCACAATTTCTTGGAGAAAAGGAGGGTGAAAGGGATGATAGTGCCAAGAGTGACCAACAGAGATGCTGGGTATGAAAAGAGGGCTCTGTAAAGTTATTAGGTAACTAGGAATTGCAATTATTGCTTTAATTTCCCACAGAAAAAGAAAATAAAAAAGAAGGAACTTTTCTACAGAGGAATTTACATCCTAAAGATTAGGAAGCTTCAGATAGTGACAATTGTCAGTTTTCAGGGAGAATTAGGTCTTGCACAGGTAACTAATCAAGCAGTAAAAGACATTCCAGTAGCAGAAAGAATAAGAGGACATGTAAAGAAGAGGTGGGCCACTGTATGGAGTGGGGCAGGACTGAGACTTCAAAGAGTGTAGGTGTGATCCTAAAAGTGCTGATTGTTTTTCTATGGTTTGTGAGAGGAATAGTAATTGCTCGTCATGGAGCCCTGAAGGTCAGGGGCAATGGAGGTGGAAATTATTGCGACAGGGGTGGGAGTAAAATTCAGAGTCTTCCATGCATGTGAATGGGAGATAGATGAAGGAGGGAATGATGGGGATTAAGCGGTCTCCACAAAACCCAAGGCACTTAATTTCTGCTGAAATCTTATTTCTCTGACTTCATGGGGAATTAGGAAACATCAAATGGAAAATCCATGAACACGCTTAAGGGAGTCAGACAAGGAGGTGTTGACATCCAGAGGTGTGCCACTGCTGTGGCAGTGGTGAAGCATGGCTTTAGCCTGAAGGACATCCACCAGTCTGCATGGCTGCTGGCAGGGAGGATGACTTTACCCAGAACGAGAAGGCTTCCTGAACAGAAACCAAAATATGTTGTTTGTAACACAGATGTTGCTAGCACCCTGCTGACACTGAGCATCAGCTTTTGTGGAAAAGAAAACAAATCCCCACCCATATGGAAGTTTGTTCTTCATAATCTACTGTCAGGCTCTTTCAAAACATTCGTATTTGCTAAGGAAAACAGTAATTTATTTTAATTCTATGAGGCTAGTTACATTCTTTGTGCCATTTCACATGTTCAAATCAATTTGACATGCTTACAGATGTCATGCAGAATTGTATGAATGTTTGTTATGAACCAGATTGGTTCAGAGGACTTTGTTATATGGCATATGTCCCAAAACTACGATTAATTAGTCAGTACTCAACCTTTGTACTTTAAACTATAGTCTTATCCATGTGTGAAATTGTATGCTTTCATTCCTTAGATTTTATTGCAAAATATACAGATGATCAATTCAATTACTAAGCTGGACTGGAAGTCACAACTGTTCACTCTGGCTTAAAACAAATCTACAGTTCTCTTAAGATCAGGGATTTGCGTTTTTTTCTTTCTGAATATTTCAGCTTGGAGGTTGGCAGTATATGAGCACACATTCCTTCCCCTCCTTTAGAATCTGTTGTTGTGTTGTTGTTGTTTGCTTCTGATTTGTTTTGCTGTGATACTTCTTCTGTACTGTGAGTACAGCACTGCCCATCCGTGACAAGAAACCTCTGACAATCCTGGTAAGCTGAGGGAGGATGTGTGTATCCTTAGACGACTATTCTGAGCAGATCCCAAGGGTTTCCTGAACTTCACCTGGCAGGACACCAGATGCTCTGTACCTAATGGTACAAAGGCACCACTCCCTCTTGGGCAGGATTTGGTGCCAAACAGCCCCAGGAAGCCACTGGATTTGCACAATAATTGTATTGAATGTCTAGCAGCTGGTAGCAATTAAATGGCTAAGTTTTTCTCTTCCATCCCATTTTTTATCACCTCTCCAAAACTGAATCATGCAGACCAAATGGCTTTAGTGCTCTATGTCTCCCAAAATGTCTGGGAAGAAACGCTGGTCTCTGTCCAAACAAATACAAATATGAAACAAAGACCAGTCCAGTGAGGTGCTAAAAAGGCATTGTTGATTTCCACTCATTTCTGTTGAAGTGGAAGATGTTCATTGCCTTGTAACTGGTTCCACTGAGTCATACAGAGCCTTGTAACTGGTTCCACTGAGTCAATGGTCTGGCTTCCTTTGTAACTCAGTTTTAAAATCTGGTGACAACTTTTGGTGTACCCATGAATGATTCCTCCCAAAGATGAACTCCAGCTTTGGGCTCTCTGTAACCCTTGGAAGGGGCTTTGACCTCTCTTCATGGTTACAGCAGTAATTCTCTCTGATGCTTTCGGCTCTATTGGCAAGACACCTGAATATCTTTTCAGAAAGTAATTTGGACTGTGTTGGTCATAAAAGGACTTGGTTGTTTTACATCTCTGTCATTCCTGCAGTGAAAATGGCTGCTGTATCTGTTAGCTCAGTTTCCAAACTTCAGCGAGCAGGAAGGCAAGATTTGTGTCGCCATTAACTCCCGCTTCAACCGTGTGAGTGCACACGAAAAACGTGTGACGGCCACTGACCATGCAGTGATGCCAAGCCGATGTGTTTACAAAGGAGGAATTCTTGAACATACCGACCATTGGGATCCCTTACTGGGTGAGAGATCCCGAGGAGGTTGAGTTCTGAAGTGAAAGGAGAAACCTGCAGATGGAAGCAGAGGAGCAGCAGGCAGAGAAATAAAGCAGTGAGTGGAGAGGTGGGAAATGAGGCAGTGTACTGTGGGGAATGGGGTGGGTCTGCTGTGCGCTGGGCTGAACCCCAAGAGGTTTCAGTTGAGAGTTCTGCTGGAGGAGTCGGCTGTCCCCTTGGGCAGCTTACCCCATCCCATGGTATCCAGTCTATAAAATAAGAACATTAATTCTTCCTGCCTCCCACTCGATATTTATATATCTGTTCTATTCACACAGTGAGAAGCATCTTCTGCTGCAGAGCCCAGCAGCTGGGTCCTGATCCTAGATCCAGAGCAGGTTTTGCTGACTCTTACGGAGCAGCCTGTGCATCCTACACATACAGCTGGTACAAGTGAAACCATCTGTTGGCTGCGGTTTTGCATATATTCCTGTAAGTGTGTGCAAAAAAGAGAGAAGCCAGAGCAATGAGAGCAGGAGGAAGCAGCTTATTTGAAATGGGCTATTTACACTGTCAATGAAACTGAGACACGCACATATGCAGGTATTGTATAAGTAGGTGTTTATTTAACTGATGTCCTTGATTTTATGTGGGCGTTTTGCAAGGAGAAGGAATGGTTGATCTGAGGCAATAACTTGGGCAGTTTGATTTCTTGGTTGTTCGTAAAGGGAAATGTACTTTGTAGAAGTGAATTCCTAAGTATATGGCAAAGGAGGTTTTTTAGTCTGAATCATTCCTTTGAGAGATTTTAAACATTTGCCTCCCACATGCTTCAATAATTCTCTGAAAATGGCTTCATTGCATGATCTGAGAAGCTGCATTCTGGCGCCTGATGGTTTATGAGAAGTAAACACAATGGAGTGGTCTTGGATCATATAAATTCAGGATTTAACAGTAACAGGCAGGGCGGGGAGGGGGAGGCCTGCCTGCAGCATCCCAGCACTGCGTCCACCCGGGCACGTGAGGCTCTGCAGTGTTACTGAGTGTGGTGCAGCCCAGCCTCCTCCAGACCTCACATGGAGAGTACAAGCTTGCAGAAAAACAAATAGTTTTACAAGTGTCTACTCTGACATGTCGCCAGAAGGCAAGAGCACTTTGGACATGCTCTGTGAGAGGAGCTTCGTCTCTTTGTGACTGCAAGCATGGCCCCAGCTTTCTTCACTTCTCAGTTTTTCTATCGTGTTTATTTTAAGGGTGATTTTCACTCTCCTGTTTGCTTAGCTCCTCCCAGTGCAGTAAAACTGTGAAGATACACATGGCAGACCCTGAGATAGCCTAGACCAGAGCATCCCATGGTGGTGAGGGCATCTCGAGCACCATGAGTCCAGCAGACTGTGTGCAAGTCGGCTTCCAGTATCCCCTCAATTTGGATGAATTTTGAACCCAGGGTACTTCTCATCCCAGACTGAGCCACAGCTGCTCTTCTTCTTTCCAGCGGAGGGATGCTGGGTTTCATACACACACCGGGGAAGGTGGCAGTCAAAGGGATTTGGGAGCTGGTTTTTCTCCTTACCCACAGGTCAGAATGATCTTCCTTTTATGAGGGATAAGTGAGAATATAATTTGTTTCCATTTTAATGAGTTTCAGTCCTCAGCAACCTTGAAGTGCATAACAAATGGAGCTATGTATGTGTTCTGGCTACTGCTGGGCTGGAGCGTGGTGGCTCTCCAGGCACATGCCTCAGCTTGGTAGGACTGAATCAGCAGGGGAGCAGAGATTGCCTCGTCACCACACAGGCAGACTTGGCAGGGCAGGCAGCAGTGCTGCAGCATGGGTAGGATCAAAACCCACACTCCCACGGTGGGGAGGACACGGCTGTGTGTGACCAAGGGTTTCCAGGAGCACGGGTTTACTTCTTGTCTTATGACTGGTTGCTTTTCCCAATTGCCTTTGAGTGTGATGTTATTTTACTGCCCAGCACAGATGCCTCGTATTTCAGACATATCTCCTGCAGTGGCAAAGTCTTGCCAAATGGGCTGTTAGCTGCATGAGTCTGCTGTAGACTGCAGAGGAGATAGTGCACTTCAGCATGGTGGGAATAATACGGTATAAATCCTTCTGCAGCTGTGTATTTACATAGAATATTCTTGTACAAGATGTCTTTTGATATTATAGCACCTGTGATGTTCTTTGGTCATGGAAATTGTATAGTGAGCACCAGTAAGCACTACAAATGCCCAGTGAAATGAGCGACTGAAAGAAGAGAATTGCATTTGAAGTAAAGCAAAGGGCAGAAGGAAGGAAATAACACAGGGCTGTGCATGGGAAGGGAAGGAGAAAGCCAGCAACATTCTGACCTTACCACTTTTTCACTCTTTGCTTAGTAGCAGAGGACACAAGTAATCACTAGGTTGTTCCTTATCTTCTCAGCATTTCCCTCTCCTGGAAGGGAAGATCATTAGAAATGGAATAAGTTCTTGGGTTATCAGTGTGATTCTGCAAATCTGAAGGTTTTTTTTTTTTTCTTTGTCGTAAATCTCAAGTTCGGTTTATTTTTATGAAATCTTCTGTAGCTCATTCTGCAGAGTGGTTGCAGCCCTCATACTCTGAAGAAGTAGATTTTGTGCGAGGCTGTAGGTTTGCACCAGTCTCAGAAAACTCATGGAGAGGAGATCTGTTTCCTTACAGCCTGCTGTTAAATCTGGAGTTTCCAGCGCATGTGTGTGTGTTTGTACACCAAGCTTGCTCTGCCTTCTCAGATCCTGTTCAGGTGTGTGAATCCTGGCTGCTCATGATCTTGGAAGGTCAAGTCTTTAGGCAGTAACAAACAGAACTGAGAATGAAAACAGGAAGGAAATAATGATTTGACAGTCTGACAGCAGTACATCCCCTTTGGGTTTGTACAGGGCTGAGATGATCTGTGCGTGCTGGTGGCTTAAAAAGTGTTCATGTTTGAGTGTGCGTGTAGCCATAGTAAACATGCGTGTATGTGGTATCTGTATGTGCTGTGTATATTATGAATGTTTAAGGAAATAGATGATCCTAAGAAGTCAATGCTTGGCAGCAGTTCAAATACAAGGTGGTAGTGACATACTTCTGATCTGGATGCAGCAGTTCCAGCTGAATCTGGCTGCTCCCCAGATTCTCGTAACTGCTGTCTTAAAGTGTTACTGCAGTTGCTTTGAGCCTACAAAAAGCAGGAGGCTCTTCTATGCCCTCTGAGCACAAAAACAGAGAGCTTTGAAGCCTTTGGTCTGAGGAAGATTCCTCAAGTTAATTTTGTATGCAAGGAGCAGCTGCTGAGAATATAAATTTTGCAGATAAACACTGCTGAAGAGGGAGAGAAAACAGAAGACTGCTGAACTGCTCAAGTGCCCTTCATCTCTGCTTTGCCAAATAAATTACTCCTACTCACTATTTTTTTTTCTTAAACAAAGCCAGAAAAAGATACAAAGAGATTTGTGAAGTTAGACATCCTTTGCAAAAATTCAGAATGTCTCAGGTTGTTCAGCTGATGAGCAGAAAATCTGTGTTTTGTAGAAATCCTTTCTGCTTTGGCTAAGTCTCTATTGCTACCAAAAACTTAAAGTCTATAAATCCAGCATTGGCATCAGAACTGCGCTGATGCAGAGCTCAGCAAAGCCTCTCTGGAAAGCCACCTGGGCAGCCAGCCTGTGTTGGGCTGTGTGTGGAGGTGGCCAGCTTGCTGCTGGTAGCCCAACCAGCTGGGTTAAAGCCTGCTGTGGTGGCTCAGTGAGAGCTGTGGAATTTACTCATAAGTCCATCTATTCTCATCCAAAGGGATCCAGCTGCCTTTTCCCAAAGAAAGGCTGCCCCAGCTGCCTTGTTCAGGAAATCTAAGCTTGTTGCATAAAAAGGGATGATTACTAAATTCTTCAGGCTGAAATTGGGTGATCTCTTCAGTAATGGGCTCTTGAACTCGTTTCATATTGTACAGTCTCATCATATAAAATCATTCCTTCTTTTTGATGTGTGCTCCGGTTTTGTCTCTGAAAATATAAATGTTTCTGAACATTCCTACAGAGTCCCTCTTCTACAGGCATTAAATATCGGTTGTACATGTTCTGCAGGGGTAAGGTTGTGCTATGGGCCACTGCAGCATGGTCAGCTTGGTCTGTGTTAGCAAAGTGATAAATGAAGCTTTGGTGGAAGAAAACTACTTGTTTCTGAGTTCTTCTGATGAAAGAAACTGTTCGGAGTCACCTCATTTGTTTTATGTTTTACTGGAATTGTTCTTTTTGTAGCCCTTGGCCATTATCAGTTATTCTGGATAAATGGGTTTCCACATCTCCTCCAACTTACCTACTACTCCAGAAGATGAATCCCACTGTTGTTTCACTTCATATTCAGTGGGATTCTTTTTCTTTAGCTGAGTATTTTGTGATTCGTGAAAAAAAAAAGAGCCCTGGAGCAGGCCAGCATCTCTTGGAGACTCAACTCTAAATTTTTACAAACCCTCTTTGAATGCCAGTAAACTGCAATCCTTTTTTCCAAGGATATTTGCAAACATTAATGAACTAACTCTCACATTCAATCCCATATGCTTGAGACATCTTATCCCTCATGTGGCTAGGCATCTGAGCTACTGATAGATCTGAGTACAACAGTTGGAAGCATGAGCCTGGTTTGCTATCACTGCCATGTGTCTTGGCTGCGGTAGAACTTCATCTCTCTTAACCTCTTTTCAGATGGAAAGAGATACTTTGTCCAGCAGCCAAAGGGAAATGCAGGCATCCTGGTGGAAAACAAGCTGTTTCAAAACCCTGGCTGCAAGCTACCCACACATCACGGTTGTCAGCCCGGCTGCACATGCATAGTTACAGGGAATAAAATAGAGAGGACCTTCTGTTCCTATTCAGAAAGGTCTCTACCCATTCACCTATACCAAAGGATCGTCATCAGCTGCCAGTATTAATTTGTTCTCCTCTGTGGGTTTCCAGCCAAAGGAAGGCAAAATAAGTCTAATTCTATCCAGCAGGGGCACTTGCAATGCAAATGCTAGCCCATGTATTACAAAGCATTAGTGTAACATGCTTCTAAATTACTTGGGGTAATTTGTGATTTTATTTATTCCTCTTTTTCTTTAATTAACTTCTGGGAAGAGAAGATGGATATCAGTATAGGGAAAATCAAATATGAGAAACAAAGCCCATTTTTTATTTTGACACTATGCTTCCCTTGTAATAGCAGGTTATTTAAAGAGAAGCCTGGAATAATCCAGTATAAGCAAAGCAGAGTGCTCTCCCGAAGCCAAACTCTGTGTGGGTGTGCTCTTGTCAGGGCTCCCAGAAAAGGAGGGCAGGGAAGGCTGTTAGTCAGACCTCATACGTTGCAAGAGATGTTGGTTATTCAGTAGCTGGCATTTTTCCTTGGCACACCAATACAGAACCACTACTCTGGTGCACCAGAAAAGGGTTCATCCCATTGGGAAAATCCTGACATAACCTGAGTTCTTGTTCTTTTATTTTCATAAAAGAAAATCCCAAGGAGAGGTGGCTGGAAGAGGTGTGCTCTGCAAAGGTCTTGCCCATGGGTTAGGAATGAGTCTCTGTTCCTCTTCCTCTTCTTGTTGTTGCACCTTGTGCCCTGTTTGCGGCAGGTCCCAGGCTGGGATCTGGTGGTGTTGCTTCGTGGCACTGGTAGGGGATTGCGTTGTATGGGGTGGTCCCACCTCGTGTTGCACGGAGCCTGGCTTGAAGCCACAGTGCAGCCCTGCTAGGTGCAGGCATAGCCCCTGTAGAAGAACAGTCAATATGAGACATACCTTATTGTAGCTTTTACAAAGAGTTCACCCACATGCTCAGTTTTCTCACGGTGAATAGTGTCTTGATGTTGTTGGGCTTCTTAAAGTTCAGAAATTAAGCATATGTATAAATCTTTGCATTATCTCAACTTACTTTTATAGTTTCTTTAATAGCGTTGTTTTTTTTTTTTTCTCAGTATATTGCTTTTTGAAATTTCTATAGCAACAGTGTAGCTAAGAATATTTTAAATAAAAGTAATTTAAGCATTGAAGGCAGGTGATTATATTCCTTAGAAGAAGAATTGAATAAATTGATGATTAGTTCTTGAAACAGCAGGGGAAACTAACAAAGAGGATAAGGTACATTTCCATTTCCACTGATGGATATGAATGTGTAAACATCATCTTTCTTTGTTGTATATCTATGGGTTTGATTTTTAATTATTTGTCCTGGAGATAATAAATGATTATATGTTATTTATAGAAAACTGCATATGCCCAAGTTCTACTCTGTGAAATCCAAATTTGTACTGATTTGCAGTCAAGACCAGACCACTAATGATTAATTATATGCAGGAATACAAATTAAATTTCATATGATGATAAATAAATTAAAACTGACCATAGCATTTGTTTTAAAACAAAAAATGTCTAGCTAGAAATTCATTTCCTAGACCTATGAGAATTATTGTAGACAATGAACAGGGCATGAAAGCTTAGAGCCGGCACAGATATTGATTGGTATGTCCAGGGTGCATTTCATGTATTTACCCTCCGCTTCCCCTCTCCAAGGAGACCCTCCCCTGGTCAATTCTTTCCATCGATTTAGAGTCTGCCTACTCAGAAGCTGAAAATGGTGATGTTGGCGCAGAGAGCACAGGAAGAGCGATCGACTGCAAATACATTTTGTGATGCTGTTTCCATGTTTTAAAGTCAGAAAATTTATTAATGGCAGCAGGTTTCTAATTTTCCCTTTTGAACATCTCAATCAAACTGATAGCAATTTGAAAACTCCCGGTCATTTTCAGTCTCTCTGAAGTGATGCCTGTTTTGCTTTCTCTTGCCCTTCCCTGCAGACAGTGAAATCATTCCTCCTGACTGCCTGCGGCCCCGCTCCTTCACCGCCATCCGCCGGCCCTCGCTGCGGCGGGAGACGGAGGACACACGCCTCTCAGTCAGCCTCTGCGACCTCAACCTGCAGGAGGAGAGCTTCCACGTGACGGCCACCACCTGCCCCATCCCGCAGAACTCCCTCAACTCCCAGCACTCCCACCTCCTCCCCTCCCAGCTTGAGAGTGACCTCCGCTTCCACCACCTCCGGGGAGCCCACGTCAAAATCCTCGATGACCAAACTGTGGCCCGCCTGGAGCATGCCCGGGAGGAGAGGACTTTGGTTTTCACCAGCAGACCCCTTCGGATCAACGAGACCATTTTCGTCAAGATCAACAAGTCCAACGCCGCGCGCACGGGGACGCTGTCCTACGGGGTGACGTCCTGTGACCCCAGCACCCTGCGGCCCAGCGACCTCCCCTACAACCCCGAGTCCTTGGTTGACCGTAAAGAGTTCTGGGCTGTCTGCCGAGTCCTGGTGCCCCTCCAGAGCGGAGACATCTTGGGATTTATGGTGAATTCAGATGGCGAGCTGCACCTGAGTCACAACGGTGCCAGCACCGGCATGCAGGTCTGCGTGGACTCTTCCCAGCCCCTCTGGATGTTCTTTGGTTTACACGGCGCCGTCATGCAGATCCGTGTTCTGGGTAGGTCTCAGCCCCACCTTTCTCAAAACCTCGCGTGCAGAATGGCAAGGTGGGATGTGTTGTAGGGAAAGAGTAGTGGGAAGGAATGGAAAAGCTGGTGGGCTCCCTTTCTACTCTAGGATCAGGTACCATGTACCGTGTACGTAGCGCATGGGTGTCAGTTACAAGACTCTTTCCACTTTGATAGCATCTTTCATCTGATGGTCTCAAAGCTTTGTTCAGATAATGAATTAAGCCCCAGAGACCTCCACTGAGTACAGATGAGTCACCACTGACATAGGAGATGCAAGGAAGGGGGAGGGAGAGGTGCTTTGGGCTGTTCTGGGGCATAGCCAGCAAGACAAATGAGATTGGATTCCCTTTCCTGTGTGTTAGTTCTCCGGCATGACTGATTCCCCCGAAGAGTGGTTCCCATGCTTCTCTCATATGGGAGAGGTAGGCTGGAAGGCAAAGGGAAGCCCTGTGCTTCATAATCCCAGAGGTGCACAGAGCATGGCACCCACCTGCATAGCAGATGAGGGGTTTCCTTGTCTTTAGGCAGTGTAGCTCATATAGCTTGGTGGACCTCTCAAGAGCTGGCCTCTTTCTGTTGATATTTTTCCTGTAAGATATGTTAGCCAAAGCACTTAAATGCTGAAAGTCATGTTTTGGAAGAGTGGAGGGAAAAGCCTTGAAATAGCATTTGTTCAGGATCAAACTGCCTGATCCACTTTGTGTGTGGATATTGGAGAAGCATCTTCACAAGGCCACAAGTGTAGGAGGTGTTTGGCCTTGAATTATGGTACCATATTATGGTACTGCTGGTGTCAATGTCAGAAAGTAAATGAAGATTTATGAGAACGTGAAGTTACTCCTGCTCCTTCTCTAGCTGGAGATTATTTAGAAGTGCTCCTTTTTTGTTTAAACTGTTATAGCCATATAAATATAAATATACTTAATTCATTTTTGCTTCAAATCCTCTCTAAAATACCCCTTTTATCCGATAAGAAAAAAATCCAAACCCACAACCAACTAAAACCCAACCAACATCTCTTTTCGTAGGATTTTTGGACAATCTTTGAAGATAAATTGTGATGAACACACACATCTGTCTGCAGGGTCCAGATCATGTTAAACACAATCTAAAGTGCCCTAAATTATTTGCTTAAAGATGACCACAGATGTATGCTGTGATTGTTTCTTGGCCATTAACAGATCACAGACGACAAATGTAATACTACAATTTATTTCCAGGAGCCCCAGACTCAATCCCTGATAATTTAACCTGATTACATTTGTTGCGGGTACTGTACGTAATCCATGGCTAGCTCTGCTCTCCACCAGCACATCATTGTGATAATGGTAGGTGAAGTCAAACAGATCCCAGTCCAAGCAGGAGGATTAAATGATTCTGTATACATAAGAAGAAAAGCATGCTCATGTCATTGAGCTGCTGGTAAAACTAGCCATCAGCCAGTACTTCCTTTCATATGAGGTCACTAATTCTGGCATTTTTGCACAGTGAATATCCCATCTGCAATAGGTTTTGAAACAGGGGTCAGAGAGGATGCGTCTCACTACAGGATCAGACTGACACCCTCACAAGGAATTCAGCAGAGCACCAACTTAAACGTGGAACTCTTGCATCCTGGGCAAACCTCCTGCTGAGCAAGTTAGATCCCAGTCCCTGTGAAAGTCCTCCCTACCTGCTTGCAACTTCAGCCCAAACTAGCACACTCTGCTGAATGTTTTAGATAAATCCATGCTTTCCATTGAAAATCTGCTGCGCTGGGAAACTCCTCACTACCTCTATTTGTATGCATGTAACAGACTTTTCCTAGCCTCTGTCACTGGAGGAGAAGCTGAAAATAGGCTTTTGTTCTTACATGAGATGTAAATTAAGAGAACTGAACTTGCTGACCTTGCCGACCTTGCCTTGCTCAAGGAAAGGATAGGACCCTGCAGGGTGTACAGCTTTAGCCACATCAGCATGGGCAGCAAACTGCTGTCTCCCAGTTAAAAGCTGTGAAACTACAGCTTGCCAATAATATTTAACAAGTGTTAAAATACAGACTCAGCTTTTCAGATCTCTTTTTTTTTTCCAGTATAATAATGCTGGAAGCTGTACATTGCCAGTATCAGTATAGTGCTGCTGACCAGAGAACTGTGCTGCTGCTGTCCCTACACTGGCCGTCCTGTACCTGCAGTAATTATGCAGGTTGTCAATACCCCGAGAGAAGGCGAAGAAAATAATGAACTACCATTCCTAGCTTTTGCAATGCTATTATGGAGGTGATGTGAACTGTTTGCACTGCCGTGGAACAGATTACGACACTTGCCATAATATCTGTCATTACAATATTAGAAAATGTAAGAAGAATATAAAGTGTTCATCTTTCTAATGACAAGCTCCATCTTCAGAATGCAAACAGGAGTAATTTTGTGTGATCTATCTTTTGTAGTTTGAGTTTTATATTGCAGGAAAAGACATGTTTATAGTCATCTCTTCTAGCTTTAATGGAAAATGTGAAGTTCCATATCCTTGAAAGAAATGAGACAGAAATACTGCAAGAGGCATAACTGTACCAAACCTAGGTGGAACAGCAGATGTCATTCTTATTCTGGGGGCATGCCGTTGTCAGGACAATCAAGGCAGTGGTACGCAGTGTTAAAGAAATATCAGACATGCAGCAAACTATAAAATACAGCAAATGAAAGTTGCTTTTTCTGCTTCCTCTCCATTTTTTCTGCTTTTTGGGGAGGAAGAAAAAGGTGGAAAGCAACATCACCTCGTGCAGCTAGAGAAGGTTTATTTTTGCTTGGGAAACAGGACAGGATGGCTCTCAGTATTTTACTGGATAATACATTTCACACCTTGAAATTAGTTATTTGGTCCTGACCCAGAGCAGGACTGAGCTCATGTCTCTCCTGGCTGGTGGCTTTACTGTGGAAGCTGTCATTTGCTGCCAGCACCTGCTTGACAGTGCTGGAGATATAACCTTTATTTCCTAATCTAAATATCATGGGAGACCATCTCTACCCAAGCTAATGGCCTTCCAGAAGTCTGTAAGAAGGCAGGGTGGTGTGAAGTTGTTTCCACTGTAAATAATTCTAACTTCTGTTCCAATCTTATCAGGCTGGCATCGTCTACTGGCAATGTATTTGCTGTAGGAGAAATAATAATAATAATTAAAAAAAAAAAAAGCAGAAAATGAAGATAATGTTGGAAACTCTCTGTTTCTTTTTGTCACCCTACCACAGGGAAAAAAAAATGAAACCCAAGCACCACCACAGCACAGTGAGAGACCACAGTCGTTTGTAGTGGGAGGTGGAAGGATGTCAATTTGTTGCAAAGAAAACGTTAAAAGGCAACTTGACCACATGGAGGGAAGATAAATGAAGGAGGAGGGCACTTTAATGTAGCAGATAATAGCATAAAAATATCAAGCTGCTGACAAATGTAGGGACACAAATTTAAATCAGACATAAGTGAGGGTAATTAACTACAGGAACAAACTATTGAGGGAGGTAATAGATCTTTATGTCATGATTGGAAGCCTTTCTAAATATTTTATATGTAAAGTGTTGGCCTTGCTTCAGAAATTCTGTGGGTTATGTATGCAGGACCACCAAACTGAAATCCAGACTGTTAGGGGTGTAGAAATGAAACAGAATTTGCATTTCCTGTAGGAATTCCATTTGTTCTGGTTTGGATTTTTTTTTTTTTCCAGGCATTATTCCTATACAGTTGACAAAATCAGCCTATTAAATTTGATTTGCTGTTTTTAGCTCTTGCTGGTGAGCATTGCAGCTCTCACACAGTTCTAGAGACAGCTTTGAAAAGCTGAAATGAACCAGTCTGGATACATTGGTCTGGTTTTGGTGGTGTAATTCATTTGTGAAGTTTAATTGATTGACCCCATAAGGGTTTAAAATGTATGACTCATGTCTGGAGGAGCTATCACAGCAATAAGTTTATATATTTGGTATTTGGGGAGCCAAATGGCTAAGGATATTCTTTCATTTTCTCATGTCTCAAAGTGAATCATAGCATTTAAAACATCCTTCTCCTTTATATTGTTTTTGTGTCTGTCTGTCTGTGTGTGGTTTCCCTTGTGAATTTCATCCTTTCCAGTAATATCAAAGTTTTCTTTTGAGCAATGAAATAACATGTTCCACCAGCAATTGTAATGATGAAGCTGAGTTACCACCTTATCTGTGTCCTTTCTGCCTGTGCCCTTCAATATCTCCAGCCCCACCAGAACAGCTGCTCCTGCTGCAGCTCCCTGCATGTCTCCTCGTGCAGGCCAAGAGCCCGCATTTGGCGTGGGTAAGCCTGTACTCACATCCACACTGGTAGATGCAGAGTGTGTATGGGCTAAGCACTCCTGCCTCCTTTACCATGGGCGTTGAGTTGGAGCTCCTACCTATCTGCCCATTGCAAGACATAGAAAGTAATTGGTGCTAGGGTTTCCGTCAAAATGGGAGTAAAGGGGTTCGGGAGGACACTGTGGGACTGCATGAAAAACAAGGGAAGAGAGTTAATAATCAGTGCCTCTTGGAAATAAATCCACTTGTGATGAGAGAAGCCTCGTCATAACCCATCCTCTCGTTTGGTTTTATCTTTCTCTGCAAGTGAAGTACATGTTACTGATGTTAAGTTGTAAGAGCTGCGCTGTCCACAGCTTCTGGCTTGATTCTAGCACTGCGTGGGTCTCTCCATTCCTGTCTTGTTTTCTATTTATTGTTTTGAGGGAGAATCAGCACAAAGGGAGGCTGTTGTGTTAGGGAGGACAGGGTGCTTTACAACTTGTCTCTGTGTGGTCACGGAGAGTTGTATGCAGTCAGATGCTTGCCTTTTGTGGACAGTGTCAGCAGCATCAGAGTTAATACCGGCTTGTGGCTTGTGCCATCCAGCTAAAGATCTCGTCACACAGGACTCGTAAAACCACACTTGCCATGGGTACGTCAATGAGCGTTACCCTGTGTGCTGAGCTATCAGCCAACATCTGGTAGAGGCTGGGCAGAGCAAGCAGGCCTCCTCTAGGTGACAGCCACAAGGCGTGTGAATATCTCACCCTCTCTACACTGCCTCCATAAGAGTGAAAGTGACTATCATGACTAGGAAAATATACCATCCCTGGATGCAATGAGATGTTCATAACAAGTGATGTATAGGTCTCCCTTATCCCATAATGTCTTTGCCTGCCTACTTTGAATACACAGGATACAGGATCGTATACCAGCCTCTTTGAATTACGGCTCATCTGTCAGGAGATAAAATCTGCCTGTTCTTTGAACTAACACTGGCAAGAGTTAGTTATTCTGGCTACTGAGAGAGTGACAAAGCAGACTAAACTCTTTCTTTTCCTTCTTTGTCAAATGCCATTTCATCCAGCAGCGTGTCCTTTAGAAATTCAGAGCAGTGCTAGCCAAGGAAAGTGGAAATATTTATCTCCTGCATGTATCTGCCACCCCATTTAGATATGTCCCTCCTGGCAGGGCACAGAGCTGGGAGGAGTTGGGTTAGGCACTGGTTTCCCTTTTGCTCACACAACCACTTTTGTTGTGGTCTCCCAGTAACGCAGAGCCCAGTGGCCTTTCTGAGATGCAGCTGGAAAAGGCACTACTTATGAACAGGAGCTGATCTGGTCAGGGTGATTAATACCTGTGCTATTTTAGAGGGCTTTTTGTTTTCTTAAACAAGGTGAAATCTCAAATTCTCATTCTTCACGCATTTTGGCTGCTTAATCCAGGCTCATTTTTGACCTCTTGTTGATCCAAGCATCTGTCTGTGTGTTTTGTTGGGCTAGACTGTGAGACATAGCCCCTTAGAGGCTCCTTCACTTTAGTTCAGCTAGATGCTCATTGCATGGTGTCCATGCCCGTAGGACTTTTCAGGGTGAAGTGCTGAGTAACCGCTGAACCTCAATCCCTTCGGGTCCGGAAAGACACCAGCTGGCTTGTACGTTTGCCATGTGCTCTTTGCCTTCAGACAGCACACTGGGATGCAGCGTCTGGAGCTTTCATTTCTCCTGCTTAACTGGACTGTGGGTAATGGATGTGCTGGTGCCCTGCAGCCCTTCTGGGCACAGTGGACAGCAATGTTCCAGTGAAGCCATAAAGCACACTCCTGCTCTGATCCATAGGAAAGTCTGAACTGTTGTTCCCTGTGTGGCTGGGATCTACTTTTTACTTTCCCAAACTGTGGTTAAGCCTAACACCCGTGTGCAAATGTAGGCCTTACGGTTTTGCATGCAGAATCTGCCAGGCTGCTTTATGACCTATTTCTGGACATTTCTGTAGCATAATGTGAACTTTCTTGTGTTTTCTTGGGCTTGTAAAAAACAAAATGTAGTCCTGTTCAGATATGCAGTATTGTTCTGTTCAAAACTAAAATCACCCAGGCAATATTGAATACAAAAATCACCAGGGGTCATCAGCTGATGCTGGTCACCTGAGAGGCAGAGATGAACTGCAGTACAGAGGCCAGGCTCTGAGAGCATGGCTGGCCACAAACATTGAGCCCAAGGGGAAGGAAGCTCTGGTTTCTGGTAAATGCTGTATTGTTCCCATCGCCGTGGGAACATAACAACTGGCTGTGTAAATATACGTGTTTTATAGCACTCAAAAGTGATGGATATGATTACATCCTTCCCTAGCATTATTGTTGATCTTTAACTACCATGTGCCCAGGCAGCTACAGGTGCTTTGTTCCTTTGTTTTAATGCGATGTATTCAAAAGTCCCTCTTGGGCAAGACCTGGGTGGCCCCACGGGATAGAATATCTCTCCTGCAGCCTCTCGTGCAGCCTTGGCTAGAGGCAAGAAAATGTGATAATGTGCATAAATTTATATGGCTTCTCATTGGAACAAAGCATGAGCTGTCATTTTAGCATTGAGACAATCTCGCTGAAACCATGCTTGGCATTTGCAGCTCTCCCTCTATAGCTGATGGAGCATTTGCATTAGTGAAAGCCAGTTACTAAAATAAAATGTGGAAGGATTTAGCCATTGCAAAGCTCGTCTTGGTAAGATCCAGCTTTTCGTGGATGAACCAGTGAAGAAATACTGAGGTTGCTGGCACTGGTGCCAAGTAAGAGACATTACTCTGACATCTGCCTGCCAAATATTGAGAGAGAGAAACTTTGTCTGTCTTCCTGGGAGAAGATGAGGGAAAGAACCCTAACACACACTACACTGTGTCTTGCCACTAGGTTGCAAGGTGAAGAGAAGGCACATTAGTGTACAATTCCAAGTTCCCCACTACATCTTCTGTAGTGGTTTTTGCTCTTGTAATATACAAAATATCTGTGTAATTCCAACAAATTCTGCATTCTCTAATGGATAAAATTATGTGTCTATCCATTTTTTTTTTTTTTTCTGTAATGAAAGGATGAAAAGAGGAAAATAATATTTTGGGAAAGTTCTATGCAGGCTACATCCATGAGCAGAAAAAAAAAATATGAGAATTTCTATTAAAAAATAGTAAGGACCGAAACTGAGATCCCAGTCCTGCCAGAGTCTTGCACATGGGTATCTGCAAAGGGTGGTCATGTACTAGAGGTCCCTGTAAAGCCTAAGATCTGTAGTAGATGAGAGTAAGTGCAGATGTGACACTTTACAGGGTTAAGTTGCTCTAGAATCCAGCCTCTGTAACATTGCAACTTACTCACATAGCAGGAGTATGTGTTAGGGGACAGACCTCCATAGTCAGGTATTCACATTAGCTCAGTGCCCACAACTGTGCCAGATTTTTCAAAGAGCCTTGATCCCACTGAGATAACAAAATCAATGTCCCTGACACATATAAAGTATTAAACATGAGAACTTTTATTGAATAGGTTTTGAGACAGGGAAATTATTTTAGCTGTCGGGATTAAAAATCTGGTTCCTAACAAACGGAAATCAAACTGAGATTTTGGTAAGGTAGCTAAAAAAAATGAATGGGATTGTCAGGTGCCCAGTGCTCACTGGATTGAAATGTATGAGAAGCGTGCAGCTTTCCTGAGCACCTTTAAAAGTGCCAGTTGAAGGCTGCAGCCAGATTTCAGCACCTGATAGAACCATTTCCACTGTGCGCTGGAAGCTCTGGAACCTGCAGATGGATAGAACAACATTGAAAATCTGTGATTATTATTGGTAATTACCTGATCTTTATTAGCTGTTCTATTTATGCATGAGATATGCTATAACAAGAATGGGGGCTGTCAATGTGCTCCACATGATGCTCAGCATTATGGGCAGGTCAGCATATATTATTTTTGTAATACTTGTAAGGTAGTCGTTAAGATCCTGCTCAGGTAATGCAAATAGCAGGGAGTGAGTGAACCACCTGAGATGGTGCTTGCCATAGGCATCTGGTATTGCCAGAAACCATTCTGGGTTAAAAGTTGTACTGTTCATCCCTGTTTGTAGCCAACAAGCCCTGGGTTTCACTGGTTTATTTCTGTCTTCCTTGAAAGCAAAGTCTCCAGACTATGCAATACTGCATTTGCACTTCAAAGCAGCAGACATTTTGAGCCTGTGGAGCCTGGTTTCTGCAAAAATTCCATGAGCACAGTCCTACTGCTCTGAAGGAAATATCATGCTTGCAGGCCTTCTGGATTAAAATTGGAAAAAGTGCAGTGGGACTGTATAATGTTAAATTAAATTATGAAGGGAGAGGGATAAGAGAAGCAGACAGAGATTTAGTGAAATAGGTAGTCTTACTTTTGTCTCCTTATGATCATGAATGCTTCTCCCCACACAGGGACAGCATGAGAAATAACCTGGTCAAATCCCAAGAAGTAGCTGGTGAACTTTCTCTGGCTGATAGATGTTTTTCCTAATCGGTTCGCTGACTGACAGACACGATCAGATGGAGTTCACCCTGTTGTCATTATTTGAGTCCCACAAATGGCCCTGTCCTTCTACCACTTCTCTCTGGACCAGATTCCAGATGAACAAATCTGTTATGAACACCTTACAATGACACTTTCCCATCCTTCTTTTATCCAAAGTCAACAGCAAAAAAGAAACATCCTGCTCTTTGGTAGTACTGTATGGTTCTCACCATCATAGCTGCAGCTGGAATCCAGAAATGTGCATATACTGCTTGCTAGCAGTGGGTTGGGAATAGCTGCTGAACAGATCTGGGACAGTTACACCCTGCTCTAGGCCACAGAAGTGTCCTGGAGATTTACTTGCAGCAGAGCAAATGCCCCTAAGCATGTTCAGAAGGAGAACACAGACTGCACATTGCTCCTACCCCACCTGGCTTTGTTGCTGTGGTTGTTTTCTGATTTTCTCTCGGGGGTCCACACAGCAATAAGCAGATCAATGTAATTACTTTGCTATGAGGAAGAAATATAGAAATAATATTTTTATAAAGGAGAAGGTTAAAGGAGAGAGTGTTAGTTGACAAATCTAATGTCTTTTTAGGGAATACTGCCATTGTATCTAGCCTGTTTACCGACATAAAAACTTCAGCGGCGCAGCTTTCCCCAGACAGCTGCCTTCAGGAGATGAGCAAAAAGATGTCTCTTTAAAAGCAGTGACAGCCCCAGGGGATACCCCCTGAGAGTGGAATGCAATGTTCTGGGAAACCACCCTGTTCACCACAATAGACACAGGGAGCCACAAGCATCTCAGAGGGCCACGCTGCTGTGTTTTGGTCACGGTTAAGATCTTCTATAAAAGGGCAATTATGGAATTGGCTCTGGGGAGACCTCATTGCGGCCTTCCAATACTTGAAAGGAGCTTACAGGCAGGAGGGGGACCGACTTTTTACACGGGTGGATAATGGTAGGACAAGGGGGAATGGGCTGAAACTGAAAGAGGGGAGGTTTAGGTTGGACATCAGGAAGAAATTCTTCCCTGAGAGAGTGGTGAGGCGCTGGCACAGGCTGCCCAGAGAAGCTGTGGCTGCCCCATCCCTGGCTGTGTTCAAGGCCAGGCTGGATGGGTTCCTGGGCAGTTTGATCTAGTGAGCTAGTGGCTGGCAGCCCTGTCCACGGCAGGGGGGTTGGAACTAGATGATCTCTGAGGTCCCTTCCAACCCAAGCCATTCTGTGATTCTGTGATTCTATGATATAGATGACTGTGCTCAAAAAATCATAAATGCTGGATGGGATCCCAAGAGGTGACCCGCTTCACCTTCCTGTTCTTGAAGAGCTCTAATGGTGGAGATGTCATAATCTCTAGGAAGTCTGATTGCTTTATAGTGCTTCGCTGTTTATATAATGTCTAACTTGAATGCCTGAGGAGTCTGAACCCATGCCTTCAGGTCTGAAGCACAACATTAACGGAGAACAGATTGTTTCTTCCTTCATTTTAGCAGCCTATGAAAACTGTCTTGAAATCATAGAATCGTACGTCTTAGGTCAGAAGGGACACGTGGGAGTTATCTAATCCAACCTCCTGCTCATAGCAGTGTTAACTTCCAAGTGAGCACAAGACCATGACCAGTTGAGTTTCGAGTATTTCCAGGAACAGAGATACCACAGGGGCCTTCGGGCCCCTGCTCCAGTGGTGAACCACCCTCATGTGAGCCTGCATTGACGTAACCTTTTTGTAACAGGATGGCATTGTTGATTTACAGTTGTCTGGTGACCTCCGGCAATCCCCAGGCCTTTTTCTGTAGGACAGCTCTATTTCTAATTGAATGGTCCAGTTCCCTGCCTGTTGGTAGCAGATTATCTCTGCTTAAGTGTTATATTTTGCATTTGATTCAATTGAGTATCATCTGTTTAATTTCTGACCCTAGTTCCAATTTGGAAAGGCCATTCTGAGTTACAAACCACTAACTTATGTGTAGATGTGGCACTCAGGGACATGGTTTAGTGGGCATAGTGGTGACGGGTTGGACGTTGGACTAGGTGATCTTACAGGTCTTTTCCAACCTTAATGATTCTAAGAACATACTAGCAGCCTTGGCAGCAGAGACAAGTTATCTGGGAGCTTTACAGAGAGGCAGAATATTTTAAAATCAGTATTTAAATAGATTTACTTCTAATTTATTTTTTTAAATCATGGTATGAAAGCTAGCTTTTGGTGGGAGCTCTGTGCACACAATAAGCGTTTGGCCTTGAGCACATGAATCTGGTTTTAGTTAAGCCAAGCTGGCCACACTCATTCCACCCTGTACATGATGTCATTCCACGCTCCTTGTCACGGTGTCTGCACACCATCCAGAAATATAATAGCAGCGTGAGTAACGTGTCTTATGTTGATTGTTCTGTCACCAAGGGAGAAGCTTGTCTTGTCGGGTAGGGAACTCAGATTGTTTTAAACAAAGCTCGATACTTCTGCTGGAGAAAAGTCAAGAACTATGCCTTGCATTAGGAGAAGGAGCTGGGAAGGTGTGCGCTGGGCCTTGGGCAGGGCCATTTTGGGACACAGACCAGTCAGCCACTCAGCCAGAGAAGCCTGCAGTTCTGCACTGACAAGCTCTCCTTGCGCTGCAGAAGGGCCGTTTGCACTGCTGCCAGCATGCTTCATCAGTTCATATCTGTGACACTTGGGGTACCTCCAAATTCTCCTATCAGCCCAGGAAAAAGTGCTCTTCATAGGCTTTCTTTTGCGTTTAGAGAAATGACCAGGTTGGTGTTAGAGATGCAACACGCTGTGTGTCAGCCAAATGGAAGTAATGTCTCCAGGCTGCCAGGAAAAAGAGGGAAGGCTTGAAAAACTTATTCAGCTGTTCAGTACTCATGTTTGTTCTGTGCGCAGTGAACGAGCTGAAATCCATGCCCCTGCTGGGCCTGTTTACAGCATGTGTTACCCACAGGGCAAGTTTTCTGCTACGGTCATCTGTCAGATTGGCGGAGAAGAGCCATTGCTAGTGGCTGTCATTAGAGGCTGCATCATTCTCTTTGCATATGTACTGAGACGAGCTTCAGCCTCAGCTCCCGTCTGTGCGATAACTGAAGTGATTCTCTACAGCATCTCAAGTGGGAGAGCCCCAAAGCCTTTTACAGAGGTTAATTCTCCTTCAGATTGTGCCTGTGAGCAAAGTGCTCCTCATCTGAAGCAGGGTGAAACTGAGGGGCTGAAGGCCGAAGCACATTGCTTGTTCTCCCATATGTAAACCTCAGAACAGATTTCGACCCAGACATGCTCCCCCTGACCTCCTGGTCTCTGTACGGCACTTGAACTGCTCAGTCTTGGTCTGCTATAAGGGGCAGAAGAGTCTAGGGTCTGCTGCTACTGTGCTTTTGCTTTTTTTTGCACAATCCAGAGTTGACACTTAGGAGTCCCTGCTTCCTAGGTTTGGTCTTCCTTGGCATGATAATTCTCTCCAAATAGGAACAGAAGGACCTGTGCAGGGGGTGCACAGGGTTTTCCTGGCCTCCTGCTGCTGCTTTTTCTCTGGAGAGTAGCCTCCGACTCATCAAGGACACTGCGGATCCAAACCCTCTGTGTCTCTTGGCTCCTTATATGGTAACACGAAGAAGTCTTTGCATTTTAGCTCTGATCTGGAGTTACCCCAGCTTCTCAGCTGGCAACAAGAAACTTTAAAATTGCAGGCAAACAAATTCTTACCACCAAGAAACCATACCTTTGGTCATGCACGTGTGTGACACTGTCTTACTGAAGCCTGGGCTGCATTGTTAACAATGAAATTCCCCTACAAAACCCAGATTTCTGTCCTCACCTGCTGTCCCCTGTTTTGACAGAGCCCACCCTACAAAAGAGGCAGGGCAGTGAACAGAACTAAGTTTTTCTGACTGCCAAACACTTGAGTCTGTCTCTAGGAAGTCCTTGAGTGACTTAGCATGAAAACAACAGAACCTGGGATGTATTTTACTCTGGGTTAGCGTAGAGTGCTTTGACAAGGTGATATATTCCTGTGCTGGAGTCCAGCCACCCCACTGCAGGCTTTGTCCTCTGCTGGCCACAAGCCCATTGCTGGATATAGTGCTGAGGGCGCACACGAGTGTGAGACCGTACGAAAATAACTGCACTTAATGACCTGAGACACACTAAAGGGCAGAAACAAATGGTTGTAATGGTTAAAGGAACACCAGCAAATCTGAGGGACTGTGGAAGCCTCATGTCTCTTCTGGGCCAGCTGCTAGCATTTGAAAGGTGTGTGAGGTCTTTCTTCTTTATCTTTTCCCTAGATTTCAATCTGATGAGACATGGGTGCTGACACCTGTTGAGAGCAGCACCCACTGCCACATAATCCCACCGGTCAAACTCAATCACACCCCTGGTCAGACTCAATTTTTAAAAGTAACTGTGGGTTTCTGTTCTCATGGTGTAGGTTCTACCATACTAGCTGAGCGGCTGGGACCGTCCACACCAAGCTCGCCCACATCAACACCCAATTCCCCCACCGTCCTCTGCAGCGGTGTCTCTGACCCCATACTGTCTACCTGTGGCTCTGGCCCACTCTGCAGCTCTATCAGTGGTAAGTGTGGTGAGATCCCCCTCCTCCTTCCCTCTGCCTCTCCCTGCCTGCTCCTGCTCTGCCTTCCTTCACAGTCTCATGCTTGTCTTCCTGAAGGGATCTAAAAACACAGTGATCAACAGAGGCTCTCTCTTGTCAGCTCCCTTAGTGAGGAAGGGAGAGCCTCTGCAAAGTCTATTTTCAGTCTGACTTATGTGGAAGCTGCTTAGATGCCTAGACAGCAATATTTCTGCAACCCTTTTAATCATGAAAGGTCTCAGGGGACGCAGCAAAGTTTCTGTTCTGTGCACGGCCCTCTGACGCACAGCTCCTCCAGGAGCACTGTGTGGCAGCGGTGTTGCACGCTAGCTTAGGCTGGAGCTATGAGTATGCCTATTCCCCCCTTTCCCTCTCCACACACCTACAAGTGCCTCCTTCAGAAGAAGGCTGTATTGATATTTCTAATGTTCCAGTGAGATTTAGATAAATGTACATGCCATACAAATGACAGGATGTTCTGCAGCATTTCTAAGACCCCAGGGACCTGCATGATCCCCGTAAATAATTCACCAAGTCACTGTTGTCCTAACCAAGATTGCTTTTCTCTGAAGGTACCTATCACTGTCAGGTCTAATAATCGGTGGCAGCAGACACTAAGATTTTTAATGGTTTTGAGGGAATAGAAAAATAAATTCTCTTATTATTTTGCTACCTCATGTGGCTTCACAGGGAGTCTTCGTCACAGATGCACAGTGAGCGTAATTACTGCAGCCCTTGTAGCTCTTGCAGCAATGTGCCTGCTATGAGCTAAATGCTGTCCGTGCCAGCATCACCTCACCCCTGTCCTGGAGGATCCACATGGGGTAATTTATATCCAGGCACTGTAGACCCAGATCCCTAAATCAGCCTTAGAGATGAAGCACTGCTTGTCTTGGGAGCTGCTGCCACCCAGTGCCACCTGATCTCTCCCTTTTCACAGTGGATGGCTTGCTCCACCCCTTCTAATTTTTTCCTCCTTCATTAATGTTTAGACAGAGGTTTGAAAATGTGAAACTGCTCTTTGTCCCTGCTGCTTGGGAACAGCTGTATCTTGGTTTCATTTATGCAGGTGACACATCCCAGCAGATGGTACCTCTCTGCTGCCCTGAGTCTCGGCATGTGCACCTGGGCTCAGCAACCGGGCCAGCAGATCACAGGACAGACCCCTGATCCTGGAGCATGTGTTTCAGCTAGGGCACATTTCCTTCCTCTGTAGCTGGCCCCAGGTCATCAGTTACCCTTGGATGTCAAGAAGCCTTTTAAGCAGCATGAGTGACCCTGTTCTTTGTCTTTCAGGCACAGCTCCCAACTCTCCTGTCAGCTTGCCTGAGTCACCCATCTCCCCATCCGTCTCAGGGCCCTGGGGAGATGAATGTACCATCTGCTATGAGAACATGGTAGACACGGTCATTTACTCCTGTGGACACATGTGTCTCTGCTATTCATGTGGGCTGAAGCTCAAGAAGATGGCCAACGCTTGCTGTCCCATTTGCAGACGGGCCATCAAAGATATCATCAAAACATACCGCAGCACTTAGAGCAGCAGCAGATGCTGTGATGGGACTAGGGAGTTGGAGAGGAGGCTGTGAAATAACACAGGTCTTGGTCTGTATTCATCACCTGGGAGATTCAAAAACCATCACCCACCACCACTCCTGATCCCCTCTTCCATGGACAATAGATGAGACCAGCTTTGATGCTACTCTTCAACTCTCCTGGGGCTGAACTCCAGTGCATCAGGGAAGTCACAATTGACTACTCTCCCCTATGGATTTTAAACTTTATCTCAAAAAAACATCTGGAGCAATCATCCTTTTTCTACACCACACACAGTGGAGGGGAGCCTCCAATGTTTAGCATGGACAGTAAGATGAAAGGTTCAGTGCTGCACTTCTTCTGGAGACACCCTGCATGCAGAGGACACCTTGGCAGAAGAGAAGAAACAAGCAATATGTTTCTGTGTACAACTAGCCTGACCATAGGAAGGCCCTTAGAACAGGTGATGTGAGGCAAGCATTGACCCAGTGAGGGAGATGCAGTGAGCACATTTGCAGTGGAAGTGCTGGGGCCGGTGCAGAAAAGGACCTGTGACTTTCAAAACGAGACCCTCCCCATACCCATGGGGAGACGACCAGCACCCTGGCAGCACCTCGAGGGCTCTCCTGCTGCCTCCTTGCTGTTCCCCATCTGAGGCGTTCATGATGGGTTTGGCAGTGAACACCAGTCTCCCTGTCTCCCTCCCAGCAGCGTCCAGTCACCTCCTGCCACCATCCTGTTGCATGACAAGCATCTCTCACGTCCCACCACCACCGAGTTGCTGTGGCTCATCCCAAATACTCTCCACACAGGACAAGGGATCAGCAGCATCTCTGCCCCATTGCAGAGGAAGATGCACCTCTCCTTATCATCCAGACATCACTTCTGAGGGAGAAAAAAATGAAGAAAGAAAAAAACATCATCATCCCAAAAACACACACACACAAAAACAACCCCATAGGGGAAGAATGTATAAACCCACGTGTCTGCGGGTCTCATTTACTGGTAACTTTATCACTGTGCTTTAAGAAAAAAAACAGCCAGGTGGTACTTAGCCCTTTACAGCCAGCCCGCCGGCAGGACATGGCTGTCCTTATGTGTTAGAAGGGGAAAAATTATAGCTTGAGGGGTTTGGCTTGCTTTGGTTTATTTAAACAACCTCTGTGCCCCAGCTGGGAATGCTGTCATCCCCATAGTGGGTGCCTGTAATGGCAGCCCCTGTGGTTGCCATAACAACTGCCACACAGCCATGGCTGCTTGCCTGGTAGCACCCACAGGGGCTGCTCTTGAGAGCATCTGGGAAAGATGGCCTCACCCTTGTCTTCTTGACGGAATCAAAGAAGATGCTAAGAACTGGGGAGCAGATCTCAAAGCCTTTCTCTAAAGGCACCGCCATCACTGCAGCCTACAGCAGGGGCCTGCAGCCACCCCCAGCCTGCTTGGCAGGCATTCCCTAACTTGAACACTGATATTCTGGTTACAGGGATTTATGTTTATTTCTTTGCACACCTCTCACGTCCACTCCTAACCCAGGCCCAGCCCTGCGCTCCAGACTGGCTGTTGAAAGCCACTGGCTCTTGTGCTTGGACACCTCAGCGAGGGGTGGGAGGAAGGGTCATGGCCACTATGCCAGGAGCATGGCCAGCGTGTGAGCGCAGAGCCAGCCTCCAGGGCAGCGCGGTGACCGGCAGACATGGGGAGCCTGTGTCAGCAGTTATACAGACTGCATAAGTTTCAGAGATGAGCAACTCAAGGGAGTAGGAAAGTGTCCACGAAAGAGTGGATGTGGGTAAACGTACAATAAGCAACCTGCTGAGCCATGCCAGTGGGACTGGTTCCCTCCTGCACAGGGCAAGACACTGGGTGCGTTTTGTTTTTCGAGAAACTCCATCCATGGGTACCAGTGCAGTGGTGTGAATTCCCTTTTCACCTTTTGAATTCAGAGTGTTTTAATATATAACTGTGTTTGTTTTACTGTGGACCAAACTCTAGGAGTTAGCAGAAATTGAAAGCTCCCCCAGCATCTGAGCTCAAAATTTGGGGTTCAGTCCTCCCGGCATCAGCTGGCCTTCGCTTGTGAGCAGGGAGAACAAGGATCTCTGCAGGGAGAAAAAAAAAACAGCAAAAGCAGTAACAGTAACAACAACAGTCCTAACCTTTTGTTTTGTTTGAATTGTGTAGGTTCCCACGTACCTCTGTGTTCTTGTGTCATTTGCATTTCATTGCTTTACTTTACAATGTTTTGTGTTCTGTTTAAAGAGAAGAATAACTCATTGTGAAAAATTGGATAACTGTGATTGTGAATAAAGTTGATTTAGATATCCTGCAGCAGCATGACCAGCTGGGTGTTCACCACTTCTAGAAGCGTGGCAAAACACGACGGGCAGTGCGGGGACAAGAGGCTGAGGTAAGAGCAATGGTAGCATGAAGGCTGCTTCCTCCATCGGGGTGAGCCAGGTGCAGAGGGCTCGGGATTTTCATCAGTGCTTGAGGATGAGGTGGTATTCAGAGCTGGATTATGAACAAGCTCCTGATACACTCCACACCCACGTGAGAAATAAAAGATGGCATAAAATTAAAAGCAAGGGCTAAGCATTCCTGCAGCTTAAGATGCTTGCTCCTGAACCCATGCTCCAGGTATGGCCACGGATCCCCAGTGTTTCCACAGCCAGCAAATTGTGGGACATGACCCCATGAGCCGCGCTGGGGGATGATGAGGAGGAGGAAGAGAGGAGGGATGCTCCAAAATTGGTCCAGGAGTGGCAGAGCTGGTCCTCCATCGCCACCTGGTGCTCTGCGGCAAGCACGGCACACACAGCCTCTAACAGGGTTTATTATTATCACATCTTTGAAGGGTCAGATTTTCTCATTTTCACAAATACACGCGTCTGAGTGGATCGTGGAACTTGGAGAAAAATGAGGAATTAAGAGAACAATTAACAGTGGGTTATAGTATACAACAGTGTACATTAGTCTTATGTTGATTGCATTGGTCTAGAAAAAACCTTTCAACCTTAAGGTTCACTCTACACACATGGGAAGAGAAGACACAGTTCCAAAGCACACGCCTCACTCAAATTCATGCCTAGCAGTGCCCAGGACTGCATGCAGCCTCAAATCTAATTCCTTACAACCTTCAGAGAGCTGGGATTCCTAAGCAAGACTCCTTGTGCACGCCACCTACTTACATGCCAGTGTGGAAGAGGATCTCATGGGTGCTGTTAGCACACACTGTGCCTCTCATGAGAGCTAGTCCATCTCTGGTGACCGTTTCTCTGCAGGATTGTTGAAGTGCTACAACATGGAGCAAAGGCATAACTCCATGCTGAAATGAGGGACATGCAGGCAAGGTTATCCTCTGCTGCAGCAACAAGATGTTGGGGAAAGCCAACCGCCCTCTGCAGCGCTGCTTTACAAGGTGGAAGCCAGGCACTAGGAATGACTCTCTTACCTATAGATTTGCAAACAGCTAACAGACAAGGAAACAGTCAATAGTAGACAATATTTCATTAAAGTGTCCCATAGCTGAGCTGGGGATTGAAGTGCTAAAAAACAACTTTGGTAACTACTTAGTATTACATCCTCTATTACAACCCACTCCACATTGCATCCCCTGATCCCACTGCCCCGTGCATCCTCCAGGGACATCCCCCAGAAGGAGCATGGATCCATTACGACAAGCTTTTCAGTTTCCCCCGTCTGTCTGCTTCACAGAGCAGGACACTTCTGCTTGTTACTTGGGGCTTCCAACCTCCAAAGCCAGAAAGGAGGAGTCAGCAGGGCTCAGCAGCCTTGCGGGACCAGACCTTAAAATCCCATGTTCGAGCACAGTCTGCTCTGCAGTCTGCATCCAGGATTGTTTAAGAATTCATCCCAACTTGCTCAGCCACCCTTCTGCCACACTAAAAGGGCCACCCATGCAAAGGATGCTTCCCTTCTTATTTTGGATCGGATGCCACTTTGCTTTCCAAAAAACACACTGAAATGTGTTTTAAGCCTTAAGAGCTTGCTCAACACAGACAAAGGGTCTTTGCGTTTGAGGGCAGAGGTGAGCACCCCATAAAACTTTGTGGATTAGGAGAGACAAAAATACAGGTACAGTAACAACTCAGAGCTGGGGACAAGAGAAGCTCCTTTATCCTTTTAAGCTTGAGCTGGTTTGCAATTGTGGGCACAACTAAGTCATAAGTTACTCTGTGAAAGTTAAATTTAGTGGTTTGACAAAGTGAGTGGAGTTAAAACAGTATTGAAAAAGCTTTAAAAAATAAAATAAACCAACTGGATCACAATTACAAAGGTCAAAAATTTATTTTTCCTTAGGGCATAAGAGGCAATGTAAACAAAATACAACAACAACAAAAAAATCACAAGTCAATTCTTACAGTCTGCAAGCATTTGAAGATAAAGTACCCTTTCCCCACCTCCCCCTAGAACACTGCAAGCCTGCTCAAATGTTAACAAGCAACAATCCTGGACCCTGAAGGTCCACTGAGTTTTGCCAAGTCCCAAGCTAGGAATAAACCTCTCATGTAAGAAGGACACTGCATCTGTTTTATCAAACACTTAAAAAAACAAACAAACAAAAAAAACCTAAGTCCAACAAAATATAAATATTACAGACAAAGATCAGATTTAGCACCACCTTTGGTCCAAGCAATCAATGAACTGGGAGATGACAGGTATAGTCTGTGTAGCAAGTCCTTTCTGCCTGAGTCTTTGAAAACGTGGGAGGTTCATATTGCAAGAACTTGTGATAACACCGAGGTCAGCACTGCGGAGCAGCACACACCACAGGGAGCATCACTTGATGCACCTGGCAGGGCTGAGCTTGACTCTGTTGGACAGGGCAAATTTACACAAAAGTTATTTCATTGTGTCTGGAACATGCAGATCAGGAGTTCTTAGCAAGCATAACTTGCTCCAGGCCCTCTGTAGGCTGTTCTTTAGCAATACACACATGCACATCACAGGTGTATAGTTATGCATTTTTGCAGACAGCGTCTACAATCTGTTGCTACATCATAGCACTAGTGTGGGCCAGGATACAGTCCCGAAGATCTGCAACAATCCTAGGAAAAAAAAAAAATCCATAGAGCACCCAACAGTATTTTACAATTTATTGCAACTCTCCTCTACAAGTGTCCAGAACCTCAAATTGTCTTTTCGTTTCCTCCAGAAGTTTGAGCAGCCCTGATTAACCATTAGATGCTGTTCACCTCCTAGCTCTAATAAGTGCCTAAAGAGGAATGTTGAGATCTGCTCATAGGCACAGCAATTGTGAGTTCTTGCTCTGCATCTTCACATGCACAACTGCCCAATAATCTCTCTCATTCTCCACTGAGTGACGCATGCAGAATTCTCATTTTTACATGCAAGGACAAGATTAAAATATCACCCCAAAACATTTGTTTTTACTTCATTGCTTCAGCACATGGGATAAAAAAAAATAAATCTAACTTCCATTCATTTACACAGTATTGCAGTTCTCTGAGCAAGCACCTGGCCACAGCGTTCAGCCACTGGGCAGTCATGGAAAAACAGGGCAGCACCCCGAATGCAGCCCCTGTCCCAGCCAGGGCAGCAGAGTTGTCAGCCACCCACCACCCCAGACTGGTTCTGGGGATATTCAAACCCTGCACTGGGCCTACGACATGACCACAAGGACAGCTCTGAACCAGTTCTGGACTGGGCACTAAAATCGAGTCTGGACTAGGGACAACGTAACGTTTTGCACAACTGTTGTCCTCCCACTGGCAAATCTAGAGCAATGAAAACATTGTGCTGTGACCATTTCATCCATTCTGACTAGGATGGAGATGATCTTCTATTGCCCTAGTCACAGAATCATGCCCACAGTACCATATATATCAGCTAAATAATCATAGGTCTCCAAATAACCTGTGCTAAAGCTTGAGGGACATTTCTACAGGGTTACTTGGCAAAAAGAGAACCAATTTTTCCAGCACTGAGGATGCAACTCTCGTGTTGGTCCATAAAGGAGTTACCTTTCCTAGCTGAAAATCTAACCTGCATTGAATCTATCAAGTTTACATGCAGACTCAGGGAGCGGTCACAGAGAGCTCTTCTGTTTTGTGCCAGTTCAGACAGGCGCATTTTGTTCCTCATCACTGATAACTCATGCCACCAATGGCAAGAGGTACTGTTGCATGCAAAAATGTCGTATTTCTGGCTTTCAGTTTTGACTGGGAAAGGCAATTTTTTCTATTATGCACCCAATTTACTTTTCTAGCAAAGCATCTCAGAAATTCAAATAAATCTGGACCCTAGCAGGAGCTGTTCAGTTTTATCCAACCAGTCACCACCTCAGTCAAGTTCATTAAACAAAAATTGGGCAATTCATGAGGCTGCAATACTTATTTCTGCTTCTAGCTCCACATCTGCTATAGGTACATTAATGGCTGATACCATGAATGTCAGAGTACCTGTCAGTTCTGAAAGAATTGGTACTTGACAAAAGCTCAAACACCTGCACTATGGCCAATATTCACTTCACTGCCTTCAATAGAGCTGGATCATTGGCCACAAGCAAACATGGTCCAAAGATATCACAAAAAAAAAAAAGGGGTTCCCCAAACTCATTTTGTTCTTCTCTTGGCTCAACTCACTTCCCAAAACAAACTGAATGAACTTCCACCCATAAACTCTCTCCAAATGAAAACAAAAAAGCTCTCAGTTATTCCTTCTCTATATACACAGCAACAGAAACCACAACAACTTCTAGACATTTTTTCCTAAGTAGAACAGAAAAAATGGTTCCCATATTCAAATAAAAACAAACAAAAAAAAGCATCACCAACTTGACCTCACACACTAAAACCAGCCACACGTTTCTCTATCTCTGGTTACCAACATACTCTCCCAAGCCCCCACCAAGAACATTACCACCACCTATCTGCTAGAAAATTGACTGCTACACCAACACAAAAATGACAACAGCAATTAATATTCAAGGTCACATTAAGAACATCGACGACCTGGGAAACCCACTGCAAAACCTCATTTGGACCAGTCCTAGATCAGTTTTGTCATCAAATACAAATTTGGGACAGCAAATACCATTGGGCTTTGCACACTAGCCATGAACAAGTGCTCTCCTAATGGAGGAGAGCATGACCACTGAACAGATCTCAGCCTTCATTCAGCGACAGGTTTAGGCTCCCAACAACCACCAATATTTCCAGAAATTTGGGCTAATTAACAGCTTTGGAAACAACCACAGATGTACGTGCCCTGCAGAGTCATTTTCAGCACCCTCCTTGAGTTATCTGCCTCTGAGCTTTGACCTAAGCAGCAAACTGATGCCAAGACTTCTCCTGACATGAACGTTTGACATCGAGTCTTAACTGAGGAATCTCCTTGGTTTGATTCTCCCCAGACATTGGGAGCCGAGTAACCAACAGTGCTGCCTGCAGTGAAGCCTGAAGCAAAGGAACGCTGCTGACGCAGCAAGACGTTAGCCAGACAACATAAATGCACCTACCCTGTGCACTGCTGACCCCATGACAGTCAGTTTGGGCCCCCAGCACAAAAACGCCACTGTAACGTGACACACACTCTGCGCTCCAGGTTTGAACCCACCATGAGACATAAGCAAGCTCTTTCAGCAAGCCTGTTCAGCACAGGGCAGAACATTTATCATAGAGACTGGAAACAATTATAAACCTTCCCCACTCCCTGAAAATCTACGACAGGAAATAGTTATGTTGGCTATTCACTGAAATATTTCATCTTTTTCAGGTTTATTTTAAATTCTCTTTTTATTTGCTCCAGTTTCTCAATTGTTACAAGCGAAGTTCCTGTGACTGTGGTATTCTCTACTGTCCTGCTTCTAGGGGACAGACAAACCCAACCTCAATGCTCAGGGGGAGCCACTCAGAACGCAATTTGCCCCCAAGGGTGATGATGGGATTCTATTTATTGCTACTTCCCTGGTGACCCAGATGCAGTTCAAGAACAAGCTCCCAAACCACACCAGAACTGTTTGCACAGAGAAGGCCTCTGGTACTGATTTGCAGACCCCAAATACAGAGGCACTACGTTAGCTTTGAAGGACAGTATCTGGAGAAGCCTGAAATATTTACTTCAATATTAAGAGTCACATTTTAAAAATTATCCCTCAGTGCCGAGCAATTCTCCCTTCCCTCTGCTTCTTTCCTCTACCAAGCAGGGACCAAGGAAGAAAGGTACCGTTGCAATCAAATGCCCTGAGCAGCAGGGACAGACCCCTGCCAGGTAAGGACAGAACCCTTTCCCAGCAGTGCTGCTGGCACCCGGCAGTTTCAGAGCCCAGCATGGGCAGGCCTGGAGCAGTGGCTGGACCGCAGCGAATGCCAGCTCCCAGAGATGTAAAGTGCCTCTGGAACAACAACCACACCACTCATGCTTGCCTTGCTTTGGTGGATCATTGGCTTCAGGATACAGATTGCCATAGCCTGTCATGGAGTGTAAAACTTTCCACAGTAATGAAAAACACTAACACAGAGCAGTGATGTATTAAAACCACCTATATAGCGAAAGCACCTGCAGTGTCAGGCCCAATAATCTACGGCCTTATTAGAAACCCTTTTTGCCTCATATGTTATCTTTATCTATCCCTCCCCTGACAATATAGTTACTTCTCATTTCTTTCCAAATCGTTAATACAATTCCCATTATTTTGATTCAGTAACAAACAGGAGTCTCAACTCAGGACAGTAGTGGCTTATGCTCACAAAAACAGGTCTGTAAAACGCCAGTGTGAAGCTTTCAACCAAATTTATTTATTTAAAAAAAATGAACAAAAAAATTGCACTCTTTAACTAGAATCAACACTACCCCAATGCAAGAACAAATGAAAAACATTGGTTATGGGACCAGCCCAGCCCTGACATTATAAAATGGGAGAAGCTACCTTGCTCTGCCTGTGCCAGTTGGGTCTGCACATAGCTTTTGCCCCAGCAGCCACTGCAGAGCTCTGGCTCTAGCATGAGGACAGCCAGGTGATGTTCTGGCTCCTCACCTTGGCGATGCATGCATACCCCACAAGTTGACACCCCAAGGAATAGTCCCAAACTGGGAAGTTCTGGGTGACTCACTACAGAAATCTCCGCTTTGCTCTCAGTTCGGTCTAAAACAGAGTAGGAAAAGCAGCCTACATCACACCCCAAAGTCAGCTGAATAGGGGTACTCTGGATCCAACCCTACATACAGTACTTTATTTGAAAACTACAGACAAATGACAGATGTGACCACTGAGCAGCACAGAGGCAGAGAAAGAGGAATAGAAGCACTGGGCACATCTAGCAGAGGCCATCTAAGAGTTCAAGTGTGCAGACATTCCCCATGCATTGCCACATTGGTGGTCCCTGCTTCTACTAAGCACCTAAAAGCAAATGGGAAAAAAAAATAAAAACAAACATTTGCTGTCAGACCATTGTATTGGTGCTCTTAGCAGCTACTGAATACTGAATTTACACACAGCATTTTGCTACATGGATAAATAGCATCTGAAGTTGCCAGAGAAGGAGCCACTGGTGTCAGACACCAGCAAAATAGCAGCAAAGATCCAGTGGGTCTTAAAGCTGCACAACCTGCAGGGATCATGCGTGGCAGCACCGGGCTCAGCGCTCCTGTGGTCCCTTTGGAGGTGTGGAAAATGAGCAGGGTGTTTGCTTTTACTGAGAACAGTCCATGGTGAGCACCCATGAGGATTTCTGTCAGTGTAATCCCACTGATGCTCATGGCCTTCTTGCTGGTTTAGACAAGAGCATGGGAAAGACTGAGGTGTTGGCTTCTCAAAACAAGGTCCACCTGTGAAGCATTAGATGTTTTTTGAAATCATGTCATTGATACTATTTCAGTACAGCTGCAGAATTCAGTTTTTTTTTTTTTTTTTTTTTTAATCGGAATGCAAAGGTCTCTGGTAATGTTAAGGCTTTTTCACATACTAGAGAACAGCAGGACAAAAATTAAGCAGAAAGCTGAGGTACAGCTGCCCTCCAGGGACATGAAGTAGAGCTGCAGGAGATGTGCTCCCCAGAGCTCAGAGAACCAGATGCTCTGGCTTTCACATTTCTTTTGAATCTCATGAAATCAGTCCAGTTTTTCAGAGAAGATTTTGCTGCCACCTGGAAAGTCCCATCACTTTGGACAGATGAAAGTTATTCTTTCATTCAGATAGGACTTCAGGAAAAAAAAAAAAAAAACCACAACTTTCGAAGAGCAGAATTTCCACCCCAGTTTATTTTGGACCTGAGAGATTTATCCTTTGGAAGCCAAGAAATATGATTTCAAAATCCAAATTAGCTGTGAAATTCTGCAGGTGAGAAATAACCCAGATAAAATGAGGAAATGAGGACTTTCTTCCTTATTGTTAACACAAGGGAAAAAAAAGAAGAAACGAGGATCTGTAAAAATATTTCCATAGCTCTTGCAATAAATACAAGTAACAATACAGTATCAAAACTTGGGACTGCACCAGCAGAAGTATTCTCCCTTCTGAAGTCATTGATTCTGAAGCATAAGAGGACAACCACCAGCAGAGGCACAGCAGCAGACAGCAGCATGCACGGATGACACACAGAGCACTTAAAGCACAGCTCAGAAGTCCTGTATTAATAAGGATATTAACACACATTCTATACACCAAACTGGCAACATGCTGAATAATCCTTACACTTTTAGTAACAGGTGATGCTTTTTATGGAAAGCAGCCATTCCCACCCCTACCCACCCCAGCTATCGGTCCCTACCTGCCCAAGGGTCCTGCTTTTATCCACCTGCCTGTGTTCTCCCTTCCCCTAAGAGTGCATGAATAGAGAATTGCAAACATTTCACACTGCACGTTCCACTCCAAGTCCTGGATGAGGGGCCTGTTTATTCTATGAATATTGCACTTATCCACACATTGGATTTGTTTTTCCTCAAGGATGCAAGAGTATTTGGGAAAAAAACAGAAAAAAAATAGTAGGATACAACACAGGAAAATATGAGTTATTAACAAGCTAGCTACGAAGATCTAAAATTAAATAGTACTAGTTCTATTCTGTTAATACTAGTAATATGAAAATAATGAATGCTTTATCAAATTCCCTTGTTTTCCATATAAGATAAAAGCAGTAACTTTTTTTTTTTTTTTAACTGAGGAAAGCAATGAATATATATTACAATAAAATACGATTCATTAAGATCTGAGAGTGATGAAAACAGTTATATAATGCCTTCGTCAAACTTCATAGCATCATAATGGAAAGAGTCTTTGGGGGTGCATCCACAAGGGCCAAATCCATTTTTCAGCTGTACCAGTGCATATGTGAAATTTCATTTTTAGGAGTCAAGCGAGCCAATTTTAATCCGTCATTACCGCGTGTACTGTTGTTGTACAGTGATTTGAAAACATCCTGCTAACACATCAGCTAAGGATCCTGGCACGTGCCCATTGTATATTTTATCCTGAAAAGTTTGGCTTGCAAAGGGCTGGTGCGCATGACTATGCCCACCGGTTGCAAGGTGTGAGAGCTAAGACAATTACCAGGAATTGCCTCCCACAGGGAAGGGCCACTAACAAAACACATTACTACTGCTGTTATGTGAAAGTGTTTTGAATGGGGAGACAAAGGAAAACAGTTTTAAATCTTTCAGGCATTATATAAACCTCAATAACGAACTCAGAAGTGCTCATTATTATTAAAGTTGCAGTATACAGCAAGACACAATTTTCACATTCTCAAATTTTGTTCTATGGCATTGGGGTTTGGGTTTTCTGCTTGTCCAAATTCAAGGCTTTTTGGAAAGCGGGGGCAGTGGCGCAAGCAAGCACCTATCCCCCGGATGAGGGCTCCCATCCACTTCAAATGGCTGGCCAGGGCCCTGTTCCTCTTCAGTCTGGTTCAAGAACAGACCAGAAAAAGACATTTAAACAGTACTACTGATTTCTGCATTGAGTGCTCACTGAGGTGTATGTTACATTTAAATATTGCTCTTGATCCAGTGTCAGTTCCGATGAATTTATTAAATAAAGCTTGAGGCGACATGAACATTTCAGAGAAGAGCTAAAATGCTTCTAACACTACATTGTCCTCTGAGTCACCATTCCAGGTTTACCCTGCCGTCAGCTTTTCTGGTGTACTTTAAGGCCTTTCACTCTGTTTCACAGCCAACTGGGAAAATGGCTTGCAATTTTGGCTAACTAGCTTGCCAATGGAAGAAAAAAAAAACGTAATAATAATTCAACTGAAAGATATCAGGACAAGAAAGAGTAAAAAAAAAAAAAAAAAAACCAAAAAAGTCACAAATGCTGTGACAGCAGTAGGAGGGACACAAGAAAAAAATATATATATTTTTAGGAGCTGTAGGAGGGTAGTATTTGCTTTAAAAGTGCCCTTTTAACACACAAGCATCAAATGAAGGGAAGCCCAAACTGATGTTTACCCACCAGGTGGGAGCTCAGCATGCCAGGCAGCAGCCCACACATTTCTAGCACCAAGTAGTTTATTTGCACCCATCCCTTCTGCTGGTGCAGGTGAGGCAGAAGAGCAGGGCTAGGAGGGAGGCCACAGGCCTGGCTTTGCAGCACATCTACAGGCTCTGGCTCTCCTCTGTGTCCATAAAGCCTTCAAGGTGGGATAAAGGGCAACCAGGACACAAAGTGCATTGGGCTGATGCTTGAGAAAAGCCTGGTGGTACAGCAGACACTGTCAGCTTGTGCCATCCCCTGTGCCTCTTGCCAAACTGCCCCTCTGCAAAAGCCAGGGCTGGAGAAGCAAGCCAACAAGGTGGAAAGAGAGCTGTGGGACAGAGCAACGCCTGTTACAGAGCTGGCCTGTGTTACCAGGCAGATCCTAAAGCCCTCACACAAACCTGAGCCTTGTGGCGAACCTGCATCCACCAGGGACCAGCATTGTGCAAGGCATGTGGCAGCCAAGCATCACAAATGGCCACAAAAAGCAGCTTTTCCTTCTCAAACTCTATGAGGATTCCTGCAGTTCAGAGGTGCTCTGGGATCCGCTTTGCTGGATGCAAGTGCCAATATTTATATAGCAGCCTGGGCTCTCCCGTCCGAACCGTGCGCTGCTTTCCTCTCCCTGGGTAGGGGCACGCATCACGCTGCGCCATACTCAGAAAATTCAGTGGCTCAATGCAGAAGGTCTGGGAGCTGTGCTTCTACATCCCTCCAAAGATGATGTGGTGGGGATGTCTCTAAACAACTTCAGAATATTTTAAATAATAAGTTAATTCTTAATAAATATGTGCTTCAAGAAAATGACAATTATATACTGCACCTTTAAATAATGCACTTAGTTCTCTGCATTGGCTTCCATTTTGGTTTCTTTTATTGTTAAAGTGCATTAATTCAAAATAATGAACCACTTCCGCATCATTATTGTTAAAATAAATCATAACATTAATACGAGTCACTAAGTCACTACTATTAGTACTGCAATCTAGCAGATAACTCTATGTATTGCTCTATTTAATACTGTCCAGCAGAAGAATATAATACTTCTATTATAAACTCACAACAGCTCCAGCAGTCTTTTACAGCTGCTACCATATTAGCACAACTAAAAATGGGGAGAAGTATGAGAGACAGGGCCACAATGCCTCAGATAGACATCCAGTAAGGTGTAGCCAACTGGATATACACATACATGTTACATGGTAAGATGCAAGGCACAAAGAGGACCCTGCACACTGATACGAGCTGTTGTGCAGATACACCTCCTCCCCCTGCCACCACAATTTAACAGATCCCAAACACTCTCCCCTCCCTGTCTGGATGCAGAGAGCTGCTCAGACCACAGCACTGCTCGTAGCCAGTTGTGGCACCTGGATGTTGTTTCAGCTACCAAAAGGACATCAGTTAGGTTAGCTGTAGGCAACTCTCTCAGTTTAACCATGGCAATTAAAAACCCCACCCCCCAAAGGAAATTAAGAATAAAGACAAGAACAACGTATAAATTGTATAATTTTTTTTTGGCAGAGAAACATCCCCGGTAACACACAATATTGTTGTGCTGTTTTACTCAGTCCCTTGATCCCAGCTATTTTAATGTCTTTATAACCTTCAACTTCCAAGCCAAATCCGTATGAAGCTCTGGTGGAAAAAAGGGCATGTATCATTTTGTGTAAACCAGTAGTGAAATAGTCTGCCCCTTCCCCCTTAAAGCAGACATAAAATACTGCCTATTATTTAAAGGAACTAGATATTGATCTTGAATGATTCACAAGGCCATAAAAAAAAAAAAAAAAGCAAGACTTTCTCAAGTACAGTAGGGATTTGGCCAATGATGTTTACAGTACAAGAGTTGGCTACCTCAAGAATAACTCCATATTCCAAGCCTTTTCCAATGGATGCCTCTTCTACTTCCCACCACACTACCCTCACCATGTGCCACGTTTCAAAGCATGAGTTAAGAAAGGCAAACAGAAATGGAACTAGAAGAGGCAGCTTCCTGGTTAATGTGTTTTAGACCTAATTGCTTTGATATCAAACCTCTGAGCCTGAAAAGCCCAGGCACACTTTCCAGTACAGATGTACTTTCTGGATTCAAGTGGGAACAGAAACACATACTTGGCTCCTACTTCAGTTTTAAGTCTCTTTTGGTAAACCAAGACAAGAAAAGTAAACTCAGAATGCACAGAAGAGACAAAACAAAAAAATTTCCCCCAAAATATACAAATTAAGGATGTGCAGACTGAGTCTGATGGCTTTTTTCCCCCTCATTGTAAACACTGATGTTGCAGAAGGTTACGGCTATTTCTAACTAATACCTTTGTGGGCCCTGCCAGCAGACAGCACGCTTGGATTTGGACCAGATTGTGGAAAAAAAAAAAAAGCAGAAGCAACACATTTGACAGCCTTGTCTTCAGTGTCTTAAGGGACTTTTGTACATTTTGATGTTATGACAAGTTTTGAGAAACCCAACTCTGTATTCAAACAGGATCTCCTAGCAGAAGTCAGGCACAGAACTAAATACGGAGCCTACAAAATAATTGATGTGCTTAAGCATGGGCTTTGTAGGTTTGTTTTTACAAGCACCAGTAGGCATTGCTGCCCTAGAACACCTGAAATCAACTCAAAGGAGACAAAGAAAGAAAACAAGAGACCCCTACCAACACCACCTGATCGCCATTTTGGGTGAGTTAGCAGTAACAACAAAACACAGCTGAAGTCAGAGACCAAATCTCTCCACGATGAAAAGGCTCCAACTCTGGACCGACCAACCAACTGTTGAGAAGAGTTAAAGAAAAAAAGAAAAAAAAAAAGAAAGACCAATTTCTCCAAAGGATCAGAGTCCTTCTGTTTCATAAACTCCCATTTGCTTCTCATTGCAAGTTGTAGAAATGCATCCAAAACTCTTGGGTATTCCACGTATGGACAAGAATGAGGAGAAAGGGAGCCGAGATTGTAAAAGTGTTTGGCACAGAACTCCCCAAGCAGAGATGCATGTGTATTTCTCTCACGAAAGGCACACGTTTGGTTTCCTATCAATAAGGGGAAAGATGGGATATCATACCCTGTTACACACACAAGATTATCAACAACTTCACAAAAAGGCAGTTGACTATGCTGCATCTTCCTCATGGCTGCTTACAACATGCTAACCCCACAAACCTCTCCAGAACACGGCAGATTTGTCCTCAGCATAGACTCCTTTGTCCCTTTGTACAAACTGGGGCAACAGGGAAAGGTCTTTTTGTGTAGTAATTGTTTTTTTCCACATGTACACAGCAGGAACAGTATAAATTAGGGAGGTTAAAGATATTGCAATATTAGTTCTTTTTCTCCAAATAATTTGAGGGCACCCAGCCCTTGAATGGCTTCACACCATTCATGATCTGGCAGTACCACCAGCCATTTGGGTTCCTTTCAAGGACCTCCATGCAGACACCTTCTTGAAACCCTGCAGTCTCCTCATCCCCTTCATAGTCTGCAATTGAAACATAGATGTCCTTGAGATTGTTGTGGATGAACTGGGATTTTTCAATGGGCTTTGGCCTGACAGTGGACACGGGGATCCCATTCCTCTGGGTGGGGAGGTTGGAGGTGGTCTCCGAGCCCTCAGAGCCTGACCGCTCAGGCTGCTTTCCCTTCACATCACCTGGCTGCGACCGTGCATTACTGAAGGAGGAATTCCGACGGACGTTTCTAAGATGATCTGTAGATGTTAAAGACTCATTTCTGCGCAAGGAGCAGGACAGGTTGTTATCCTTAGGTGGTGGAGACACAAACACTGACTGAGGCCGGACAGCAAGCTGCCTCACACCGTTTCTCATTTTGACAGGTCCTGACATTTTTGAAAAACCACCGGGAGGTTTGCTTGGGATGGGTGGCGTTGCGCGTTTGCTCTGGTTGATGGTGTTCAAAGCCTGAACCCTCTTCTCTATCTTCTCTAAACTGTTTGACTTGTTTTCATTTTTCCTGTTCCTGGCAAATGAGGCATCGGTCTCTGCTGACGTGGTTTCTCGCTGGTTATCAGGAAGAGCCAAATAATGGGAAGGAGCCCAGCCTTCCTTATCTCCGTATTTCAGGTACCACCACCCACTGGCTTGCTTTTCCAGCACTTCCACTTCTACACCTGCTGGGAAGCAAATTTCAGAATCCTGTACCTTTTGGTATGAGTCAGTGGTCACATAGAAACACCTGGAGTCATTTTCTTGCTCAGTTTTGGCTGGATGGCTAGAGCAGAAAATGCCACGAGAAGGAGCTGTAATGAGGTCAGCTGAGCCTCTCCTAACGGGGTCATCTTGGTTCTCAGAAGCTATATGCGGGGGACTCTCGGATTCTTCACTTCTTGAACCTTTAAGTCCACCTCTGAGTTGCCCAGTTGGCCTCAGTTGACGCCTTAAAGTGCTGATATCCATCTTTTCTTGGCTCTGAGAATCTGCCCTGTTCAGGAATGGTTTGGGCCTAACAATTGGCTTTGCTTTAATGGAAGGACTCTGCCCAGGCTCTTTCTTCACGCCTGTTCTTGGCATGCTACGCAAGCCAACATCCGAAGCTGACCTTGGTTTCGTCTCCTCACTCCTGGAATAGTGACATTTTCCAAGATCAGGCTGGGTGTTTTTGTCCATCTTGGGTTTCATGAGTGATGATTTAGGAGAGGTGGAACATGGAGAGTTCCTTCGGATCAAGGAGAGAGAGGAGCTTATCTGAGAATCTGAGTCTCCACTAGATTCCTTATTGCACAAAGCATCTTCCACATAACGCCTGAATCCTTCATTCTCATAGATGGTCTCTTCTTCATGAGCAACATCCTCTGAAGACTCTCCTACTTTGAACTTTGCTTTCTGAAGTGATGACACAGGAGAGGGCTTGAGGGGCTGAAATAGTCGCTTTTCAGGAGTGCCCTCTTCACGATGACTTTCATTTACTTCACACTCCGAATCAAAGCCAAAGGCAGGCACATCATACTCGGGTTCTTCATATTTGAGCTTGTGGGGAGAGTCCTGGGTATCCCCTGAAGAAACTGTGCCAGGAGTTGTTCCTTCTTCAGAGTCTTTTGGCTTACTGGGAGGTGCTGGGGGAGGAACTTTTGGGCGGGTTAAAGTACTGGTTCTTCTGTTTAAATTTGGCTTCTTCCTTTTGTCAATGTAAGATGCTGGAGCCCATCCTTCCTTCTCTCCAATCTGCACATACCACCAGCCACCAGAATTCTTTTCTATAACCTATGAGATGACAAGGAACACATTACTTAGATAAAAATCTCAACGAATTGCTTTTCCATTCCTCCCCTTTCAATCCCATTCCCTACAACAGCCAAGCATTATTTTCCAATTGCACTGTTAAGTCTCACCTCTGCCTTTTGTCCTCCGCGAAAGCTTATCCCATCAGAGATGCATGACTGGAACTCCGCAATGGTGTAGTATTCCACTTCCACAGAGGGTGGCTCTGGTGGTTTGGGCAACTGAAAACCCTACAGCAAATAGGAAGTATTGTTCAATTAAACCATAGAAACAGTGAGCTGAACACATTTTTGCCTTCTCAGATGTGTTATTCACTAAAATTCTTCCTTCTTCCTGTGCTACTTCCTAAAGATAGTTTCCTGATTCTCTGGAGTGGAAGCTAACGTACTGAGATGGGCCACAAGAGAGAAAGCATTCTAAATATGTGCCATTCATGATACCTTCGCTAGCTATTAAAACTGTGACGATCTTTACCTGAATGGTAAAGAATTTTACTGATGGGGCATCAAGTGTGAGCTGCCATTCCAGTCACAACAGCCCATTTACTGAGATTTTGTCCAGAAACACTCAGTTCTGGATAGCTTGTCACAACTGCGGAAGACTGCATTGCAACAGGCCCGTGATAGATTCTGCTTATTGCCAGATACACTACTTTAAAATGTGATCCTAATGAATTATTGCTCCTAATATACTGCTAGATTTTAAACAATTGAATTCTTCAGTGATACAACCTAATGGACATCTGTTACAGCAAGAAACAAGGATAAAATCATAGACCCCTGGAGAGCTTTGCTCAACTAAAGCTATAGCAGAAGGGGAAGATCTTGACTATAGGACCAAAAGATTCCAGATCTTCTCTGTAACAGTCCCAGAACTTCTGCTTGATCCCACACCTGAATGCCAACAAAACCTGCATGTCAATTGTCCAGAGGCTCCATGAGAAACAGGACACTGCTATTTACAGCCTTTCTGGCAGCGTATCAATCTCCTCTAAAAGGTAAGTGCCTTTACATTAAGCTGTCACTTTTTACAGTCCCTTCAAGAATTTCAGTATCAGAAGCTTTTCAGAGTAGCACACTGCTCACCTACATCTAGATGGTGAAGCTTCACCGCTTCTGCATTTCACTGCTTTGGGTTCTAACACCAGGACTCCACTACGTCAGAATCTCTTGAACATGGGTCAGACCTGCCACCAACACTGGATGGCAAGACACAATACAATCCTTAGCTATTAATGGGAGAAAGGAAAACTGCATACTGTGCTTCTTCACACACTCCCCATTTCCAAGACAGCTTTGTTGCAACTAACCATCCATGTTTCACCACACACGTGGCATTGCACAGAATGCATCACTGCACCTTAGGAACCATGTCTAACGATGTTATAATTGGATGATTCAGCACTATAAATGCTGAAATACAGCAGAAGTGCAGTATACTAAAACGCCTTGAGATAACAGGATGGTTTGGATTACATGAAGATAATTGGAAACAGCAGATGTGTTCAGGGTTTCACATGTATTATCACTGTTACTTTTAGTATGGGATTAACTGTGGTAGTCTTATCAAAACAAAGTGTAATGGAAAATAATGCAAATAAATATAAAGAAAATGCTAAAATTACATTCATTTAGTTTGTTGAGAGGGATCGTAGGTGACGCAAACTGATCATAAAAGCTATAGCAAAGACTGAATACTATATATTGCCTATCTATAAACAAGTTGTTAGCATGGCTTCTGTGAAAATAAATTCCTTTAGCTGAGAACTATTCAGTTGATAGTCCAAATCTCAGATTGGTTCAAACTTCCACACTCCCAGTTTTGAAGATAAAGGATCATAGAAAGTCTCACTCCTGTAGCACACCCCTTTCCACAAGATCCCAAGTCACTTTAAACATACACGACAATGAAGCTCAGCCACCTCAAAGATGGGAGCAATGGAAGGAGGAGACACTTCCAGCTGTTAAGACAAAGAGATCTAGCATCTAAGGAGGTAAAAAGACAGTCCTTGCAAAAGGCATCCAGAAGAACTTCAAACCTTCTAAGTCAGGCGAACAGGCGTTAACATACATTCACAAGATACAGCAGATATACAATGTTCTCCCATCTTAAAATGTTTTCTTCTTCCTGAGAAAATACTCATGCCACCAACTCTTTATATGGTTGAGGGATTGGCATGAAGCTGTTGGTTCACATCGGTTTGAGTCCTATATCCTCAATTGTGAGGGCTTCTGATATCAAACTGCAAACAATTGCCTCATGCCCAACATAAGTATTCTGAGGAGAAGCTCACTTCGGTAGAACCAAAAGTGACTATCTTCTAGATTCAGACATAACAAAGAATCAAGATAACTCTCATTCTTAAAACACTGCCACCTCCCATACAAGTCAACATTTCCTTAGCTAGGGCAACATTTTGGAAAACAGAAATCCTCCACTCAACATTAGGATATCCAGGTCTGTTCAATACTTACACAATAAAGTGACCAGACATGAAAATAAAGGATATCTCAGACATGCCCCCACAGCCCCACACCTAGTACAGCTGTAGAAAGTCTCAAAGCATCCACACACCTACCCCACCGCTACTGTATACTGTAAAACAATACGAACCAGACTTGATTCTCTTCGTGGGGGTGGCCTTGTCCTTAGATTTGGAGAACCTAAGCAGGAAAGAGGGGAAAGTTTACATAACTGAAGCACTGCTAAACACATTCCTCAGCAGCTCTCCTGTGTTACAGTGAGAATACTAGAAATCAATATTTGCAATATTTAAGGTACCTTTGTGAAACAGGGCAGGAAACTATGAGGATTATATTAAAAATACTAAGGTAACTTTGCTATTCATCTCAGCTAGGCTAGCAAATTTAAGAGAAAAATCACTGCCAGAAAGTTGTGGATTGTATTTTCTGCTGGAACTGACCAGCTCCATTGGAGATTGGCCAGTAAAGAATTAGCCTAGTATCTAGCTTTCCCCCCAGCAGTAAAAATAATCCACTGAATTAATAACACTCATACTGTCCTCTCTCAAAATGTCTTACCATTCCCTACACAGACAAGTTAGCATCTGCAAAAGTAGTAAAAACACTATAGCAACATGAACCCAAGAAAACAGCAAAATGAATGCAAGATAAGATGTCGGTGGTCTAGTTGATTTGAGCACACCATCACAACATCTGCTCTACTGGGGGTGAGGGGGCAGTGCATTCTACAGTGTTCTGAAGGGGTGTGTGTGTGTGGGGGGGGGAAGGCTTTTCCTGAAAGAAAATGTTAAGTAACTACATACTGGCTAAGATAAACAAGCATTAGCCAGCCTGTATAAAGCGAAGTCAAATGTTACGGCTGTAAGGAATGACAGTATTTTGGGGTCCCTGCAAATCTACAGAAAAGTGCAAAGGTCTGCTCAGGCAGGCTCAGCTGTAAGGTTATCATACGCAGGACATTAACTGACCTTAGGCAATGTCAGCCCTGAAAGACAGAAAACAAGAATTCATTGCAAGCCAGTGGAAACCCAGACTGATTTACTGCCTTACTTATTTGAGCTCTTTGTGGTGCTATCCTTGCTATGGCTGGGGATCCCTGGGCCAGTTTGGAAGCCTGCTTGTCTGAGGTCATCATGGCATTGCCATTAGAGTCATTGCAGAGGATGGGCAAGCTGATTTCCTTCTTGGTGATATGTGTTTCTGCAGTATCATTTTCTGCTTGAGTTTCCTTGTCAGTAGATTTCTTGTTCAGCAGGTTACTGATCTCCATGATGTTCCCTATGATTTCCACTGGCCCAGTTAAGTTCTTTTTCCTAGATGGAAGATCATCTTTAGCCTTCTTCAGATACGAAGCTGGGGCCCAGCCCTCTTTGCCGAGATACCTGCAGATGCAAAAGGAAATATAAGCACAAACAGCCTTCTCACGCATTTGTGGTGCAGTGGAAGGCAAAATTAATGGATGATGACATAAAACTTGTAGTACTCAGGCTAGCTTTCGTGGTCTCTATTCACTTATTACTTATCAACATCTCACTGCTGTGATCCTTATTCTCTGGATAAGGAACACAGTTACAAGACAGAGCTTCACCATTTTTTGTTTTACACCACATCTGGGCAGTGCCAGACAAACTCAGTGTTCTTCCATGCAGCAAAAAAATGCAAGCTAGAGAGTAAAGACTTTANAACACTTCCCTTCCTCTCATAGCTCCCAGTCCTGTCTGATCAGCTTTTTTTTTTTTTTTAAAAAAAAAAAATGGGAAATATGGTATTCTTAAACCACTGTAGCTTCCGCTATCACTGTGAGGTCAAGAAACAACTTGACTAGAAAAAACAGCTCTGATGCAGACTCATTTTCCTGAACAAGCTAGGGGGCTATTTGAAGAAATAAACTCGGAAATCTGAACAGACACCTGAACCCCCGGAGCACCGGGCTGAGCCACTCATGCTACACTTCAAACTGAAGTCATTCTTCCACAACTGGGCTTTTGGGAAGATGGTTTTTCTAGCTCTTACCATTCCTAACACCTCAGCAGGGATTTCAGATTACAATCAGACTCCAGGGAGGAGCATGTGGATGAACTCTGCTTTCCGAAATGAAACCTTAACTTGCTACAGAGTGAGTCACTGAAATCCTTCTCTCTTTAATCTCTCAAGATACCCAAGGCAGGTGCTTGACCTGTAAGTGGGAAAGCAGGCACCATTAAACTCCTGGTGCTCAGAAAACCTGCAGGAAATGGAAAGATTAAAACAGTAGGACTCTAAGGCTCTTCAATGGAAATGGAGACTCAGGCAGCAAAGGAAGGAGCTGGGGAGGAGGGGAGATATCAGCAAATCATCTTCTATCAGGTGCGTAACTGTCATGCAAAGCAAGGATTCTTCGATTCACTGTGAGACTTCTGCGCCAGGGCATACCCTGGGCTCACCCACCACACCTGGACACTCAGAAGCAGCACTGGGACTTTATGGAGGTAACAGAAAATCACAGTGTACATTTCCCTCCCTCAACTTTTTCATTAGTATCTTGCTGTACAAAAGCAAGTACAATTGCTGTACTTATAGCAAGGAGCACAAGGGGTCTTTGTATTCAAAAGTTTGCCTTTTCCTCCCCTCCCATCTAGATCAACAAGGACACAATAGAAATGCTGCTACATTAGCTTCCCTCTGTCACTCTTGAAGGCAAAGACAAGAGATTTTTCCCTGTCCAGAGGGTTTAGTGGTGAGGTTTTCCAAGGATTCTGGTGTCAAAGGAAAACATCCCAAGAGCTCTGAGCTTTGTTTGCAGCAGAGATTAACAAAAAGTAATGAAGTGGTAATTACTTGATCTGGCTTCTAAGAGATACACAACCCCTAGCCGCTGATACTATATCAGGATGCAACTTGAATCTATGCAATTCTGTCCTCTTTGAGGATTTTCAGACAAACCTCAAACCAAGCGAAAAAGAAAAACAGACAGACTTCCACACGTGCCATATTCCCCATTATGGGGAGGCATCTCAGCACCATTTTCAAGTCCCAAATACTTTTCACTCTGTCTGCTTTTATGGTAGATGGGCCTTTCGAGGAGCTGCTGACCAATGCTTTCTGCTGCATGTGCAGCAGGGAAGG